>JARQOC010000001.1:366763655-366934554 GCA_033576535.1 Allobates femoralis | reverse complement strand
CAATATAAAGTGTGCTCTCACCAATGCCGTAAGCGGGAAGATCCACCTAACAACAGACACGTGGACAAGTTGTTGCGGACAGGGACAATACATTTCTGTCATGACACACTTTCTCAACCTGGTGGAGGGTGGGACAAAGTCGCAAACTGGAACATTCTAATGTTCGATGACCAGCACTCAACTCAGGGTGGGTTAAGGTGCATGTTGAACAGATGCTTGGATCCACACAAGTATAAGAGTAGAAAGTGAGTTTATTTAAAAAAAAAGAAAGTGGAAGACACGACAGGCTCACCGTTTCAGCCAAAAAGACCAAGTTCACAACATCGCTGGAATCAAAACAGAGAATAAAGAAATAAATATTTCACAGTATATACAGTAAGTGTTTATATACAACAAACTAAAAACAATGTTCCATTCATTAATATTTCCCATCGGAGGCACTTGTGATGAAAATGTCACGCTTGGGAGGTAAGGGAATCAGGTAACAGACAGGTGAATTGGGCAAAAGGGGGTCAGGGGAGGCTAATCTGACCCTGACGCTGGGGTCCCTGGCTCACCCTGATCTCGGAGGTACCTCTGATGGTGAGGAGTTCCGAGCCTCCACCCTGTACCCTAAAACTCCTGATTAGCCATAGTCTGAGGGCACCTACCTCCGCCCACGTGTCAGGAATCACAGCTTCTCCCAAGGAAAGAATTTAGCCCAGCAGCTAAGCATCAGCACAGCACCAAGATCTAGAGCACATAGCTATCAGCAGCACCTGACAGAGGAGAGGGAAGGCTATTTAAAGCCAGGGGGAGGGGATTCCAGGTGAGTCACACTTCAACCACAAATCACACATTCTCATCCGCACCCTGACCGCGACATGTAGCGCTCAGGGTGCGAACGAGAATGTGTGATTTGTATGCAAGCATCAGCATGTGTACAAATCACATACTGAAGTCTATCAGTGCGCATCGTCATGCGCAGTCGAGCGCATCACTGTGCGTCCCCATGATAAACATAGGGGCGCGCGGTGTCTGCGCTCAGCTTGCGCTTCCCCTCTGCAATACGCAGTGGTGGGGAGCGCAAGTGTTAAACCAGCCTTAAAGACAAACAACATACACAGCAGCATCCAGCAATGTCAGTGCCTTCTAAGCGTGTGACAGAAACCTTCTTCCTGCATCAACCATGATATTGCCCCTAGGGCTAATTTTTTGAGACACTATATCAATGCCTGCACATTAGGCACTGGAACTATGGTGATACTAGTCCTACCTTCATAATTATCTGGCCCTTGAGGCCTCCTTCCTGCATCAACCATGGCAAAGCCCCTAGGGCTAATGTTTTGGAATACTATACCTTCACATTGTGCAGTGGCAGTGGAACAACAAAGACAGTAGTCCAACCTTTATAATTGTGAAGCCCTTTTGAAGGTGATGGATGGCTTCTTCCTGCGTCAACCATCACACAGCCCCTAGGGCAGATCGTTCTCCTTATGCCACTTACACACTGAGCTGTTAGAAGACCGCCTCAATCATAACTAGCTCCAATGCCACTTCTGACTGCTCAGTGCCTAAGTGGCGTAGGAGTCCACACTCTGCCGACAAAAAACGACAGAACTTCAAACAGTATTTGACTGTAAATTGTAGTACAGTCCCAGACAAACGTTGTTTCGTTTATCCATGTTATGTAAATAAAAGCTTATAACTTGATGTTAAATTCATCCATTGGTTTTATAAATTACTCTTTTGAAAGCTGAAACCCTCCCAAATGTGGTTTAGGTTAAGAAAATAAATTGGCATCAATGCTGAAATATTGATCATTTAATGAACACAGATTTTGTCAAGACAAAAATGTTGTCGCCCACAGAAAGTAATGTGATTTTCAAACAAATAATTAACTTAACATACAAATATATGTTGCATAACATTGGTGAATGAAGTTATGGTGCTATTAGAGTCATATTTAATATTTTGTGTGACTTCCATGAGCTTGAAGGATTGCATCCATGCGGTTCAACAATGATTCATACAATTTATTAATGAAGTCATCAAGAATAGCAAAGAATGCAGTCTTACATGCCTCCCTGAGTTCATCTAGATTCTTTGGTTTTGTCTTCCAAGCTTCCTTTATCATCCTACCCCAAACATGCTCAATGATGTTCATGTCTGATGACTGGTCTGGCCAGTCCTTGAGCACCTTGATCTTTTTTGTTTGGAGGAACTTTGTTGTAGAGATGAATGTATGAGATGGAGCACCATCTTGCTGCAGAACTTGACCCCTTTTTCTGATTTGGAATGTAAGAGGTAGCTAATGCCTTGATATTTTAGGCTATTGATATTGCCTTCCACCTTGCAAATGTTTCGCACACCCCCATACTGAATGTAACCCCAGACCATGATCTTTCCACCACCAAATTTAACTTTTTTCTGGGTGTATTTTGGATCCATACGGTTTCCAGTAGGTCTCCTGCAGTATTTGCGGTGGCTGTGGTGTAATTCTACTGAAGATTCATCAGAGAAATCCACCTTCTGTCACTTTTCCAGCATCCATCTGTTTAGCTGGCTGTGGGACTTTGCAAATGCCACACATTTTTTTTTTTACCTTTTGTTTAGTGCTGGCCTGTTGGAGCTTAGCTGAAGTGGAAGAGGGGCTTGCTTTGGATTTTCTAACCAACAAACTTTCCTTCTGAGCAGTTGTCTTGCGGGGTCTGCCGGACCTGGGCTCATCAAAAACATCTCCAGTCTCTTCAACTCTTTTGCTAATTCTTTGAACTTGGCGCTGAGACACATTAAAGGTGCCAGCCACCTCTCCAGTGGATCTGGTCTTCAGCCTCTTGGTAATCAAGGCTTTGGTGGCAGGGTGGATTTTGGCATGTTGTCAGAGCTCAAGTTGCAGTTCATGTGAAGGTCTGGGGTGCTGGGTTTCTTCTTATACACACCCACTAATTAAACGATCATTTACGGAGCACAGGTGAGGATGTAAACTAGGATTGGGTGCATTATATGACCAGGCGACAAAACATTTGTCTTGCCAAAATCTGACCATTCTGTGTTCATTAAATGATCAATATTTCAGTATTGATGCCAATTTATTTTCTTAACTTAAACCATATTTGGGAGGGTTTCAGCTTTCAAAAGAGTAATTTATAAAACCAAGGGATGAATTAAACGTCAGGTTATAAGCTTTTATTTACATAACATGGCTAAGCGACATAACGTTTGTCAGGGACTGTAAAGCAATGGTGTAAAACCACTCGTGTAGCCCCTGACCAGGTGCCCCCATGTTATATACATGTACACCATACTTTTTCTAACATTTACACATTAACATAGGGGATGAACAACAGCCTTACCAGACCTCTTGGTTGGGTCCAGCTGAAAATTACTCGTGTTCCCCATTGACTTTCATTGTACTTGCTACTCGTAACGAATATTAGAACCTATTGAAACGGTCACTGCACAATGAAAGAGGAAAATATAAATGTCCAACTGGTGGCTATGAAGCAAGATTTTCCAATGGGTGATAATACCCAGTACAGCCGTAGCCAATATTCACAGCCCATATTAGTTGATGAGGAGAAAGAGGATGAGGAGGAAGAGGAGGAGGAACAGGACTTGTATATCTGTGCTACAAAGGAAACTACCAACCCCAGCTTTGTGTCTGTCTAGCATGGATGGCCTGAAGAGAAGCAGAAACAGGAGGAGGCGAGGTGGCATGAGGAGAGGATGGTTACTGTTTGTCCAAGTTGTGACACTGAACCTTTGGCTCTTTGTAGTTTGCCACACATGGCACATCCAACTGACTTTCCCAATACCCTTGCGTGATAGACATTTTGGCCAAAAACAGTTACTGGTAGTACACCTTTTTCAACCCATAGTATGGGAGAAATTTCCTTCTCTTATTTCGGAGTCAGAAAAGGGTTGCGCAATGAAATCATTCAAGAAGGCCCTTGTAAATCAGTTGATTAAAAGATCAACCTCAGACAATGCTGGCGGCAGAGGTACCGTGTTTTTTCAACACCAAGAATTACAAGGTAGGGACACGCATACCAGATGCAACACAGACAGATGTAAAATGTGCCAAAACTGAGCCAATTTAAATATACCTTCATATCACCAAGGGCTATCTGTGGGTGTATCTATGACAAGGAGGGAGAAGTTCACCAAGATGGTGAAGGAGTACTTAAGAGACCATACATAGTGTCCTTCCTGATGCTTTAGTGCCCTTTAACTATTGGTTGTCCAAACTGTACGCTTGGCCCAACCTCTCCTTGTATGTTTTGGAGGTGCTGCCCTGCCCTGCTGCTAGTGTGTTGTCTGTACGGGTTTTTAGTTCCGCCAGGGCAATCATAATAGCCCCACTCCTACTGTCAAAGGAAAATACAGACAGGCTTACGCTCATAAAATTCAAGAAGGGCTGGATTTCTACAGACTTTGTAAGCCATCCTACCAATGATGTGAATGTAATGTTTTAATTTGAGGCCCTTGTCACAGTCTCTTCCTGTGTCTATGACATAGCCCCCAGGACTAATTTTTCAAAAGCCTATGCACATTCAGCACTCGTCTGACTACTGTAGTAGTCCCACTCTATACCAAATTTAAAACAAAATTTAGTCTGGACACCCTACTCAAGGTCAGAATATATGAGAGAGCCTGATCCTGATAATTAGGTATGCACTTGGACATTGAGGAAAAGCACCATAAGCATGATGTGACTGACCTATGAGGTCCTTCAACCAATATTTGTAAAACTGCCTATTACCTCAGTAATATGCTTCACACACTTCTTCGGGTCTAAACCTTACACATAAGAATAATATGGGTAACAATAATGAAATAATATATACGGTACATTATATGCTGCTTTGAAATATTTACCCACAAATCCCTTTAAAAAGTTACATTTTACATAATACCTCTGTTAACATTCTCTAAATACTGCTGACATTTGCAGAATACCAGTAGGTGGTTGGGACGCCTAGGCAACAAAACTGTGCCTGAGTGTGAAACTACTGACACTTCCCTAGTAGTGATGAGCGAGTACTAAAATGCTCGGGTGCTCGAAGCTTGGGCCGAGCATCCTGAGATACTCGTGTACTCGGCCCGAGTACCGAGCCCAATGTTATACTATGGGAGACCCGAGTATTTTTATGAAATGACTGCCGGCAGCATGTAGAAACCCTAAAAATGTCACAAAAGTCTCAGAAGAGTGCTCAAATGACATGGCAACATCATGGGGAAGACCCCTGGAAGCATTTCTCACTCAAAAGTCACAGCTGTGAACAATCTTGTCCGAGTTTCACGCCAATTTTACGGAGTCACCAGAAAACCTTCCAAAATTACACCAAAATGAATATTCAGGGTGGAAATGTTAAGGGCACATACCCAATAGTGAGATACAGCTGGTGTATGTTACTTTTTGTGATTACATGAAAGATTTTACGTGAAAACATTGTGCGGCACTCCGATGTCCCTGAGAAGAGACGTACATGAAGCCCTGTTTTGACATATTGTGCCCATTTTGAGGAACTGGGTCTATTCTAGTATTTTCCTTTGCCAGGGCAGTCTAAAATTGGGAGGCTTACCAATGGCCCTGGATAGAGACGTGCATGAGGGCCTGTAAACCTGAAGTGCCCATTGTAAGGAAGTGGGTGTATTGTAGTATAGCCCTTTGGCAGGGCAGCCAAAAATTGGGAGGCTCCACATTGTCCCTGGATAGAGACGTGCAGGAGGGCCTCAAAACATTTTTCCCATTGAAAAGGAGCGGGACTCCTGTTGTTGTAATGCCCATTCTAAAAGAATGGGCGTAAAAATATACCACTGGGGGTATACCTGAAACAACAGCCTAACTATTGTAACGGTCATCATGGTGGCACATGAGGAGAAGGAGGAGCAGTCCAGCGATTATCCAAGGAAGAGGAAGACGACGTGGTGGATGATCCAGTAGCTGACCCAACCTGGCAGGAGGATATGCAGAGCGAGGACAGCAGTGTACAGGGGGAGGGAGGTGTAGCATCCCAACAGGCAGTACGAAGCAGGGTCGTGTCCGCAGGCAGAAGGCAGGCAACCGTTCCCCGGAACAACAACACGACACAAGGTGCCTGTGCAAATGTTAGGTCTTCCCGAGTCTGGCAGTTTTTTAAGTTGGCTCCAGATGACTCTAAAAAGGCCATTTGCAACACCTGCCATGCCAGCATCAGCAGGGGTACGAAAACTAGCAGCCTGACCACCAGCAGCATGATCAGGCACATGTCAGCCAAGCACCTGACTTTGTGGGAAGTACAACAAAGTCGAGGAGCGGTGCTTGCTGATGTCACTGCTACGTCTTCGCGTGTTGTGCGTGCGAGCCGATCCCCTGTCCATGCTGGCCGCGAACAAGCCTCCGGCCCTGCACCTGAAGTTGCCCACGCACAAATAACACCACCATCAAGCATGTCCTTGTCCCAGCGCAGCGTTCAATCATCCATTCAGCAAACCTTTGAACGCAGGCGCAAATACGCTGCCAACACCCCACATGCCACAGTCCTAAATTGTCACATTTCGCGACTCATAGCGCTAGAAATGTTGCCTTTCCGGCTGGTGGAGACGGGAGCATTCCGCGACCTGATGGCGGTTGCTGTGCCACGTTACTCGGTCCCCAGCCGCCACTATTTCTCTAGATGTGCCGTCCCCGCATTGCATAACCACGTGTCCCAAAGCATCACACGTGCCCTTAACAACGCTGTTTCAGCCAAAGTCCACCTAACCACAGACACGTGGACAAGTGCTTGTGGGCAAGGCCGCTACATCTTCTTGACGGAACACTGGGTTAATATTGTGGAAGCTGGGACCCAGTCTGAGCGAGGGACGGAACACGTCCTTCCCACACCAAGGATTGCAGGCCCTACCTCTGTCAGGGTTTCACCGACACTCTACAGCTCCGGAATGTCATGCTCCTCAGCCTCCTCCTCCTGCGCATCCTCATCCACTGTACCCTCCACACCAGTCCCAAGCTGGAAGCACTGCAGCACTGCCTCTGCGAAGCGGCAACAGGCTGTGCTGAAGCTAGTCTGCATAGGTGACAAACCCCACAATGCAGAAGAGGTGTGGACAGCTCTGAAACAGCAGGCAGATCACTGGCTCACACCTCTGAACCTAAAGCCAGGAAAGGTCGTGTGTGACAATGGCCGGAACCTGGTGGCAGCTTTGAGGCGAGGCCAGCTGACGCATGTTCCATGCGTGTCCCATGTGCTCAACCTGGTGGTTCAGCAGTTTCTTACATCATACCCAGAGCTGTCTGATCTGCTGGTAAAAGTTCGCCGCCTGTCTGCGCATTTTCGCAAGTCACCTGCTGCTTCAGCCGGCCTTGCCGGCTTTCAGCGCCGTTTGTGTCTTCCGGCCCACAGACTGGTGTGCGATGTCCCCACGCGTTGGAATTCAACTCTGCACATGTTGGTCAGGATATGTGAGCAGAAGAGGGCAGTTGTTGACTACCTGCATCACCTAAGCCGTCGGGAAATGGGTCAAACTCCACATATAACACCTGAGGAGTGGAGATGGATGTCCGACCTATGTACCGTCCTCCAAAACTTTGAGGACTCCACCAAGATGGTGAGCGGCGATGATGCAATTATTGGCGTCACCATACCGCTACTCTGCCTTCTAAAACGGTCTCTGCTGAAAAACAAAGATGATGCATTGCAGGCGGAGCGCGATGACTTGGAGCAAGACACTGTAGTGGGTGTGGGTGATAACACACAGCCCAGCCTCATGTCATCACAACGTGCAGTGGAGGACTATGACGAGGAGGAGGATGAAGACATGGAGCAACTCTCTGGCCAAATTGAGGATATGACATGCACACCAGTCATACCCTCGATTCAGCGTGGCTGGCCAGAGGACAGGGGAGATGAGGAGGAGGAGGAGGAGGACAGCATGTTCAGTCATCGTGTTGGTCAGGATACTGAAGGGATGGCTGTTAAGAGTCTGGCGCACATGGCTGACTTTATGGTAAGCTGCCTGGCTCGTGACCCTCGCGTTCAGAACATCTTGGCCGACAATCAGTACTGGTTGGCAACACTCTTAGACCCACGCTACAAGGAGAACTTTATGTCTCTCATTCCTGAGGCGGAGAGGGTCAGCCAAAATGCAGCAGTTCCAGAAGGCCATAGCAACGGAAGTAGGCAAAGCATTCCCCTCACAAAACGCTAGCGGCATAGGTTAGGAATCGGTGGACAACCAAGGCGTACGGCCGAGAGGGGCACAAGTCCAATCCGCCAGAGGAAGGGGAACAGTCTTTACAATGTGGGACAGTTTTCTCAGCCCCTCACGTACCACAGCCCGTGAGGTGCGGAGTAGTGCCACAAGAAATGCTAAGTTTGGCCACATGCTGAAGGAGTACCTTGCAGATCGAACAACTGTACTGCGAGATTCCTCTGTGCCTTACAATGATTGGGTCTCCAAGCTGGACACGTGACATGAATTGGCTCTCTACACCTTGGAAGTCCTGGCCTGCCCTGCCGCTAGCGTTTTGTCAGAGCGTGTTTTCAGTGCCGCAGGTGGAATCATTACTGATAAACGCACCCGCCTGTCAACTGAAAATGCTGACAGGCTGACTCAGATCAAGATAAATAAGGGTTGGATTGGGCCAGACTTCACCACACCACACACAAATGACAGCGGAATTTAAATTTTGTTATGGGAATTTGCCATGTACCTCCACTTACCCATGGGTACACACTTCTGGACTTCAGAGTGTCCAAGTGTGGGATCAGTAATGTCCGTGGACGTGTACTTGGCCTGGTGGTAGGAAGGAGGATCAGGTTGGGAAATGTGCGGTGTAGTATCACGGCTACTGACACTTGACCGTGTGGAAGACAGGGTGTTTGTGGAGGTGCCAATCTGACTTGAAGCATTATCCGCTATCCAAGTAACAACCTGTTGACACTGGTCTTGGTTTAATAGCGGTGTACTGATGCGGGCCCCAAGAATTTGGGACAGGACGTGTGAGCGAGTAGATGTGCCCCTTTGTTGTTGCGAAATTAGTGCTTCCACACACCTCGGCCTCTGCCTGCACCACCATCACGTTCACTTCCGTGTTCCTTGCCAACGCCCTTGCGCATTTTGCCTGTATACAGCGACAACAGTCTGGTGACTGTTCGGGTCACAGGAGATTTGGATTTAGACCCTAACCTGTATCAAGGTAGTAAGTACAACAGTCTGGTGACTGTTCAGCTCACAGGATAGTAGGATTTTAGTCCCTAACCTGTATGAAGGTAGTAAGTACACCAGTCTGGTTACTGTTCAGCTCACAGGAGAGTAGGATTTTAGTCCCTAACCTGTATCAAGGTAGTAAGTACACCAGTCTGGTAACTGTTCAGCTCACAGGAGAGTAGGATTTTAGTCCCTAACCTGTATCAAGGTAGTAAGTACAACAGTCTGGTGACTGTTATGGTCACAGGAGAGTAGGATTTTAGTCCCTAACCTGTATCAAGGTAGTAAGTACAACAGTCTGGTGACTGTTATGGTCACAGGAGAGTAGGATTTTAGTCCCTAACCTGTATCAAGGTAGTAAGTACACCAGTCTGGTGACTGTTCAGCTCACAGGAGAGTAGGATTTTAGTCCCTAACCTGTATCAAGGTAGTAAGTACACCAGTCTGGTAACTGTTCAGCTCACAGGAGAGTAGGATTTTAGTCCCTAACCTGTATCAAGGTAGTAAGTACACCAGTCTGGCAACTGTTCAGCTCACAGGAGAGTAGGATTTTAGTCCCTAACCTGTATCAAGGTAGTAAGTACACCAGTCTGGTGATTGTAATGGTCACAGGAGAGTAGGAATTTAGTCCCTAACCTGTATCAATGTAGTAAGTACACCAGTCTGGTAACTGTTCAGCTCACAGGAGAGTAGAATTTTAGTCCCTAACCTGTATCAAGGTAGTAAGTACACCAGTCTGGTAACTGCTTAGCTCACAGGAGAGTAGGATTTTAGTCCCTAACCTGTATCAAGGTAGTAAGTACACCAGTCTGGTAACTGTTCAGCTCACAGGAGAGTAGGATTTTAGTCCCTAACCTGTATCAAGGTAGTAAGTACACCAGTCTGGTAACTGTTCAGCTCACAGGAGAGTAGGATTTTAGTCCCTAACCTGTATCAAGGTAGTAAGTACACCAGTCTGGTGACTGTTCAGCTCACAGGAGAGTAGGATTTTAGTCCCTAACCTGTATCAAGCTAGTAAGTACTGTTATGGTCACAGAAAAGCTTGGATTCCGATCTGGATCATCCTGCCTATATCCTCCTAGATTAGTCCTGAGAAGGACTGTTGTGGTCAGCAGCAGTTTGCAGCCCTGCTCCGGATCTACCTATGAGGTCCGCAAATCTGTCCCTAAGCAGCAGCAGACACTGTCCCTACACTCACTGTCTGGATGGCTGTGTGCAGAGCACAGCGCGGCCGGGTCTTATAAAGGTTCGGTCACGCTGTGCAGGCCGGCCAATCACTGCAATGCCACAACTAACAGGGCTGTGGCATTGCAGTGGTCTGCCAGCCAACCCCTGCATGTGGGCTGGCTCTCTAAAGAGTGCCAACATGCAGGGATGAGGACCACGAGCACAGCACGAGTATCGCGAGATTACTCGGTGCTCGCCGAGTAGCCCGAGTACAGTGATACTCGTGCGAGTACCGAGCAGCGCAGAGCATACTCGCTCATCACTATTCCCTAGTGTTACTTCTTTCCAATATGTTGTTCATTAAGCAGGCACTGATGCTTCCTGCACACAACCTGCAGTTGAACATACACAACAAGCATTTAGCATTGGGCATTGGATATATACTGTATATACTTCTGGTGGCATGCAAAATGTGACTCCAAAAATTACAGGTGACAGAAGGATCAGTGTTTCTTAAAGGACAATAGAAAATGAAAGTACTGTATTTGACATTATTTAAATAGCTCACTAATAAGCTGTTAATATTTCTGACTTTTTAGCACAGGACAATGAAAATGTGACCCCAAAAATTAGAGTTGGCAGAAGGCCCAGTGATTTTTAAAGGAACCCAGAAAATGCCACTACGCTATTTAACAGTATTTAAATAGGTCACCAGGCCTCTGTTAATATTTTGAACTTTTTGACACAGTCCAAACAAGATGTGAACCCAAAAAATAGAGGTGGTAGAAGGATGAGTGTTTTTTAAAGGACCCCACAAAATGGAACTACTCTATTTGACAGTATTTAAATAGCTCTCTAGTACGCTGTTAATATATTGGACTTTTTTATACAGGCCAAGCAAAATGTAACCCCAAAAATTAGCAGGTGGCAGAAGGTCCAGTGTTTTTTAAAGGGCACCAGAAAATGTAATTACTCTATCATATAGTACACACTGTGTGATGAAAATGTAGCTCTTAAAAGAGCTGTTGGTCTAATATGCAGGTACTGGAACAATACTCTGCTTTCTCTGTCCTTGCTCCAAAAACTCTCTCTACACTATTCTGAGCTAGTATACACTCAATATAGCTCTTAACAAACTTATGTTATATTTAGGTGGCAGAAACACTCTCCCTAGATGCTGCTCGCTCTGTCCCTATGCTCACACCACACTGTTTCTGGATACAATGTACGCAGGATGGCGGCGGTAGGGGTTACATAGACCCTACGACACTGGGCTGCTAGAAAATCACAGTAAAGCAACAACAAAGATGGCTACAGCAATACTGTAATTGGCAAGCAAGCCCAGCATGATTAGTGGCTGAAAATCAAACACCAAATATGCTGGGCGGGGCACCCAAATCTTGTGAAGTGAGAACACAAATACTTGGCGAGATGCGAGTAGCAAAATAGCGTGATATCCGTGTGAGTACCAAATAGTAATGAGAAGAGTCGCTTATCACTATTTATAGTTCATAGATAAATATTGGTCAAAATATTCCTGTGTACTGTATACGCACTTAATTGCACGTTGCATACTTTAAAAAAAAAGAATATTCATCCACTTTCCAAATCCATATAATCTAATATATAACAGCCAAAGGCACTTCCGTCACTTTGTCCGCACTTCCGTCACTTTGACCGCACTTCCGTCACTTTGTCCGGAGCCCTACACCCATTGAGGGTGAGCCAAGATGGCGGCCGTAAGCGGGAGCGGGACACACACACACACTCCGCTATACTTACCACCGGCCCAGCGTCCGCCTGGATCCTCAGTCGATATGTCGCCGCCCCCGAACTACTTGATCCAATATAGCGTCTGGGAAGTCTTGCGAGACTTCCCGGACGCCATATTGGATCCAGTCGACCGGGGGCGGTGACATGTCGACTGAGGATCCAGGCGGCGGGGAAGACGCAGGGCCGGTGGTATGTGTAGCGGAGTGTGTTTGTGTGTGTGTATGTGTGCATGTGTTTATGTGTGTGTGTGTGTGTGTGTGTGTGTGCTGACCACTCTGCCCATGGCACTGCGCTGACCACTCTGCCCCACAGCGCTGCGCTCACCACTCTGCCCACGGCACTGCGCTGACCACTCTGCCCACGGCAGTGCGCTGACCACTCTGCCCACTGCACTGCGCTGACCACTCTGCCCACGGCACTGCGCTGACCACTCTGCCCACGGCACTGCGCTCACCACTCTGCCCACGGCACTGCTCTCACCACTCTGCCCACGGCACTGCGCTCACCACTCTGCCCACAGCACTGCCCTCACCACTCTGCCCACAGCACTGTGCTGACCACTCTGCCCACGATACTGCGCTGACCACTCTGCCCACGGCATTGCGCTGACCGCGCATACCACTTTCACTGCACTCACTGCTAACCACTGAGCCACCGCGCAGTGCTAACCACTGAGCCACTGCGTTGTGCTAACCACTGAGCCACCGCGCAGTGCTAACCAATGAGCCAACGAATACTCTGCTACCCACAGAGCCGCCTGTATACTCTGCTACCCACAAAGCCGCCTGTATACACACAATTCATTTCACCGCACTCCCGTAACGATTAGTAAATAAACTATATATGGATTCTAGACTACCCGATTCTTTAGAATCGGCCCGCCATCTAGTAAATAATAATCATATTTAGTGTCCTCATGCCTGTAAAATCAACTATTTTAACTCCTTAGTGACAGAACCAATTTCCACATGAAAGACCAGATAAAATGTTACATTTCTGACCAGTGCCACTTTATAACGTAATAACTCTTGAATACTTCAACGGATCCCAGTGATTCTAAGAGTGTTGTTTCCTGACATGTTGGACATCATGTTAGTTTTACATTTGCAATCATATTTTGCATTTATTTGTGAAAAATGGAATTTTGGCAAAAACATTCAACATCTGAATTTTTATTCCGTTAAACCAGAGAGTTAATATGACACAAAATTGTTAATAAATAACATTTCTCACATGTCTACTTTACATCAGCACAATTTTGGAAAAAAAAAATTTTGTTAGGAAGTTAGAAGGGTTTTGAGTTCATCAGCAATTTCTCGTTTTTACATCAAAATTTACAAACCATTTTTTAGGGACCACATTACATTTGAAGTCCCTTTGAGGGGCCTATGTGACAGAAAGCACCCAAAAGTGACACCATTCCGAAAACTGCACCTCTCAAGCTACTCAAAACCACATTCAAGAAGATTATTAACCCTTCAGTTGCTTCACAGGAATGAATGCAAATTGGTAAGAAAAAAGAAATACATTTATACTTTATCTAAAAATGTTGCTTTAGACTTAATTTATTCACTTTTACAAGGGATAGTATGACAAATTAGATGCCAAAGGTTGTTACTCAGTTTCTTTTGAACGTGGCGATACCTCACATGTGGTCAGAAACTGCTGTCTGAACAAAAGGGAGGGCTCAGAAGGGAAGGAGCGCTATTTGGATTTAGGAAAAGAAATTTGACTGAATTAGATGGTGGGCACTATGTCACATTTCCCGGACCTCTATGGTACCTAAACAGATGAAACCCCACAAAGTGATGCCCTGTTTGAAACTAGACCCCTCAAGGATTATATCTAGTGGTATAGTGAGCATTTTCAACCCACAGGTACCGTATTTTTCGCTTTTTAAGACGCACTTTTGTTCCCCCAAAACTGGGGGGAAAACAGGGGTGCGTCTTAAAAAGAGAATGTAAAAAAAAAATAAGTAAAAAAAAAATGTAAAAAAAAATATATATTACCTAGGGGGGATGTGGTGTGGGGGGGTGGATCGGAGGTGCCTGATCCGGTCCATGGAGGTTGGGGGCCAAGGCACAAGCTGCGGGGGGTTGCGCCGGTCTCCGGTGGGCGCCGCCATTATTATTTACCAGCATGCATTGCCGGTCTGCATTGCATTGCATTGCTCCTGTAAATGGCCGCGGGCGGGGGTCTGCGCATGCGCCGCGGCCATTTCTATGAACTCCAGTATTGTTCTCCAGTCTTCAATAAAATGGCCGCGGCGCATGCGCAGACCGCGATTCACGGACAATTCTGTACACAAGAGCATGCATTGCCAGAGCGGCAATGCATGCTGGGAAATAATAATGGCGGCGCCCACCGGAGACCGGCGCAACCCCCCCGCAGCTTGTGCCTTGGCTCCCAACCTCCGTGGCACCCCCGCAGCTCCTGCCTTAGCCCCCAAAATCTGTGGCACCCCCAGCAGCTCCTGCTTAGCCCCACAACATCTGTGGCACCCCCAGCAGCTCCTGCTTAGCCCCCCAACATCTGTGGCACCCCCAGCAGCTCCTGCTTAGCCCCCCAACATCTGTGGCACCCCCAGAAGCTCATGCTTAGCCCCCCAACATCTGTGGCACCCCCAGAAGCTCCTGCTTAGCCCCCCAACATCTGTGGCACCCCCAGAAGCTCCTGCTTAGCCCCCCAACATCTGTGGCACCCCCAGCAGCTCCTGCTTAGCCCCCCAACATCTGTGGCACCCCCAGCAGCTCCTGCTTAGCCCTCCAACATCTGTGGCACCCCAGCAGCTCCTGCCTTAGCCCCCAACATCTGTGGCACCCCAGCAGCTCCTGCTTAGGACCCAACCTCCATGGCCCCGGAGCACCACCACAAACCTCCCTCGTTTTAGGACATATATGAGGAGGGGGAACATAAACCAGGATTGGGGCATGCATACCAGGAGGGGACCATATATTAGGAAGGGGGCCATATATCAGGAGGTGGAAACATACCAGGATGGGGGCATGGATACCAGGTGGGGGACCATTTAATTAGGAGGGGGCACATATACCAGAATGGAGACAAATATACCAGAATAGGGGACATATAAACTGATTGTAAGACGGACACTGGCATTATAAGATGAACCCCATTTAACATTAAACATTTTTTTTTCCCTTTTCCTTCACCAAATTTGGGGGTGCGTCTTATAATCAGGTGCGTCTTATAAAGCGAAAAATACGGTACTTCACAGAATTTGATAACAATATGTCGTCATATTGAAAATGTTGTTTTTTCACTAAAGCAATAGCTTAGTGCCATATTTTTCACTTTTAAAAGAGGAACACCAAAAAGCAGATGCCACGCTTTGTTACCCACTTTCCTATGAGTGAGGCAATACTCCGCATGTAGTCGAAATGTTCTGTTTGGATAAATGGCAGGACTCAGAATGGACGGAGCAATATTTGAATTTTGGAAAGCAAATATGACTGAAATAGATGACGGGCATCATCTTGCATTTCCTGGACCCCTAAGGTAATTAAACAATCGAGACCGCCCACAAGTGACCCCATTTTGGAAACTAGACCCCTCAATGATTATATTTAGGAGTATACTGCGCATTTTGAACCAAGAGGTACTTCCCAGATTTTGATAACAATAGGTTGTCAGGACCCAGAATGGATGGAGCAGTATTTGAATTTTGGAACAAATTTAGGTCTATTTACAATAGATTGTCATATATACAGAGCCTATATGGTACAAGAACAACTGAAAACCCAGATAAATTGATTTTTTGTAAGTTTTATCCTGCAATATATTTATCTAGGGAGGTACTGAGTAGTTTGCCCCCACATTTTTTGATGTACCTTTCTGGGTATAATTGATGGAATTCCAGGACCCATTGAAAGTTTTCCAAGACTTTGCGCTATCAAATTTTAAAATACCTACAGGAATTATTACTCAAAAAGTGTGACATGCCCTTAAAACACATTTGTTGATAATCAAACTTAGTTTAACAAAACATTTGTCCTGCAATTGCGTATATTGCAGCAGGAACAAAAAACTGTACTGAAGTGAAGGGCAAAATATAGAGGAAAATGCAGCCAACTATATGGCAAATGTGTGTTTTTTCCAAAGATGAAGGAACACCAGCCGGGCTAAAAGGACAAGTTCATCTTTCAGAGACTGGTCGCACAACATCTGTTTAGCGCCATCAGTCCCTATATGAGAGACAACGTGGTACACCATAACAGGCTACAAAGTTGGAACTGCTATTTGCACAAAACAACCAGTCCCCTACAGGATTCTCAATGTATTGTCTGGTACAGGAGGTTCATCAAGAACCATGCAGGAAAGCCCATGGTGTATGGATACGGGACAGTCTCATTGTTTGAGATCCTCCAATAAAATGATCATACCCTTATCACCAATATAAATATATAAGTAATGTAGATGCCAAGAATAGTTTGGTAAGACATAGTTGTAAATACCAGTTAAACTAAGATAACTGGTGAAAAAACTTTATGGGAGTGATCAAGTCCTGGAATTATTTGTCAGATGAGATCACATTTTTTCAAGAACATTTGTGGGGTCCTCATTCTGGAGTATGCAGACGTGGTCTTGTGGATGAGAATTTGTCTGAATAATAGTTTGGTATGTGAGTGACCAAGTCCTGGAATTATTTTCAAGAAAATTTGTTGGGTCCACATTCTGGGGTATGCAGACATGGGCATGTGGACGAGAATTTGTCTGAATAATAGTTTGGTATGTGAATGATCTAGTCTTGGAATTATTTGGAAAATGTGTTTTGCTGATGATAATATTACATTTTATTTGACAATTAAAAAGTGCAATCTGTAAAGCAGCCAACGGAACAGAAAATATAAATTATGTAAAAAAAAAACTACCATACAATTTGGTTTTATTTTATTGATGAACCTAATAACTCTGAGATATGTGGTAGATCTCAAAACAGAGGGAGAAACAAAGTCCAGGTTGGGATGGGCACGTGGGGCAGTAGTAGCAGGATTCGCTCCTCACACCCTGCTTGCTACAGACTTTACACCTTTTTTGGGATGGTTTTAGGTGGAAGTGGGAGGGACAGGATGCATGAAATGATGCTCTGTCAGTCTGCAGACATTCTCCGAGTTGACGGCTGCCTCCAGTGCCGTCAAGTCAAACAGGAGAGACTCAAAATTCTACTGATATCGCTGGAATGTGAAGGCCTCTTGTGATTTTTTATAAAGCACAAAGTTATTGTAGGTACCAATCTGTCGGAGGTAGATTGCTACCTTTTTATACAAGGCCCTTGTTTTCCACTTTACAAGGTATGGTTGAAGCACCTGGTTGGACAGGTCTATGCCACCCATGTGCTTATTGTAGTCTGTCACACAGAGGGGTTTTTATTTATCCTTGGTGGTGCCCCTGTCTTTGAAAATCACAGTGGTGTTCGCATGCAGGGTGGTGAGCATGTAGACATCCTTGCAGTCGTTCCACTTTATGGCAATCAGTTTGTCACTTGCCAATGAGAGTGATGACCCTTTCTCTAGACTTCTGGACACCAACTTTGATTGCAAGCCCACACAGTTTTTTTGTATTGTCCCACAGAAACCTTTGTTTGCATTGTGCAGGCATGCTTGTATAGTAATTGTCTGTGTACATATGGTACCCTTGTTGCAAAAATGGGGTAATTATCTCCAGACAACTTTTGCTGGGATGCCAGTTGTCTGGGGACAGATAGATAGGCTTATTTGTCAGTCCCTATCCTCATGAATTAGAAATGAGCTTGTATACCTGCTGCTTCTTTCACTCATTTTATATAATTTTATGCCATACTTGGCTTGTTTGGAGGGGATAAATTGGTGGAATGAGAGACAGCTCTTGAAACTCATTAGGAAGTCGTTCACCGATACATTCTGATCTGGGGTGTATGAATTTAGGGTGCCTTCACACTTGCGTTTGCAAGAGCAGCGCATGTTGCGGATGTGAATATCTAAATCTGCATGTGTATTGCGGACCTATCTTTATAATGGGGTATGCATTCGTCCGCAATGACATGCATTTGCATGCGTACGTCTGCGTATGCGTACCTGTGCGTTCAATTTTCGCGCCCTTCGAATGCAACATGCAGCAGTTTTTGGCGCTCAAAAAATCCGCAACCATCCGCATGCATACACTTGCTGTGACGACCATCCCCTGTGAGGCCGAGCTGCTGGTAGGCAGCACCCCGAGAAACCCCGAGACCCTTAACCCCTATACAGGGATCTGGAATTACAGCGGAGCCCAGGGGGTAGCTGCCTATATGAGCAACAGAGCCGGGGAGGTCGCCAGGGGAAAATCAAGACCCGAAAAACGAAGTCAGAAGTCCGAGTCAAAATCGAGAGGGCAGCGAAGGTACAAAATCGTCAGGCAGTAGCAGAGTCAAAAATCCAGGCAAAGGTCAAGGGCAAAAACCAAGAGGGCAGCTGAGGTACAAAATCAATAGGCAGAGGCAGAGTCAGAAATCCAGGCAAGGTCAGACACGAAACTAAACACACACACTATCACTGGGGAACCAAAACTATATCTGGCGGCCTGCAAGACAGGCTCCTATGTATTTGAAGGGCGCGGTTACCTCCCATAGGCTGGAGCTCACAGCCTGATGACCTCATCCGGACCGCCCCTAGATCCAGGTCAGATGGAGATGCACGACTGGCTCCACCCACGTCACCTCTGACAGAAGAACGCAGGCTGCGCCTAACGGACACTTCTGCAGGGCCCGCTCCTCTGCGACCAACACCACCCAGAGGGGAAACACAGCGGCGCTCAGCGACAGAGGCAGACGTCGCGGGAGCAGTTCCATATGAGGACAAGGCCCTCCTATCACCGGCGCCACCAGCCGAAGGAATCCGGCTCCTCCCAGCGGCCGAGGCAAGAACACCAGCCACCGAGTCCAATGGCGATGTGACAGTACCCCCCCCTCTACAAGGGGCCTCCGGACCCACAAAACCCGGTTTATTGGAATGAAGAAGATGAAACTTCCTGATCAAACCTTTGGCATTGATATTACTGGCAGGCACCCAGGACCTCTCCTCCGGACCATAGCCCTTCCAATGTACCAGATACTGCACGGATCCTCTCACTAAACAGGAATCAAGGATCCGTTGAACTTTGTATTCCACGGCACCCCCGACCAAGACCGGAGGAGGAGGGGACCGGACAGGACGAATCGGAGATCGGTACAATTTGAGAAGGGATTTATGGAATACATTGGGCAGTTTGAATGATTGAGGGAGCTTCAGACGAAAGGCTACAGGGTTAATCACGTCAATTATTTCATACGGACCAATAAACCTGGGACCTAGTTTGGCAGACGGCACTTTGAGCTTGATATTTTTCGTAGACAACCAAACTTTGTCCCCAACTCCCAGGTCCGGACCCTTGGAGCGCTATTTATTAGCAGAAGACGCCTGCCTAGACTGAGCCCCCTTTAAGTTTTCGTTCACTTCAGACCAGATAGTCTTTAACTGATCTACGGACCTTTCTACCCCAGGGACGTCAGAAAGCCTAGAAGAAAATGAACAAAAGCGCGGGTGCAGCCCATGATTACAGTAGAAAGGGGTGGTCTTGATGGACTCTTGGTACTGGTTATTCATGGCAAATTCTGCTAGTGGCAGATGTTCCACCCAATCAGATTGATGCTCAGAGACATAACAACGTAGATACTGTTCGAGAGCTTGATTTGCGCGCTCGGTTTGACCATTGGTTTCAGGGTGATAGGCAGAAGAAAAAGAATAGTCAATTCCAATCTGTTTACAGAATGCCCTCCAAAATTTAGAAACGAACTGGGTGCCCCCGTCAGAAACAATATTCACAGGAACACCATGCAATCGCACAACATGATTAATGAATACTTTGCTCAGGGTCTCGGAATTAGGTAACCCGGACAGCGGAACAAAATGACACTGCTTGCTGAATCTGTCTACCACTACCCAGATACAAGTCTTCCCTTCTGAGAGTGGCAGGTCAGTAATAAAATCCATGGAGATATGAGTCCAAGGACCCTCAGGGGTAGGCAAGGACTGGAGCAACCCGGCAGGGCGGTTGCGGGGAGACTTAGCGCGAGCACAGGTTTCACAAGCCAGCACATATTCCTTACAGTCCTTTACTATGGTTGGCCACCACAAACTCCTGGTTACAAGTCTGATGGTGTTATTGATACCAGGATGCCCTGCGAGGACGGAATCATGAGATTCCTTAAGAACTTGGAGGCGGAATTTGGTAGGGACAAATAGTTTCTGGGCAGGAGTAGTGTCAGGGGCCTGTTCTGGAGATCTACGAATCTCTTCCAGAAGATCCAAAGACACAGCCGAGACAACAATCCCCTTGGCTAAAATGGGAGTCGGTTCCACGTCCTCGACTTGTAAGGGGCAAAAACTTCGAGACAGGGCATCAGCCCTCACATTTTTAGTACCCGGTCTGAAAGTGATCACAAAATCGAATCTGGAGAAGAACAAGGCCCATCTAGCCTGTCTAGGATTCAGTCTTTTCGCTGACTCCAAATAGGTTAGATTTTTGTGATCAGTAATTACGGTAATCCTATGTTTGGCGCCTTCGAGGAAGTGGCGCCATTCCTCGAAGGCCCATTTGATTGCCAACAATTCCCGATTACCTACATCATAATTCATCTCTGTAGAGGAAAATTTTCGGGAAAAGAAGGCACACGGACGAAGTTGAGTGAGAGATGCGGTGCCTTGTGATAGCACTGCTCCCACTCCAACTTCAGAGGCATCTACCTCTACAATGAAGGGGCGGTCCAAATCAGGCTGCACCAATATTGGATCCGCGGAGAAACACTCTTTTAACTTAGAAAACGCATGAATGGCTTCAGGCTTCCAATTAACCACATCCGCCCCTTTACGTGTCAAATCAGTGAGAGGTTTGGCTATCTCTGAAAACCCTTTAATAAATTTACGATAATAGTTAGCGAAACCCAAGAATCGCTGCAGTGCCTTCAGAGACTTGGGTTGTACCCATTCCTTAATGGGTTTAATTTTGGCAGGATCCATGCGAAAACCTTTAGCCGATATAATATATTCCAAAAAATTTATCTCTTCCTCCATGAAGACACATTTCTCTAATTTGGCGAATAGAGAATGCTCTCTGAGTCTCTGGAGTACAGTACGGACATGTCGGACGTGTGACCAAAGACCAGGAGAAAAAACCAGAATGTCGTACAAATACACGACCACATATACACCACTGATATCTCTGAAAATATCATTGACAAAATTCTGAAACACTGCAGGTGCGTTACTTAATCCGAACGGCATTACAAGATACTCAAAATGGCCGAGAGGCGTATTGAACGCGGTCTTTCACTCATCGCCTTCTTTTATACGGACCAGGTTATATGCTCCCCTGAGGTCCAGTTTGGTGAAATACTTGGCTCCCAACAGCTGATTATAAAGATCAGGGATGAGTGGAAGAGGATACTGGTTTTTTACAGTGATCGCGTTTAATTCGCGGTAATCAATGCAAGGTCTGAGGCCGCCATCTTTCTTTCCCACAAAAAAGAAACCAGCTCCTACTGGTGAGGTGGATGGTCTAATATACCCTTTTTTCAGACTGTCTGCTATGTAATCATTCATGGCCTGACGTTCTGGACCAGAGAGGTTAAATATTCTCCCCTTTGGGAGACGAGAAGCAGGTATCAAATCTATGGCGCAATCATACTTTCTGTGAGGGGGTAATTTCTCTGATTCCTGAATAGAAAACACATCCTCAAAATCTCTAAAGGCATATGGTACAAAGGGAGGAGGCTTGACCTTCACTTGGTTTACAGATAGCGAGATACAGTGTTCCTGACACTTTGGGCTCCAGTGCACGATGTCACCCAAGCGCCAGTCTATGACTGGGTTATGTTTACGTAACCATGGCATGCCAAGGATTACTGCAGATGATAAATTATTGATAGCAAAAAATGACACATTTTCAGCATGTAACGACCCCACCAGCATTGACACTTCCTTAGTGACAAATTCCACTCCACCCTGGATGAGGGGAGTGCCATTAACTGCAGTGGTTCTAATGGGGGCATTAAGCCTTAGTAGTGGTACACCAAGAGTTCTCGCTACCTGGAGATCTATGAAATTCCCCTCTGAACCACTGTCAACATAAGCCTCTAAACACACAGATTTCTTAAGGTAAGATACAGAAATAGGTAATAACACTTTGGCAGCATCCGCTGGCAATACCTGTGCACCCGGGCAGGCAGAGCCAGAGCCCCCCAGGTGCTGACATCCAGGGTATGAGGCCTTCTGATCTCCAGTGTTCATGCAGAGGACTCCAGCTTGTGGCTTGTACAGCATGTTTGAATGAGATGATGGGAGTGTTCCTCCACAGGACTGAGAAGCTAGACACAGGTGTTTTGAGGGAGCAATCAGCAGACACAGCTCAGAGAAAAGAAAAAAAAAACCATTGGGAAAAGGAGAGGAGAAAAAAAAAAAGGTAAAAGGAATGCTTTATATATAGTCTATCTATATATAAAGAATGGTAAGGCCAGATATAATGTGACGACCATCCCCTGTGAGGCCGAGCTGCTGGTAGGCAGCACCCCGAGAAACCCTGAGACCCTTAACCCCTATACAGGGATCTGGAATTACAGCGGAGCCCAAGGGGTAGCTGCCTATATGAGCAACAGAGCCGGGGAGGTCGCCAGGGGAAAATCAAGACCCGAAAAACGAAGTCAGAAGTCCGAGTCAAAACCGAGAGGGCAGCGAAGGTACAAAATCGTCAGGCAGTAGCAGAGTCAAAAATCCAGGCAAAGGTCAAGGGCAAAAACCAAGAGGGCAGCTGAGGTACAAAATCAATAGGCAGAGGCAGAGTCAGAAATCCAGGCAAGGTCAGACACGAAACTAAACACACACACTATCACTGGGGAACCAAAACTATATCTGGCGGCCTGCAAGACAGGCTCCAATGTATTTGAAGGGTGCGGTTACCTCCCATAGGCTGGAGCTCACAGCCTGATGACCTCATCCGGACCGCCCCTAAATCCAGGTCAGATGGAGATGCACGACTGGCTCCACCCACGTCACCTCTGACAGAAGAACGCAGGCTGCGCCTAACGGACACTTCTGCAGGGCCCGCTCCTCTGCGACCAACACCACCCAGAGGGGAAACACAGCGGCGCTCAGCGACAGAGGCAGACGTCGCGGGAGCAGTTCCATATGAGGACAAGGCCCTCCTATCACCGGCGCCACCAGCCGAAGGAATCCGGCTCCTCCCAGCGGCCGAGGCAAGAACACCAGCCACCGAGTCCAATGGCGATGTGACACTTGCGCATAAACAACGCATTATTGTCTATGGGTACAGAAGCGTCCGCATGGTCTTGCGGATGTCTGTGTATGATACGCATGAGTACCAGTCATTGCGCAAGCCCAGAAGACAGAATTGCAGTTCCTCCCATTGTCCGCCCATATCCCAGCCCACAAACAGTGTGAATAAAAAGTGGATCTATGCATTCCATGGTGAACTCTGTTGATCTACATGATGGACCTGTGACTCTCTGCATCTCTGACTCCCTGGATCTCTGACTCCCTGGATCTCTGTCTCCCTGGATCTTTGACTCCCTGGATCTTTGACTCCCTGCATCTCAGTCTCCCTGGATCTCGATCTCCCTGGATCTCGGTCTCCCTGGATCTCGGTCTGCTAGATCTCGGTCTCACCTTGCTGCTGTCCCTGCTGTCTTGGTAAAGTATAAAGTGCAGTATTTTTTATGAAGTGAATTTTTTTTTTTTTGAACTGGCTAGTGTGTAATCTTCCTCTACCCAATTTTGTTATCACTCCTCTACAGTGCCGGGACAAGGCATTTTGGTGCCCTAGGCAGGTAAGTCAAACGGCGCCCACCCCATCCCCCCGAAATATGTCTAGAATAAAAAAGAGGTACAGAAATACATCCATGGAACCCTCATCAGTATAGAAACACAGCATTAAAACTCTCATCAGTACAAGGATACATGACCAGAACCACCAGAGGTACAGAAATACATACATACATATAACCCTTATCAGTACATAAGTACAGCATCACAACCCTCATCTAGCAAAGAAAAAATCATCATCAGAACCCCATCAGTACATGGTAAAACAATTATAATGTCAGATCAGACCCATACATATTTGTGCTGCATGAACCTACAACTCCTACTACATCCTTAACAATGGTAAGGAGGTGCTGGGAGTTGTTCAGTCATCATCAGACGACACAGGAACTACAGCACTAATGAGAATTAGTATCACAACCATTTACATCCAGGTACCTTATAGATGACCTTGTCTCTGATCGGGGTAGCCTTTTTCTTTTCTTCATCTTGTCCAGATGCCATAATGACTTCACATCCACAGCTCGTCTCTGGAGACGTCCATCTTTTCCAGTCTTCAGCCCATCCCGACACGATACCCTTAAAAATAGCAAAATGATCAAAATTCTCAAAGCAAAAATATCTGCCCTACACTGACCCTGGAATAATAATTGTACTTCCTCACTGTTTCCTGCACAAAATATGATTTACACACTGTCCCTCTTTCTGTACATGTCTTCCACACTGCCCCTCATCACACTGCCCTCTCCTTCCATAGTGAACTCCCTGGTCACACTGTCCTCTCACACTGTGTCCTCCTATACTGCCTACTGTTTATACTGTCCTCCCTTATCACACTCCCTCTCCTGGCTGTGGCCTCACACTGTCCCCGCATGCTGCCCCCTCTCCATACAGCCTCACACTACTCACTCTCTATTCTGTGCCCCCTTACATTTTTCTCATGCCCTAAAGTTTCTTCATTACTTCCCTCCCCTCACTCCACATACTGTGTTCACACCTATCTCCCACTCATACCACATACTGTGTCTACATTCATCCCCCCTCATTCCACATACTGTGTCGTAGCCATGCCCCCTCACTCCACATACTGTGTGGCAGCCACCCCTTCCTCACTCGTTATACTGTATCCACACCCATCCCCCTTTACTCCACATACTGTTCAGCAGCCATCTCCCTCTCACTATTTAGACTGGATCCTCAAACTTTCCCCATTGTTTCCCATACTGTCCAACTCATACTATGTCCATACTTATCAACCCCTCACTCCGTTTTCTGTGTTCTCAAATCCCCTCTGCTTGCGCTCCATTCTGCGTCTACATACACTCCCCCCAACCTCTTCCCCTTATTTGCTGCTCATACAGCCCTTCTCTCCCCTCCCGATTTGCTCCTCATACAGCCCACACACTCTCCCCCCATTTGCTCCTCATACAGCCCTCTCCCCTCCCCTGTTTGCTCCTCATATAGCCTCCACCCTCTCCCTCATTTGCTCCTCACACAGCCCTAATCCTCCCGTTTTCTCCTCATACAGCCCCCATCCTCCTCCCCACACGTTTGCTCCTCATACAGCCCCCTTACTGCCAATCCATTTGTTCCTCATACAGCCCCCATACTCCCCCTCATGTTTGTTCCTTATACTGCCCCTATCCTCCCTCCCCAATGTTTGTTCCTCATATAACCCCAATCATCCCTCCCTCCACGTTTGTCCATTATACTGCCCCATACTCCCCCCATGTTTGTTCCTCATACAGCCCTCATAATCCACCCCCCCACATTTGTTCCTCAAACTGTTCCCATACTCCCCATCATGTTTATTTCTCATACATCCCCCATACTCCCACGCTGTTAGTTTCTCATACTGCCGCCATACTCCCCCCATGTTTGTTCCTAATACTGCCTCCATGGAATCCCCGTTTGTTCCTCATACTGCCAACATACTCCCTCCATGTTTGTTCCTAATACTGCCCCTTACTCCTACCATGTTTGTTCCTAATACTGCCCCCATATTCCCCCTGTTTGTTCCTCGTACTGCCCCATACTCCCCCACGTTTGTATGTGCCCCCATACTCCCCCCACATTTGTTCCTAATACTGCCGCACAATACTCCCCCCATGTTTGTTCCTAATATTGCCTCCATACTCCCCCAGTTTGTTCCTCATACTGCCCTATACTCCCCGTTTGTTCCTCATACTGCCCCCATACTCCCCCACGTTTGTTCCTAATACTGCCCCCATACTCTCCCCCTGTTTGTTCCTCATACTGCCCCCATAGTCTCCCCCTGTTTGTTTCTCATACTGCCCCACATGTTTGTTCTTAATACTGCCCCATGCTCCCCCTATGTTCCTCATACTGCCCCCATACTCCCCCACGTTTGTATGTGCCCCCATACTCCCCCCACATTTGTTCCTAATACTGCCGCACAATACTCCCCCCCATGTTTGTTCCTAATATTGCCCCCATACTCCCCCACGTTTGTTCCTAATACTGCCCCCATACTCTCCCCCTGTTTGTTCCTCATACTGCCCCCATAGTCTCCCCCTGTTTGTTTCTCATACTGCCCCACATGTTTGTTCTTAATACTGCCCCATGCTCCCCCTATGTTCCTCATACTGCCCCCACACTCCCCCACGTTTGTTCCTATTACTGACCCCATACTCCACCCACAGCGCCCATATACCCCCCAGATTTGTTCCTCATACGTATATGTGTGGCTCACATATACTCCCCCCATCTCCCCCTCCCTGGTGTGGTTCACACATACTCCCCCCATGTCCTCCCCCAGTGTGGCTTACATCTATCCCCTATCTCCTCGCCCCCCCCCCCCCCAGTTTTCTTCCCCCAGCCTCTCCCCTTTACCCTAATTACATGAATCTTCGGGGTCTTCAGCTCCTGCAGCTGGAGCACTTTTCCCCATCCTGCCGCCTATGCAGGGCCGCTGAGTGACGTCAGCAGCGTGGTCAGGTGATTAGATCACGCTGCTGATGTCCCCCTGACCCGGAAGTGAGGGGAACAAAGCGGCTGAAGGCGCGGCTTCTATAGTACAGCGTGTCTGATAGACACGCTGTACTATTTATTGCAGGAGCCGGCGCGCGGCACTTTCACTGCTCCTGCTGTCAGCTGATAGCGGGAGCAGTATGGAGGGTGCCCGCGCAATATCCGACCGGTGGGGAGACACCTCGGGCGCTGCAGCAGAAGGGCCAACAGCGCCCTCCTGTCTGCTGCGCCCGGGCCGGAGCAAATGCACCCCCAGCCCCCCCTTAGATACGGCCCTGGTACAGAGTGTCTGATAGACACTCTGTACCATGGAATGTTGGAGCAGGCGTGCGGCGGATCCTCTGCTCCGCCCGGTGTCAGCGGCTCACTCTGTGGGCGGACGGCTAATGGAGGAGCAGTGGAGAGAGGCGGGAATGCGCCCTCCACAAGATGGCGCCCTAGGCGACTGCCTAGGGTCGCCTAGCTGTCGTCCCGGCCCTGCTCCTCTACCCAATTTTGTAATCACTCCTCTACCCAATTTTGTTGCTTGTTGTCCAAATATTGTGTTGAATTTTCTAAATTTGACCAAAATCAATATTGTGTCACTGCTGTTTGTGTTGTTATCTTGGCACCCTGTAGTGTGTGCACAATTGTCATTGTTTTGCTTTGTAGCCTGTACTGTGTAGTGTAAAGGCCCTGTCTCACATAACCATCACTCCATCACTCCTTATAGGTATCGCTAAGCAGGGAGAACAATGGTAACTATGATAAACAGCGGGTATCCAGGCAGCGCGTGCTGCCTGGATACCCGCTGTTTATCATAGTTACCAGCGTTCTCCCTGCTTACAGGCAGTGCTAAGCAAGGAGGGCACTGGTAACCATGGTAAACACTGGGTATCTAGGCAGTGCGCACTACCAGCCTGTGAGGTCACTGATTGCTGGTTTTTCGCTGTCACACGCAGCAATGTGTGCTGACCAGCGGGAAACCAACGATCAAAAAATGACCCGCAGCACTTTGCAGCGATCAGCGACCTCACAGCAGGGGCCTGATCACTGCAAAGTGTCACACAGAACGAGATCGCTGGAGAGTACTTTAAGGATTATGGTTTTTTTTGGACCATTACTCCTCCACTGAAGTTGAAGAAGAAGATGCAGACCAAGAATCTTCAGAGAGTTTTCACGATGATTTGGAGAAGACCCAAAGAGCAAAGGTGTGTTTATAGGTATAGTTTGTTGGTTATCATAAACAAAAGCATGTGCATTTGTAAACATGTTTTTTTTTTTATATAGGTTCATAGAGGAACCAGATCCAAATCATATATTGATATTGACCAGTTCATACCCCTCATACACGAACGAGTTGCTATATGGGATACACGAGACCATAAGCATTCGGATAATGCAGTGTTACGAAGGCTGTGGGATGAAATTGGTCAATTGATGATGCCAGGCTGGGACAGTGCAACTACAAAAGACAGAAGGTTCTTTGGTAAGTAATGCTTGTTTTCTAAAAAAAGAAAAAAAAAGGCATTCAACATTTTGTTTTGATAATTCACTATCTCTTATTTGTCTGGCCCACTGTAGTCAAGAGGTTGAGAGTTCGGTGGTGCTCGATGAAAGATCGATACAACAAGGATCTTCGCGAGGATCAGAAAGTTCGGAACGGAGCTCCACGGATGTTGAAACGTTATTTTTATCATAATCAACTTTCTTTCCTGCGTCCAGCTGTCGGGCATCAAGTATATAAGTATATATTTTAATTCAATGCTTTTTTTTTTGGCTACATGTAATGTAAATTACTATAGTGTTACAAATTGTAAAGAAATGTAAAATGCAATGTTTTTCCCAAAAGCTAAAAGAAAACAGAAAAAAAAGGTTACATAATATTTTATTAAATTTATTTATGTTTTGCCTACAGGACTTGGAGCAGCATTGCTGAGCCCACAGCACAGCATCCATACCGTCCCAAGCAGTTGGGAGGGCAACCGAACTCTCTCCCCAGACCGGTACAATAGAGGATGCAACGTCTGACTTGGCACAATCTGAAACTCAAGTTGACGGCACTCCAAGCTATCCCCTCTCCCATGCCTCCGGTCCTACTTTGGTGGGTACTTCACGCCAGCGACAGAGGGCATGTGATAGGACTGTCATGCCAGAATTTATGCACTTTAGCTCGAACTTTGAGGAAGGTTTGACTCGTCTTGGTAACATTGTTGAAAAGGGTTTTCAGAATATGAATACTCTTTTCAGCGAAGTTAACAGCTGACTCGACCACCTGGAAGCCGACCTAACAAGACCGGCACGACATTTTTTTTCTTGTATGGAAAAGTGCGTGACGGATACCTTATCATCTGAGTTCCAGATTGATGTCATGACTGCGTGTCAGGGCGCTTTTAGACTGGCAGTCCAGCACCAGCAACATAAACAACAACAATAACAACAGCAGCAGCATCAGCAACAGCTCCAACAGCTTCCTTACCGAACCCAGCAACACGGCTTCTACAACCAGCCAAGGACTAATGTTCAAGTCTCCCAATCTGCCCCAACGCAGCTTCAGTGGCAAACTGCAGCTCAACCACAACAAGTAAGAAGTTTGACAACACACACGAACTTGCCGCCACCACCACCAATGGACATTGTACCTGAGGTACCTAGCTACACAGGGCTAAACACTTCATCATCACAGCTGCCTCAGGCTACTATCAGTTCGGACACTTCGCTTCAAGAATCACGTGCAGCGTTCAGTTCAGCTTCCTCTGTACTGCATGGTATGTTACCCAAATCCACCCACACATTGTCAACGGCAACATGTACTGTGCAGCATCAACAGCTGTCCCTTCTGTCGCTTATGGCGGTAGTACAACGCTGGCAAAGAAAACAAAAAATAAAGATCGGACACAGGAAAAGCAAGGACCAGAAACCAGCATGCCAATGAAAAGCTTAAAAGTGAAGCGCAAGAAAACTGTTAAAACCAGTGCATCAGATTCCCAAACAAATATTGACCCCTCAGCAAAGCCTGTTAAAGTTGCAGTATCTGTAAAAAAAAGTTGGTTGACCCAAAAAAATTAAGAACAATGCACCACTCTTACCACCCTCCACTTCATCTGCTAATGTGTCGTTGCTTCATGTCTCTACACCTCCTGCTCTGTCTGTCCTTTCCAATATCTCCCTCCTATCCAATGTATGTTTACCTTCAAATGTTCCCTCTGGTTTCTTGGATAATCTTGGTCTATCGTCAAATGATAGTCTAATGTCAACTCTAAATGTATCTAGTTTTTTTCAATAGCAAAATGTTGGTGTTCTTGGCCCAAGTCCTCATCACACTATGTCACCAAACGTTGTTGACGAACATTTACAAGAACCCAACATAAAACCAACAGCAAGCACAAAGACTTACACACCATTATAAAATATGTTGCCGTGTTTGTAATACATAATATTTTAATGTCATTTCAAAAGTTTGATTACATGATTGTTTGTATCAATAAACAATTTTTTGTTTTATCACAAATTGATTGATTTCTTGACTATAAACATTAATTACAGTTAGCATATGATCAATACCGTATTGTGTAATATGTATACAGTTTGAAAGGATTATAGTTTTAATTAAGGTGTTCACTCACTTTAATAACTCATACTATTTATGAATAGCAAAACAAGGGTTCAGTACTAAAAATGAATACATTTTGATTTTTATTAATGTACATCAAACATACACTAGGCCTTTATTGGTTGTGTATGGAGACAAGGTAGACACATAAACAAACCAAAAAAAAGGAAGTACAGCTAGAGCGTGGTCGTCAAAGTTGACATTCACATATGGAATCAGAATTGTTGTGTACATTAAAAGTCAACCCCATGAACACAATGTCTGTCTATGGTAAAAAAAACCTCTGAAGTGGTCCACATATGAGAGGGTGATGAATCAGAGGGCTACGGTTAGTAAAGCACTTTTTAGCGTGTTATTGACATTTTCAGGTGTGGTTTGTGACTCCGCTCTTGGACACTTAACCAGTCTGAGGCAAAAGTGAAACGCCAACGTAAGGAGAACACTAGAGCGGCACTGTTATACCGGCCCCACACACAGAAGAGGCACAGATCCATCAGCCACCATTATACTCACCCTTGGAGGACACCGATCCAACACACATACAGTGCGTTATGCCGGGGTCACCCTCCTCCGCTGAAATTTTACAGCGTTAAAAACTCGGAAAAAGGTTGGTGTCACATTTGGCCAGCAAATTGCGTTCTGCTCATGATGATTTGGATGTGTTGAACGCAATTGTTGTTAACATATTTTGCAAAATGTAATCATAACGCTATTTAGGAAATAGAATTGGTAGGAAGGTGTAATCCGGACAAATATGGTTAACGTATGGTTGGTTCCTCCCTGCGTCAGCAGCGATGTACAATGTATGTGTACTACAACATTACATTGTTTCTGGGCAAAATTTCTGTAGGGGTGGCCACCCACCTCTAGAGACATGCTGCCCATTCCTGTGGCCATAGAATGGAATGATAAACAATGTACAGTCATTGACATATATTCTTGTCTTTGGACATTTTTTACAATTGTAGCAATGCAGATGTGGCTACGCTGACAGTCGTGCACATACTGTACGTATAGTAAATGATGCATTCCGAATTTCTGTCGCCATTAACAGTACATGTTTGCCATTGCGCTGCCCATGCATGTAATGTTAATGACTTCCAGACCCTATTCAGCGGAATATACTTACCGTACATTAAGTATAGTATATGCAGAAATGTAATGGGAGACGCGGCTTCATTGATAACATTGACAAAATCTGACAATAGCAACATTAATGTAAATGGCTTTTAGCCGTAAATGCAAACCAGGTTTCCCCAAATAAACCGCAAATGTGACCGGTGCCTTACTGCTCAAGTGGGGACCTGTTGTGGATGATGCTTGTAAAAAAGCCAAGAAGCCAGCGCTGCCTAAGGTTAGCACGCAATACAAAAAGTGCATGTGCACATAATTTCTAACTGTACTTTAAACTGAGACATTTGGCAAACAATTGATCAATTCTTTGAGCTACCCCGCCACGTCACGGCATTCTCAGATGGGGCAGTCCTACTCTACATTTTTTAATTCGCTGTGCCATTACGGCCTCCTGAATGCATTAAAAGCAGAACCATATCAAATGCACACGTACCTGAAGCATTACTGAACTACTCCCATGGCGCCAGAAAAGCAGCGCAGATAAAGGCAGACCAGGTCCGGACATGACATCCGGACATTATCAAATCTGACCCCCACACTGCCCAACCAACAACCATGGATGAGGGTAGAACAGGCCCAAACACATGTGCAACAATCAAGCAGAGCCTATGGGCAGGGTATGGCCGCTGTATGTATGTACAGCGGCCTAGATCAATCACATTAAAGACAGATAGAATGGCATGCACAACCAAGCGCGCACGGCAAAAAGTGGTGGTCAGCCACAAACCTATAACAAATTTGAGTTTAAAGTGGTCCATCTTAAGCTGATGTTCATGGTGGTTAAAACTCAGACCAATTGCGTCCCAGTACCCACTGAATCATAACAGATGGGTAAAGGTTAACATGGACCGCGTCACAGGCAAGCGGCAGCTGTAACGGATACACGCTTGAGCAGTAATGGAGAAGTTTTAATCGGGCAGCGTGCCACCAGTCACATGTCACACCCCCCACAGAGCACCATAGTATCAGCAATACAACCAGTGCAGCATGTCCTAAACACAAGATACCCCACGTACACATTTTTTTGTTTGTGGGATATCCTCTATAGATCCAAACAGATTGGATAATAAATGATACATTGTAATATGAACAACATGTAGTTAATTAATGAAGGGAAGACAATGTGTATAGTTTTATAAGTTTTATTTTTTTGGAACGTTAAACAAAGTTTGATCCAGAGGAACTTTTTAAAAAAAAACAAGGTCCAAAGCTTGCCAATTGAGGACATTGGCTCAAAAAAAATTGTTCCTAGACTTCATGTTTAAGTCTGATAATGATCCTGGATCAAAAAGAACATTTAATACGATTACAAAAAGAAATATAGTACACAATCAAAACAACACAACATGTGATATATACATATCAATAACATTAAAAAAAAAACAAGCAAGTTGATTATGCAAAACAGATAGGTATGCTAATACTTTCAGTGTAGGGATATTATTGAAGGGCCTAAACCTTTATTACTCCCAACTGAACGTATTGTACAATAATACTTCTATAATCAAAATTGTATACTGTAACATAACATAATCAAACATATTTACACCATTTCGTCCTGCCAGGGTACATGTCCATTTTCGGAAACAAAATAGGATGCAAACCTGTCCCTCATGTTGCCTACTGCAACGCTTGTCCTTACGTTGTGTTCTTTGTATTTTCCAAGTTGCTTAAAATAGGTTCCTCTAGGTCAACGCGTTGTTTTTTTTGACTTGTATAAAATTGTGAAGGACAATGCACGCTTTCACAACCTGATCAATTGTGTCTGTTTTTAAATTGATGGTAGTCCCAAGAATCCGCCATTTGGAGACAAGCAATCCGAATGCACACTCCACTGTGCGTCTGGCCCGTGTCAATCTGTAATTAAAAATCCTTTTGGTATGGGTTAAGTCACTGCTAGAGTAGGGCTTGAGAAGGTTGGCACACATCTGAAATGCCTCATCAGCAACAACAACATAAGGCATTGGTGGGCCATCACAGTTTGGTAGGGTCATGGCAGTGGAATGTTGAAATTTTGACGATAACGTGTTTTGTCCCATGTCCGAGTCTTTGAAAGATTTGGAGTCATTACATCGCCCAAATTGGCCAACATCCACAGCAATAAAACAACAGTCAGCGTGCACAAACGTCATCAGTACAATGGAAACATTTTTTTTTTAGTTGAAGTATTTGGATCCACTTCCAGCTGGCTTCAGGATCCGAACATGTTTCCCGTCCACGGCTCCAACGCAGTTGGGAAATTGACAAATGTCCATAAATCTTGATGCTTTCTCAAGCCATAGTTGGGTTGTGGGGTGAGGAAGGAAATCTTAGCGGAGGTCATTACAAATTGCCTTGCAGGTCTCTTCAACTATCCCAGAAAGCATTGACAATCTAATCCGGAACTGGAAATGAAGAGAAGATAAAGCCTCTCCGGTTGCCAGGAATCTGAAAAAAAACTAAATGCGATTCACAGAGATTACAGTGCTTGGCTTTAAAAAGAAACGTACTGCAGGGTGACCAAAAGACGTTCCTCTGCAGGAATGGATCGACAAAGCTGTGTGTCCTGCCTGGTGATCGATCCTTCCACACGTCGCAGCAAATCATCGAAGCTGTCTGGTGACATCCTGGTGAAGTCGTAGAACTTTTCCGGGTCCTCTCGAAGTTCATGGTACAACGAGTAGTACAGTCTCCCGAAGCTCCACAATGGGGTATTGCCAGAAACGACGACGATGACGTCTTCTTCTCCGTCTTTCTCTTTGACGTTCTTCTTCACAAGCAATAGCAAATGAAACTGACATCATCATAGATAAATCGAGATAAGCATAGAAGCTCTCAAAGCCAAGATCCATCTTGCCTCTGTGAACAGCTGCATAGAAAGAGTTTTGACACAGGGCAGGCAGGGTCTATTTATACCTTGCCCTTAAAACCACTCTCCATGGGCGTGGCTGGTAAAAACAAACATGTGTGACAGTTGAAAAATGCTAAAAAATTCTTTAACGCATGCGGAAAAAAAACGCGTACGCATGCTGCAAACGAATGCAAACGCAAGCAAACGCTGCGTTTTTATTAAGGATTGCACATCTGTATGCATACAAAATACGCTGCATTTGCATGCGTTTGCATGCGGTTTTACATGCATATACGCATGCGCAAGATACGTTGCGTTCACAAACGCAAATGTGAAGGCAGCCTTAGGAAGGATTGTTTCAGGAGGTATATTAGGGGTCTCAATTTATTAAGGCGGTCATAATTGGAGTCAGTTCTTGGGAGGACTAGGGAATTATCATGGAAATGGAGGAATCCCATTAGGGTCACATATCAGGTGTGGGGCATTATGGCTGCAAACGCAGAGGTGCTGTGGACTGATCTAGTTGACCAGTATGAGCAAACACTGAGTGTTTTTACAATGCCCATATTGAGGGTGATGCCTAAAGATTTTTTAATTTCTGGGACATTTTTGGGGATCCAGGAATGGGGGAATGGGAATGGACAGACAGAGGTTTTTGGGAAGTAAACTGACTGGCATATAGGTTAGTCTGGTGGGTGATGAAATCAAGGACATCGGGGTTTACAAAAATTGAAAAGAAATCGAAGGAGGCAAAATCAGTGATGTTAATTTTTTTATTGGGGGCTGCTATGAAAGGGGTAATTTGTGGGGAAAAGGACGGGTCAGGATACCACATATGACGGGGGGTCGCTGAACTGAGTCCTACCTTTGCTGCATCAGCAGTGATGACTGGCAGGGTGTGGGACCCCCTGGAGGAAGCCGGGTCGTTACTGTCCTCTAAGAATAGCTCAATTTCAGAGGCTGTTTCAGTTTCTGACCAGGAGCTACCAGAGGTGACCAGCATGTAAGCTTGCTCAGCAGAAATCATTCTGCAGGCCATTTTTTCTTTTTATGGATAATATGAACAAAAACCCCTAACTCTGGTTTTCAACACTAAGCCTAATCCTAACCTTAACACCTGACTGGAGGACTTGACAAGTGTCTGGGAGACCGGAGAAAAGCAGGGGTCTGCAAATGCTATCTGATTTGATGTTTGAGTACATCAGATCGAATAGAACTGTAGTGGAGGCGGCAGCAGTTTGCAGCACGCACTGGTATGGGGGGGAGGGGAGGTGGAGCCAGAGGCTGGTGACACTGCAGGGGGAACTGGAGGTTATTGTAGGGGATCAGAGAATGGCATGTCTATGCGATCTGATATGTTTCACTATGTCAAGTTGCATAAAAATACAGGGGGAGACGGCGGGTTCTCGCACGTGCCGTTGCCATCTTGGATTTACCGGATAAGGGATGGGGGTGGGAGAGAGATTTTGTTACCGGGGTTATTGGGGGCCTTATGGGTTAACATTTCTCTTTCATCCAACATGTTTGATCATGTCAGATGAAAGAGAATTCATTTTGTACCGGCAATAACTTTTTTTGTAATTGTAATGTAACAGCGAGTAAACGGTGTTTACCGGCCATCACATTATCGGAACATGGAAAAAACTGCCCAATTCATAATCTCAAAGGTCTTAGCTGAAACCCTGGTAGCTGAAACCCTGGAGATTTTTGGGCACTGCGAGGCGCTGCAGGCTTATTCCTTGCTGCCGTCGAAAAACAACAGCAAGGAATAAGTACCTTCATTTTACGACACCTAAAGTTGTAAGGCCGTCGCTATTGGGTTAAAATAAAAAATAAATGTAAAAAACAAATAAAGAAAAATAATTAAACTCACAGAATTTGGGGTTTTCAGTCATATGTCAGTCACATGTACCCTAAAGGAATACCAATGAAAACTATCTGCTCCGCAAAAAACAAGCCAATCAAACAAATACAATGATGGAAAACTAAAAAAAAAAACAGTACAGGTCTCAGAATATGGCGATACAATATCATAAAGCCATCAATATAGCTAACATAAGTGATACATAATATAGTTATATAAAATAGATAAGCACTTTAATATTGCAGTGTATTGAATACGTAATCAAGCAATCCCAGGCTCAGGTCCCCTAAGTCAACTTATTAAAAAGTAAAAAAAACATTAAAAAAGACAAATATAAACAAATATACACATGAAAAAACATTAAAAAAGGTATATATATATATGTATATATATATATATATATATATATATATATATATATATATTAACAAATAAATACATATGGCAGAACATGAAAAATATAAAAAGTTGACATTTTCTCCTAAACTAAGTAGATGAAATCCTAAAATGTGAACTCCGAAAGAAAAAAAATTAAAATTGGAACTCCAGACTTGTCATTTTTGGTCACCTTAATTCCCCCACAAAAAAAGCATAATAACAACCCTTAAATGTTATATGTATCCTAAAATGGTATCAATCAAAACTTCGGCTTGGTATGCAAGAGAAAAAAGCCTTCATACAAGTATATTGAGAGAATAATAATAAAAAAAAAATGTTTATGTTTTCTTTTTATACAAAGCTTTTGGATTTGGTATATAATATACAGCGCTCAGGATAAATGAGTACACCCCTTGCGAAAGTTAACATTTTGATCAAAATCTCACAACATAAGAACAATTTCCAAAATGTTGACAAGACTGAGTGTAAGAGAACATTTTTTGTAACCCATAACATGAATGTAAGGTTAATAATTTAACTTTCATGACAAACCCTTCAGTTTTCAGTTTAGAGGACGCTCACACCAGCATATAATAAAGCTGAGTGATATCCAATGTTTTATTGGCTGGCCCGCTAACCAGTGTTTACTGTGATGCAGAGCAGATCTGTGATTTTTTTGACATAAGCGTGAGCGGTTCCGATATTCAGATCACAAATCTATATGTGCGAGTGAAACATCTATCGGCACTCGTATGTCATCCAAGTGCAGTCTGATATACCCAGAGACAGGCAATAGAGAAATAAAGTTCTCCATCAAATCTTCACCTGTGCTCTGATTCTCACATGCGAGAGGAACAGAGCACAGTGAATGACACTCGGCTCAAAATCAGAGTAGAGCTTGAGCCAAGTGATATTTGCATAATGGACCCGATTCCATCTCATGAGAGAATTATTGCTGTTATGAGCAAAGCCTTAATCAAATTAGTTGATGCAAAAATGAATACAACCCGTGTTAACACCTGCTACATCCAGTATTTTGTATGAGCACATGATTTTTAGGGACAGTACGGCAGGGAATAATTAAGTTGGAGACATATTGCGACATCTATCTTTTGCCAATCTTCAAGAACAACGAAGTACCAATGGTTTATCTACTTGACAACAAGCTGCTGTGGAGATTTCACTCCACTCTGTTAGCTGTTAATATAAATGAACAGACCTTTTGGTTCTGGTGCAAAGTACAGGGTGGGCCATTTATATGGATGTACCTAAATAAAATGGGAATGGTTGGTGATATCAACTTCCTTTTTGTGGCACATTAATATATGGGAGAGGGAAAACTTTATTCTTTCATGAGTTATTTACAAGTTTATGACCACTTATAAAATGTGTTCAAAGTGCTGCCCATTGTGTTGGATTGTCAATACAACCCTCTTCTCCCACTCTTGACACACTGATAGCAACACTGCAAAAGAAATGCTAGCACAGGCTTCCAGCATCCGTTGTTTCAGATGCTGCACATCTCGTATCTTCACAGCATAGACAATTGTCTTCAGATGAGTGATGAGGCAAACGTTTTTGTGAATGGTTAAGTTAACAAACAAAACCCCCGCTATTGGTCTGACACTAACCCACAGTGGATAGATCCCTCCAAGACTGTTGGAACACAAAAACTGATGGTATGGTGTGGTATATGGTGGTACAAGGATAGTGGGGCCATTCTTCATCAATGGAAACCTAAATGCCACTGGATATCTGAATCATGTAGCAATTTCAGATATCCAGTGGCATTGAGGTATCCATTGATGAAGAATGGCCAAACTATCTTTGTACCCCCACACCATACCATCAATTTTTGTGTTCCGGGATCTATCCACTGTGGGTTACTGTCATACCAATAGCGGTGGTTTTGTTTGTTAACTTCACCATTCACAAAAAAGTTTGCCTCATCACTGATCTGAAGGCAATTGTCTATGCTGTGAAGATACGAGATGTGCAGCATCTGACATAACGGAAACTGGAAACCTGTGTTAGCATTTATTCTGTGGTGTTGCTATCAGTGTGTCAAGAGTGGGAGAAGAGGGTATTGACAATCCAACACAATGGGCAGCACTTTGAACACATTTTATAAGTGATCATGAATTTATAAATAACTCATGAAAGAATAAAGTTACATTGAAAGCAAGTACACCATTGTTTTTCTTATGAAATTCTCAATACGTTTGATGTGTCACATGATCCTCTTCACATTGAAAAAAATAAAGTTGGATCCAAAATGGTCAACTTCAAAATGGCCACCATGGTCACCACCCATCTGGAAACGTTTTCCCCCTCCCATATACTAATGTACCACAAACAGGAAGTTGATATCACCAACCGTTCCTATTTTATGCAGGTGCATCCATATAAATGGCCCACCCTGTATTTAAAGGGATCCTGTCACCCCCAAAACACCTCTAAACCTATTAAAAGCTGTCCCTAGAGCATATTAACACTTACCCTACACTCCTTTTACCTCCTAAATGCACTTAGTCAAAGTGAATAAAAACGTTATTATAGTACCTCATTACTGATGATAATGAGTGACTATGCTATTCATAGTCACTCATCCAGGCTGCCCCTCTTCATCATATCACGCCTGAATAGGCGTGATCTTCATCAGAGATTCAAATTGCCGCCTCCCTGTGCGCCTCCCTGCTCTCCCATTGCGTCCGGGCTTCAGTGTGGGGCTGTATGACGCGTTCCGCGTCATTCCTGGCGCCGGGTGACGTATTTACACCCGCGCCGTCAGCTTCAAAATGCGCACTGCGCATGCGCATGGGCATGCGCAGTGCGCATTTTGAAGCTGACAGCGCGGGTGTAAATACGTCACCCGGCGCCGGGAATGACGCGGATCGCGTCATACAGCCCCACACTGAAGCCCGGAAGCAATGGGAGAGCGGGGAGGCGCGCAGGGAGGCGGCAATTTGAATCTCTGATGAAGATCACGCCTATTCAGGCGTGATATGATGAAGAGGGGCAGCCTGGATGAGTGACTATGAATAGCATAGTCACTCATTATCATCAGTAATGTGAGGTACTATAATAACGTTTTTATTCACTTTGACTATGTGCATTTAGGAGGTAAAAGGAGTGTAGGGTAAGTGTTAATATGCTCTAGGGACAGCTTTTAATAGGTTTAGAGGTGTTTTGGGGGTGACAGGATCCCTTTAAAAGTCTATTATATGACATAAACTTCAACAAAGTGAATATTAACAGAAAATAGACCTTTTCTGAACACAAAAGTAACAGAAAAACAGTCTTTAAAAAGCACTGCTCACCCATTTAGAGATCAGTCCTGCAAAGGCTTATCAACACCAACAAGGTCTTTCCTCCTTCACACACTGCTCATCTTGAGACAGTTCAGTTGCCTTTAATAAGACCTGGGATACCTGGACTGGAGATATCAGAGCTGTCAGTCCCACTCTGCTCTTCTGGCTGTTTTTAAAACCTTGACCCATCATTCTGGGACCTTTTTAAAAAAAATCCTCTCTTTTTATGCCTTCTTTTTCAACAAAACTAAACAGATGTGGAATAGTATCCGTATATCGTTAGGGCTGTAAAACAAGCATCCAAAAGTATCATTTATAATAAGTCATAAATACATATATAAGGTATGATTTTCACAATAAAATTAAACTGTATCTTGTTAAAGTAAAATATAAGAATGTGTCTTAAGAAAAAGTAACAGCATGTTCTTCAATTAGAAAACTTTATGGCCAAAAATAAAGTTCAATAACATATCTAACCGGAGGAGTACATCTGGTGAGGAAAAGACCCTGAGGCATGAATAGAAAAACTCTTACTCATATAGTCTAATGTGTTGTACAAGCAAGCATTATTCATGCTCTAAGGAAAATAAAGAATATATTTTATTAAATCCCAGTCAGCACCTTTTCTGATAAAAAGTTTTTCTGCTATTTACCACCTGTTTTTCCGTTTCATCAAAGCTGTCATAGAATAACAGCTGACGCTCTTAGGGGCAGAATTTTAGTTTTTTATCTTACAGACCAAAAGTTTGGATACACCTTCTCATTCAAAGAGTTTTCTGTATTTTCATGACTATGAAAATCGTAGATTCACACTGAAGGCATCAAAACTATGAATTTACATATGTGGAATTATATACTTAACAAAAAAGTGTGAAACAACTGAAAATATGTCTTATATTCTAGGTTCTTCAAAGAAGTCACCTTTTGCTTTGATTACTGCTTTGCACACTCTTGGCATTCTCTTTATGAACTTCAAGAGGTAGTCACCAGAAATGGTTTTCACTTCACAGGTGTGCCCTGTCAGGTTTAATAAGTGGGATTTCTTGCCTTATAAATGGGGTTGGGACCATCAGTTCTGTTGTGCAGAAGTCTGGTGGAGACACAGCTGATAGTCCTACTGAATAGACTGTTAGAATTTGTATTACGGCAAGAAAAAAGCAGCTAAGTAAAGAAAAACGAGTGGCCATCATTACTTTAAGAAATGAATGTCAGTCAGTCCGAAAAATTGGGAAATCTTTGAAAGTGTTCCCAAGTGCAGTTGCAAAAACCATCAAGCGCTACAAAGATACTGGCTCACATACAGACCGCCCCAGGAAAGGAAGACCAAGAGTCACCTCTGCTGCGGAGGATAAGTTCATCCGAGTCACCAGCCTCAGAAATCGCAGGTTAACAGCAGCTCAGTTTAGAGACCAGGTCAATGCCACACAGAGTTCTAGCAGCAGACACATATCTACAACAACTGTTAAGAGGAGACTTTGTGCAGCAGGCCTTCATGGAAAAATAGCTGCTAGGAAACCACTGCTAAGGACAGGCAACAAGCAGAAGAGACTTGTTTGGGCTAAAGAACACAAGGAATGGACATTAGACCAGTGGAAATCTGTGCTTTGTCTGAGGAGTCCAAATTTGAGATGTTTGGTTCCAACCACCGAGTCTTTGTGCGACGCAGAAAAGGTGAATGGATGGATTATACATGCCTGGTTCCCACTGTGAAGCATGGAGGAGGAGGTGTGATCGTGATGGGGTGCTACGCCAGATGACCTGGCCTCCACAGTCACCAGACCTGAACCCAATTGAGATGGTTTGGGGTGAGCTGGACCGCAGAGTGAAGGCAAAAGGGCCAACAAGTGCTAAGCATCTCTGAGAACTCCTTCAAGACTGTTTCCAGTGACTACCTCTTGAAGCTCATCAAGAGAATGCCAAGAGTATGCAAAGCAGTAATCAAAGCAAAAGGTGGCTACTCTGAAGAAACCAAGAATATAAGACATATTTTCAGTTCTTTCACACTTTTTTGTTAAATATATAACTCCACAGGTGTTAATTCATAGTTTTGATGCCTTCAGTGTGAATCTACAATTTTCATAGTCATGGAAATACAGAAAACTTTTTAAATGAGAAGGTATGTCCAAACATTTGGTCTGTACTCTATATTCCTCCTGGCACCTTTCCAGTCATGGGTGCTGCCGCTGCCGTGGCTTCAGTCACTGCTCAGTGTATAGTGAGTAGCTGTAACTGCGTCACCGGCACTGACTGACAGCCTGTGCTAATGCTGAATCTCAGTGCTACACTCACATATCCTACAGCATCTATCAACATGGAACCAGGACATCCTCAGTGGGCGATGCAAGACACTAGTAAGTAACTACAGCGCTACCCGCTGATGACTTCTCCTTCCAGGAGGGGCAATAGATCCACTTCTTTTTGCTATGTCACACTACCTCTGCAACTATCACACGCTTAGTTGGTGCTGACATTGCTGGATGCTGCTGTGTATGTTGTTTGTCTTTAAGAGCTACATGGTTTATAGTTGTCAAAGTCTTTACCTCCTGTGTTTTGCTCCAAAAATGCATTCACTATTATATTCAACTGCTGGTTGAGGGGTTAATGTGTGACTCACCTGGAATCCCCTCCCCCTGGCTTTAAATAGCCTTTACTCTCCTCTGTCAGGTGCTGCTGATAGCTATGTGCTCTAGGTCTTGGTGCTGTGCTGATGCTTAGCTGCTGGACTAAGTCTTTCCCTCGGATAAGCTGTGATCCCTGACCGTGGGTGAAGGTAGGGCCCTCAGCCTAGGGCTAATCAGGAGTTTTAGGGTACAGGGTGGCGGCTCGGAACTCCTCACCATCAGAGGTATCTCTGAGATCAGGGCGAGCCAGGGACCCCGGCATCAGGGTCAGATCAAGCTCTCCGGACCCCCTTTTGCCCATTTTACCTACCTTTTACCTGATTCCCTTACCTTCCAAGCGTGACAGCAACCTCTTCACTACAGGCAAGAAATTGCAACTGCATCAAGACCTCAGAGTTCACTGTGTTTTGCAAGGTCAGGTCATAATGTTCTTACAATGTGCAGTGACTTCCGGGACCTGTCCTGGCTTATACTGAAGAGGCTTGAGATGGCAGAAGAGTACCAAATGGTGGGCAGCAGGACGACTGTAGAGGTAAATGGCTGTAGAGGTTAGTAGTGGTTAAAAAAAAAAAAAGTACGTACCTCTTCTATCAACTCTCCAGTTGCCTCATTGCTCATCGTACGGTCCTCTTATTTCCAGTGTCATTTACTGCAACTCTATTCTCTGCACTGTAAGCTAGGTCCTCCGGTCACTTTTAAGCTTTAAAGGTCACTGCATGTCATAAAGATGTGACAACCTGACCCTATAGCATTTTAATATACCCACATGATACTTCCAAAAGGTGGTGAAGTAGCTCTATACAGCAGTTAGTCTTCTGGATAGAGAAATAAACTATTGAATATAGCCAATTACTGCAAATACATTTCTTTAAATTTTTTCCAAATGTTTTTCTTCATATCACATGAAGAGAAAGAGAATAGTGAACCACAATGATATAAAACACATCTAAGGCCCCTTTTACATCTAATGCAGGGCTACGTTTGGCTGCATTTGCATTTCTATGCGTTTTTACCGCGTTTTTACGCATGCGTTTTTGCCCCCATTGATTTTAATTGAAAATGCATTGAAAACACATGCAAAAACACATGTGCATTTGCAAAAATGCAAAGCGTATGCGTTTTAGCAAACGCAGCCCAAAACGTTGCTGCTCACGTTTTGGGCTGCACTTGCAAAAACGCATACGTTTTGAGTTTTTCCAATTGTACATGCGTTTTTGCATGTGTTTTCAATACATTTTCCATTAAAATCAATCGGGGGCAAAAACGTATGCGTAAAAACGCGGTAAAAACGCATAGAAATGCAAATGCAGCCAAACGTAGCCCTGCATTAGATGTAAAAGGGGCCTTAGATATAACTTTAAGGAACCTAGAGTCAAGGCAAAACGCTTTAAGGCTAGGATCACACATACAAATCCGTTTTCCTTAGAAAACAGAATCCGTTTTTCTAAGGGTGCCAATAGTGTCCTCTGGGGTCCAGGACGTTTTCTGGAATTTTTGGGACTTAGTCATTTTCTCTCAAAAAACGCATGCGTTAACGCATGGTGCCTATATGTGTCATGTGTTAACGCTTGTGTCTTCCACAGGGCCCCAAGTTAAAAAAACGCATGCATTTTTTAAATTTCCACAAAAACGCTGCACAAAAATGCATGCGTTTTTAAAAAACTGCACACACATGCAGTAACTCATATGCGTTTTTGGACTTTGAAAAAAAAATGTCCAAAATGTTCCCAAAAACGGATTTAAGGCAAAAACAGATTTTATGTGTAATCCTGGCCTAAGACTGACAAAAATGTGTTTTTCAGAGAGTTTGCTGCTTGTGTTTCTAGATCTTTTAGGCTGCTTTCACATCAGGGATTTTTTAAATTTGCGGCGGATCTGGCAGTTTTGCTGCATCTGCCGTGTAACGGCTCCCTTGTGGCAAGCCTGCATCAAGCCCCATTCACCCATTCATTCCCTGTGGGACTTGAGGTCAGGTGCAGTAAGTGCGGTTTTGCCGGACCCGGCACTTGCTGTAAGTCAAAAAAACGCTGCTGGCAGTGTTTTTTTTTTGCGCTGCCCCAAGTGCCAGATCTGCCAGATCCGGCAAAACCGCACTTGTCGCACCTGACCATAAGTCCCATAGGGAATTAATGGGGCTTGCCACAAGGGAGCCGTTATGTGGCAGATACGGCAAAGCTGCTGGATCTACCACAAACGGATAGAAACGCTGATGTGAAAGGTGCCTTTAGTCAGATATTTCTAGGATTACTAAAGTACAGTTATAAGTATTTCATATGTTTTTATGCTTTTATTGACAAATATATCAAAATTTATGTAATCAATATTTACAGTGATAACCCTTATTTTTAAGATTTCTGCAATTCGACCGGGTATGCAGGATATTAAAGGGGTTATTTGGCATTTATAAAAAAAAAAAAATGTGCCCAAGCACTAATAGGCATGTAGTGACACCTACCTTCCTGTTATGCTCGGCACCGTTCACCACTGTTCATCCATTCCACAGAGCGATTACAGACCGCTCCTGCCGGGGACAGCATGTCGGGGTAAACAGAGCAGAAGTGGCTTTTGCGCTCTCCTCTCTTGTAGGGGTGGGACAGCTGGTCTCCTGCTGATTGACAGCCATCTCCCTGCTACCTGATTGGGGAGCCGGCTGTCAATCAGCGTGGCATCGGCTTTGATACCCATCGACAGAGGGGAGAAGCCGCCCCTTTGAAGACATGATGTTAACGGAAGCCACATAATCGCTGACAGGGCAGTCTCAACAGACTCCGTGTTAGCGGTGAACTGTGTCGAGCACAATAAGCACGTAGGTGGCAGTTACCTGCCTGTTATTGCTTAGGCACATTTTTTGGGGATATATCCTGAATAACCCCTTTAACTTCTGGGCAAAATCCATTCTGATGACAACCTAGTCTTGCCTCCTCAGTGCTTAAAGTTTTTCACAATTTCTTTGCGTTTTTTTGTCCTCTACTCATCTACTTCTCATAGTCCCATTGACAATGATTGGAGCAGAGCCCTAGTACGGTATATCTCAGCTGTTTTCAGGACAGAGTTCTGGAACACTATTTTTTAGGTTATCTGGACCTCATTCTCAGGATTTCTGGGGGCCCCAGTGATCAGGTTTCAGCATTCGGTGATTTTCTGAAAACCTCTTTAAGGGTCCTTTCACATCAGCGTTTTTCGCTGATCATGGCAGTTGCGGTGAAAAAAACGCAACTGCCGCGATTACAGTATAACGGTAATGGGGCTTGCGGTAAGTGTGCGGCAGGTGCGGCAAGTGCGGTTTCAGCACTTGCGGCAGGTGCGGCCGTGAAAAAAATGCGGTATGCCGCAGTTTTTTCACGGCCGCACCTGCCGCAAGTGCCGATACCGCACTTGCCGCACCTGCCGCAAGCCCCATAGACATTGCTGCAAGTGAACCGCAAGTGCGGCCGTTATGCGGTAATCGCGGCAGTTGTGTTTTTTTCACCGCAACTGCTGCGATCAGCGTAAAACGCTGATGTGAAAGCAGCCTAACGCTAATATTTTGACAAAAAATGTACCGTATATTTTGTTTTGTTAAATAATAATAAAAATGTATTCACAATACGTGAATCAATTACATAGCTTTTAATATGTTTATATTCTTACTTTTAGTGTCCTTAAGTTGCCATCTAAGCTCATTTGTCGACATTACTTGAGGGCAAAATGGTGTTTTGCATGTACACTGAAAGATGAATTACAGTTCTGCCTGTAGCACAAGCCAGGTCTGATCACTACAGTATGATTATGAACATGTGTTCCCTGTGGCGATATTTATATATAAATAATAAAGTTTTTTTATTGTGGATATAATATGTATTATTAGATCTATAGTTCTGTTTCTAAAGGTGGCTAGTTTGAGTGGATGTAGTAATTGTTTTTGTGTGTATAAAAAAATAATTGTATCCTGGCAATGTAAATGTTTGGTCAGAAAACTTAAAGGGGTTTTCCCATCAAAAAGATCTTATCCCAATATGTAGTAGGTATACTAATAATAATAATATAGCAAATATCTCCAATTAGAAATGTAATATAGTTCTCCTGATTAGCTATGTCACTTACCTCATGTTTAAAGCACTACAGTAGCTGAGGTATCCATGGTTACATCCACTCATATAGTGACAGTTACTTAGTTGCTCATAGTTGTAACCATGGATACCTAAGCTACTGTAATGTCCTGCACATGAGGTAATCGACTGCTAATCAGAAGAACATTTCTAATTGGAGGTATTTGGTAATAATATAATTATTACACTTATTAAATACTAGATGGGAGCCCGATGCTATCGCATCGGTGATGTCACAATGGGGGCGGACTCTGTGGCAATGGGTGTGGCAGCTGTCTCTCCCCCTGGGCTATTTCTCCGGTCCGCTGTTTTTTCCCCTAACTCTCTGCCCCTGTGGTCGCTCTCTACCCCCCCTTTGGTCCCAGTCTGCTCCCCCTTTATCCCCTCTGTGCCCCCTTAAATCACTCTTTGTCCCCCTCTTTCGTTCCTCCATGGTCGCTCTGTGCCCCCCATGCTAGCTCTCATGTGGCAGTGTCATGAAGAAGATGATGGCAGGCTGTGGGGTGAATGGGCTGCAGGCAGAGCGAGCTGAGCAGTGAGCGGGATTAGTGCGCAAGCATATTGCAGGGCGAGCAGGTTGAGTGGTGAATTACGTGAGCAGGCTGAGTTGTGGGCAGGCCAAGTGGTAAGCGCCCCGAGAGGTGAGCACGGGCTGAGTGGTGAGTGCGGGCTGAGATGAGCGCGGGCTGAGGTGAGCATGGGCTAAGCGGGGCTGAGGTCAGCACAGGCCGAGTGGGGTTGAGGTGGGTGCTGGCTGAGCGGGGCTGAGGTGAATGCGGGCTGAGCAGGGTGAGTGGGGATTGAGAGCGAAGGTGAGTAGGGTCTGAGAGAGAGTGAGTGGGGCCTGAGAGCGAGGGAGAGTGGGGACTGAGAGACTCACAATAGTCAGTGTGATCACAAAAGCTGCAGAGAGAGGATGCACCTTCCCTCGCTGCAGCCTCTGGATGAAGCAGAGTCAGGATTGTGTGCTTTGTTAAATGATCGTTGTGGATTATCATCAAAAGGTATGTGTAGGGTTAATAAATGGGAAAATACCATTTGTCTGTGTGATTTCAGGAAGGCAGGACTTACTGAAAAAGAAGGAATCAAAATTAATGGAAAAATCATCAACAATCTAAGATATGCAGACGATACAACACTGATAGCAACAACTGTAGATGGAATGAAGGACTTAGCACAGAGTGTCAAAATGGAAAACTCAATAATGGGATTCCTACTCAATACAAAGAAGACTAATATTTTGACTACTGCCAGGTACATGACTGTGACATCACCAAAGGTCCTATAAGCAGCACAGAGCAGCCAGGTACTCTCCCCCTTCAACTCACACTCACACTCTTAAGCCCGCAATCACCCCTCTCAGCACACACTCACTCCCGCTGAGCATCCACTCTCCCCTTCAGCACACACTCACACCTCTCAGGCTGCACTCACACCCACTCAGCACACACTCACACCCCACACACACTCACACTCCATTCTTAAGCCTGCACTCACCCCTTTCATTAGCACACACTCACCCCTGCTCAGCCTGCACTCACCCCCTCAGGCTGCACTCCTCCATGCTCAGCACTCACTCACACTCATAAGCCCACAGTCACCTCTCAGCACACAATCATCCCCGCTCATACTGTATTCAACCCCCTCAGGCCGCACTCACCCTTGCTCAGCACCCTGTTACACTTTTAAGCTCGCACTCACCCGTCTCAGCACATATTCACACCCCTTAGGTGCACTCACACCCCTCAGGTTGCATTCACCCTCAGTCAGCACCCACTTACACTCTTAAGCCCGCACTCACTCTTCTCAGCACACACTCACCCCCAATTAGCAACCACTCACTCCCTTAGGCTGCACTCACCACCGCTTAACATCCATTCACTGTTGCTTAGCACACATTCACCCCCCTTAGGCCCCACTCACCCTCGCTCTCAGGCCCACTCACACCCCTCAAGCTGCATTCACCATCGCTCAGCACCCAATCACACTCTTCAGCCCACACTCACCCCTCTCAGCATACGCTCACCCCTGCTCAGTACCCACTCACCCACCTCAGGCTGCATTCACTCCCGCTCAGCACCCACTCACCCTTCCTTAGCACACACTCACCCATAGCTGTCAAAACGCATTGTGGTGTTCAGAGCTTGTAATAAAGGTTTGTTTCTAATCTTTAAATACTGTCCTCTCTGTCCTAAGCGCTCCACAGACCGCTATATACCACTCTCTTTCACGTAAGTTCACTGTCACGGAGCCTCAGTGACTCAGTGAGTGAAATCACCCATAGCAGTCAGTATGATTGGAGAGTCTGCAGGGAAAGGATGCTTGTGTGACACTGGTCACTAGTCTCAGAGGAGCAGAAAACTAACTGAAATAAATGGAAAGTAAATATAATAATTATACAACTTACTGGTAGTAAAGAGAGGTCAAAGCAATCCACTGTCAGGTCTAGGAAATAGCACAGTACAGCAAAGGGTTAACAGAAACAAAATCCAATTCAAGCCGAAGTCAGGAAACCGGAGTGACAGAAACAGAGTACATAGATACAAAAACAGAAAGAGGAGTCAAGTCACTAGCAGAGGATCAAGTCCAGGTAAGAAACAAAGTCAGGCAGGGTCTGGTTCAGAACACAAAGAGATCAAGTCCTACACAGCCAAAAGCAAATGTACAATTGACACAGAGTAGAGCTGGAAGCTAGTTTAAATAGGCTCTTAATTATGTGAGTTGAATTAAAGTGATTGAGGCCAGCCCAGCCTGAGGGCCACTTTACACACACCAACTTATCTGTCCAACCTCTGACCAACTTGCTGGTTGCAGTGAAATCATGGACACATTGCTCCATTTTGTGATTGTGTACAAATGGAACAATGTGTCCATGATTTCACTGCAACCAGCAAGTTGGTCAGAAGTTGGACAGATAAGTTGGTGTGTGTAAAGTGGCCCTGACAGTCTCCACAAACCTAGAACAACACAGGCAATGTGGAGATCGTGACAGCTTGTTCCCTCACTGGAATCTCTTGATGCAGCAGAGCTGAGTGTGCTTCACTGTTGATTATCATCGGAGGGTATGTTGGGGTAATATATTGGAAAATAAGGGTTGTTTGTCTGATTTATTTCAAATAAAATATTTATTTCTGCCACCTGTGCCAAGATGTTTTATGTAGTGGTGCAATTAACTGATTACTTACAGGATTGATAATGGGTGAGTCCTATAGAAGCCTGAATATTAACAATCTAGGGCTTAATGACAAGCTGTCAGTACTCAGGTGTCATTAACCCCTTGTATTACCCTGTTGCCATCGCACCAGGACATCACATCAGGAACAGCCTGGTAAAGTGCCAGGAATTGGCACTTCTAATGAATGCACCAATTTCTGGGGAGCTGAGGGCTGCTATCCTTAATTCTGGAAAGGTCCAATAACTATGGGCTTCACCATGCTGAGAATACCAGTACCCAACTGTCTGGGTTTTACCTGGCTGGCAATCAAAAATAGGGCAAATCCCACTCATTTTTAAAAATTATTATTTAAATAATTAAAAAAAAAATAATGGGCTCCTCTGATTTTATGATTGCCAGTCAAGGTAATGCCAGGCAGCCCATGGTGGCACCCCGTAGATGTCTGCTTTATCTGCACTCAAAATCAAAAATACAGTGAAGCTATACATCATTTTTATTTATTATTTATTTATTTTTACATTAGTATGACATCAGCTTCCTTATCTATGGCAACCAATCACAGACATCGGCACAATTGGAAAGGGGCGCCAAAGGCTGGAAATACATAAACTATCCCACAACAGGGTAACAATTTGTGATGAGCGAGTGTATTCGTTACTATTTGTTACTCTCATGGATAGCACGGTATTCGCGATACTCATTACTCGGCGAGTATCGCTGGTGGTCGTGAGTGATGTGTCGATCGTTATCGATATGACACAAATTGACAGTTCCCTTCAGTGCACACAGTGAGCTTGCACCTCGGTGAGAGCAGATTGGATGTTAGGATCTCTCTGGGGGGTACAGAAAAGCGTTTTAGGCATTGAAACTGTAAAAAAAAGCCCACCCTCCTGCCCTGTCCCAGAAAGACTCATTTTATAGCCGAAAGTGTGTGGGCGGAGCCTATCACTAATTGACTAACATTGGACTCGCTATTCGGACGAATATATGAGTATTAAAAACTAGTCGTTGCGAGTATAGCGAGTGCAAATATTACACCACTCGCTCATCACTGGTAACAATCACTCCTGACCAAAATCCAGGCAGACCCTATATTTGGTATAATAAGTAGTTAATAAATGCACAGAAATACCACTGTCAGCTTAGTCAAAGATAAATAAAGGTATATGTAAGTGACACAATAAAAGCAAAAGAAATACACTGCCAGCACAATAGAGAAGGTGAATAGATAAAGATGGACAGATTAATGATGAAACACCCACAAATATCCTGCACTGCCATGAAAAAATGGTGAAAAAGCAATATTGACAAACATTGGGAAACCATCACAACAACAAATCCTGAATAAATAGTCTCTGCAAAGATAAAAAAAATAAAACAGTGGGTGAACCTGCAGGGAAGGGTCAGGGTGGGTAGACAGGACCCCATGTGTATTGCCACCCTCTGAGTGGCTTCTTTAGGGACAGAAATCAAGCAAGTCAGAAAATGCTGATGTGGCTGCAGTTCTTACGACTTGCTTGTCGTGGTCTCAGTGCCTTCGAGGTTGCAATGTAAGCCCATTCACTTGTATTGCACTGCTATGTAATAATAATAATAATAATAATAATAAAGCTTTATTTATATAGCGCCAACATATTTCGCAGCGCTTTACAATGTAGGGGTTAGAGTACAGAAAATATAATACAGTAAGTAATAGCACAGAACAATTTTCATGACCATAGTTTATGTGTAGCCTCATCCTACAGCAATCAGATCAGACTTCTACTACTATATTGATCGGAGTTTTAAAGGAAGAATTACCTTAAGTCTAGCACATACACATAATGGCCACGACTATATTTGAACACAGTAGACCTTTTAGCCTGGTGTGAACTCAGTTGTTCTAAACCCACTTGTCTCAGGCTTCTCTATGTTTGTCGTAACTAGCACTCAATTACTATCCATAATAGCTGCTTACTTCTAAACAGGATTTTCCCATGTTAATGCCTATGGCAAAAAAGTCTTTTGAAATGTGAAAGCTTATGCATATTGAGTCTCTTTGAGCACTGTGCCAGGGATACATATACGTTTAAATGTAGGATTAACTTTGAAGCTGGCTGTTGGGATTTTCCCATCCAGTAATTTAAAAATTGTGATAATTAAAACTTGCGGAAATCTTGTCTCCTAGAAATATATTTTATATTGCAGCAAATACACAATTAGTGTAACTGTAATCAGTGTAATTTTGTAATTAAAGGGGTTGGCCATTTTATATATATTTTTAATTCTGAATGTATTGGAGACACGATTTTCTTGCATTCAGACGTCAGTGATTTTTGGCAAACAATAAAGTAGGTCAAGTTTTATCAGAGTTGGTCCATGTGTTAGTTTTACCATCAGAGGTTGTTCAGTATTTCATCAGTTTTTGTTGGATAAAAATGATGGTAGTTTGTCAAGCTTCTCCTACCCAACAGTGTGAAAAACAGACAGCACTGGGATGGCATCCAAGTGCTGTCTGATTGTTTTCAGAGACCCCCCAAAAACTATTATAAGGGCTCGGACACACTCTCCTAATTACATCTGAGTTTGACGGACGAGACTAGGAACAGGCTGGAGCAGTGACCCTGAACGGCCTCTCCCTTTCTGGACAGGAATGATAGCTGCTTGTGTGTGCATGGCGTTCCCCGTCCAGAGAGAGAGAGGCCGTTCAGGGTCACTGCTCCAGCCTGTTCCGAGTGTCGTCCATCAAACTCGGATGAGTGTGTCTGAGCCCTAAGGCTATTTTCACATCTGTGTTTCTCGGCATTCGCGGAAGATCCGGCATTTTGCCGCATCTGCCGCTAGCCAGAATACCTGCGGCAAGACTACGTTCAGCCTTATTCATTCCCTATGGGACTTACAGTCATGTGCTGCACTTATGGTTTTGCACTTGCGGCGAGTAAAAAAAAACGCCGCTAGCAGTGTTTTTTCTCCATTGCCGCAAGTGTCAGATTGGCCAGATCATGGCAAAACTGCAAGTGCCACACAGGTACCCAAATCCCATGCGGAATGCATTAGGTCCAGCACACTCTTGCCACCAGTGTTCTGGCATCCAGCAGATCAGGCAAAACTGACGGATCTGCCGGAAATGCCGAGAAATGCTGAAGTGAAAGTTGCCTTGGTGAGATTGATTTGAAACTTTCAAGATCAGATACAGTTGTGCTCAAAAGTCTACATACCCCGGCAGATATTTTGCTTTCTTGGACTTTTTTTTTTTTAGAGAATATGAATGATAAAAACAAAAATGATTTTTCCACTCATGGTTAGTGGTTGGGTGAAGCCAATTACAGTCAAACTACTGTGCTTTCTCTTTTTAAATCATAATTACAACCAAAAATATCAAAATTACCCTGATTAAAAGTTCACATACCCTGGTGATTTTGACCTGATAACATGCAACAAAGTTGACACAAATGGGTTTTAATGGCTAATAAAGGTAACAGCCTCACCTATTACCTGTTTGCTTGTAACCAGTGTGTGTGTGCACAAAAGTTGAGTGAGTTTCTGGGATCCAGACAGACTCTTGCATCTTTCATCCAGCCACTGACATTTCTGAATTGTGAGGCAGGGGGAAAGCAAAAGAATTGTCAACGGATCTACGGGAAAAGATAGTTGAACTGTATAAAACAAGAAAGGGATTTTTGAGCATGCTCTGTGGAAAAAAAACAGATATGGGAAACAATCCGATTTTTTCACCATAGACTCCCATTACATGGGAACCGGACTGCGCCTGTTCTGTCTGGTTTTGTCTGATTTTTGCTCCAGAGACAAAAAATGCTGCAGGCTCCGATTTTTGGGGATGGTGAAAAAATTGACAAAACCCAATCAGGCACAGAATACACAAAACCTGATGGCTAAATAGGACCAATCCGGCACCATAGTGATACATGGGAGGCACACCCAGATCAGATTCTCTCCGGTTCAAACCGGACAGAGCCTGATGCACAAAACTGCGGTGTGAAGCCAACCTTTCAAACATTGAAAGCAGATAACACTGGTCCAAGCACCATGTGTACTCAAACAAAGTGATGATCGCTCCAGTGGTTTGTGTAAATAAAGCACCGAACTCCGGATCCTGAAAATTTTTGTAAAGTCTGTGTTCAGTACAAATGCCGAACGTCAAAGTCTGGTTTGCTGATCCCTAGTCATAGTATTAAGTTCATGATTTGGGGTGTTTTTACCAGTATTGCACTAGACTCCTCTTTTGCACAGTTCTATGCAAAATGCACATGTGCAAATTTCATAACTTGTATAGGGAAAACAATAATTATTATACCTGTAACACCAAGCCATGACATTTTTTATTTAAGTGAGAGAATCGTACCCCCACTAATGTGATATCTGTCGCAGGCCTGGGTTGTTTGTGTTCTTTTAATCTTTGTGGCGAATATTTTCCTATTATCGTATGTTCACATATTTTAACACCCACCCAAACCAAGTCTGCATGTATGTTTTTTTTTTTTACTTAAGAAGAGTCTGAGTGACAAGTACACAGATATAACATGAATCATCTGTCTGCAGGCATGAGTTTGCTATCTGATTGGTTTTCAGATAGATTTATGCTCAATTCTCAAGGGCAGCTTTTTCAAAAGAATAATATAATAAAGATATGGTAAAAGACTGCTTAGGAGGAAACAGCAGAGGAAATTTTTCATGAAATATAGGGTAATTATAGATGTACTAGATGGTGGCCCGATTCTAACGCATCGGGCATTCTAGAATATGTATGTAGTTGACATGCTGTGACTGACAGAACTTGTTCAGTCAACGTGAGAGATATATATATATATATATTTATATACCGTATATATATATAGCAGCGCTATGGTATATGGCGGTACATTACAGTACATGTATAGCAGCACTATAGTATATGGCAGTACATGTATAGCAGGGCTATGGTATATGGTGGTACATTACAGTACATGTATAGCAATGCTATAGTATATGGTGGTACATTATAGTACATGTAGAGTAGCACTATGGTATATGGCGGTACATGACAGCACATGTATAGCAAGGCTATAGTATATGGCGGTACATTATAGTACATGTATAGCAGCACTATAGTATATAGCAGTACATGTATAGCAGCGCTATAATATATGGCGGTACATTACAGTACATGTATAGCAATGCTATAGTATATGACAGTACATTATAGTAGATGTATAGCAGCACTTTGGTATATGGCGGTACATTACAGCACATGTACAGCAACGCTATGGTATATGGCGGTACATTACAGCACATGTATAGCAGCACTATAGTATATAGCGGTACATTACAGTACATGTATAGCAGCGCTATGGTATATGGCAGTACATTACAGTACATGTATAGCAACGCTATAGTATATGGCGGTACATTATAGTACATGTAGAGCAGCATTATGGTATATGGTGGTACATTACAGTACATGTATAGCAGTACTATAGTATATGGTGGTACATTACAGTATATGTATAGCAGCACTATAGTATATGGCGGTACATTACAGTACATGTATAGCAGCGCTATGGCATATGGTGGTACATTACAGTACATGTATAGCAGCACTATAGTATATGGCTGTACATTACAGTACATGTATAGCAGCGCTATGGTATATGGCGGTACATTACAGTACATGTATAGCAGCACTATAGTATAGGGCGGTACATTACAGTACATGTATAGCAGCACTATGGCATATGGTGGTACATTACAGTACATGTATAGCAGCACTATAGTATATGGCTGTACATTACAGTACATGTACAGCAGCGCTATGGTATATGGCGATACTCCACTCCCCGCGGCTCCTCCTGGCCCCCGCTCCTCCACAGTTAAAGTAAAAATAAAAAAATCCTTAGTGAGGATACTCACCTGTCCGCCGCCTTGCTCCACCTCCGTCTTCTAGGTCCTACAGGCCTTTAGGACCTGTCGTTGCCTGGGAAACCGATCAGCTGATCAGTCACATGACCACTAACAGCTGGGGGGCATGATGGAGAAGGGGGGCAGGATAGTGACGGGGGGGGGAAGGCAGGATTGTGTCGGGGGGGCAGAATGGAGCAAGCAGGGCAGGATGGAGCGAGCGGGGCAGGATGGAGCAAGAAGGGGGGCAGGATGGAACCGGAAGGGGGGCAGGTTGGAGCCGGAAGGGAGAAGGATGAAGGCGGGGGAGCAGGATGGAGCAAGCGGGGCAGGATGGAGGCGGAGGAGCAGGATGATGGCGGGGGGGCAGGATGGAGCCGGAGGAGCAGGATGGTGGCGGGGGGCAGGATGGTGGGGAGGCAGTGCAAGTTGGAGTGAGCAGGGCAGGATGGAGCCGGCGGGGCAGGATGGAGCCGGCAGGGCAGGATGGAGGTGGGGGCAGGATGGAGGCGGCGGGGCAAGAACAGTGGTGGGCAGGATGGAGCGAGCGGGGCAGGATGGAGCGAGCGGAGCAGGATGGAGAAAGCAGGGCAGGATGGAGCGAGCGGGGCAGGATGGAGCGAGAGGGTCAGGATGGAGCCGAAGGAGCAGGATGGAGGCGGAGGGGCAGGATGGAGGTGGAGGGACAGGATGGAGGCGGAGGAGCAGGATGGAGGCGGGGGGACAGGATGGGAGGACAGGATAGTGGCGGGGGCAGGATAGAGCGAGCGGGAAAGGATGCAGCCGGCGGGGCAGGATGGTGCCGGCTGGGCAAGATGGAGCCGGCGAGGCAGGATGGTGGCGAGCGGGGCAGGATGGTGGTGAGTGGGGCAGGATGGAGCTGACGGGGCAGGATGGATGCGAGGGGGGGGCAGGATGGAGACGGTGGGGCAGGATGGATGCGGGGGCGGGGGCAGGATGGATGCGGGGGGCAGGATGGATGCAGGGAGGCAGGATGGAGCCGGCGGGGCAGGATGGAGGCGGATGGGCAGGATGGTGGCGAGCGGGGCAGGATTGGGGGACAGGATGGTGGCGGGGGGCAGGATAGAGCAAGCAGGGCAGGATGGAGCCGGCAGGGCAGGATGGTGGCGAGCGGGGCAGGATGGTGGCGAGCGGGGCAGGATGGTGGCGAGTGGGCAGGATGGATGCGGGGGGGGCAGGATGGATGCGGGGGGGGCAGGATGGATGCAGGGGGGCAGGATGGAGCCAGCGGAGCAGGATGGAGCCGGCGGGGCAGGCTGATGGCGGGGGAGGCAGGATGGTGGGGAGGGGGCAGGATGGTGGTGGGGGTACAGGATGGAGCCAGCGGAGCAGGATGGATGCGGAGGGCAGGATGGATGTGGGGGCAGGATGGAGCCGGCGGGGCAGGATGGATGCGGTGGGCAGGATGGATGCAGCATGGAGTCGGCGGGGCAGGATGGAGCCAGCGGGGTAGGATGGATGCGGGGGGGCAGGATGGTGGTGGTAGGGCAGGATGGATGCGGGGGGCAGGATGGATGTGGGGGCAGGATGGAGCCAGCAGGGCAGGATGGATGCGGTGGGCAGGATGGATGCAGGATGGAGTCGGCAGGGTAGGATGGATGCGGGGGGGGAGGATGGAGGCGGGGGGGGCAGGATGGATGCGGGGGGGCTGGATGGAGCCGACGGGGCAGGATGGAGTTGGCGGGGGGGGGGTAGGATGGATACGGGGGGCAGGATGGAGGCACTCCTCCTACCCCCCTCTGCTCTTCCTGTCCCCCTCGCTCCCAACGGCCCCACTCCCTCTGCCCCCTGCACCCCGCGGCCCCCACTCCCCCTGCCCACTCCTCAATGGTGAGTGGGGGCCGCGGGGAGCTGGGGGGGCAGAGGGAGTGGGGGCCACGGGGGGCAGGAAGAGCGGATCGGGGCAGGAGGAGCGTGGGGGCCGCGGGGGGGGGGGCCGCAGGGAGCGCGGGCAGGAGGAACGGGGGGCTGTGAGGAGAGACTATCCCAGCTACAGCGGCGCTGTATAATAGTATTGGCAAAGGTCAATTCGAAAAATCAATAATACAAAGTAGGATAATAACAAGTGAACCAGGGAATATATCTGGCAACTAGCAGCAAGACACAGAGGATTCAAATAGGCTGCAAAACGTATTAATTGGCTGAAGTCAGAGTTAATGAAGAAGTGAGGAATACACTTTGAAACACATAGAATAAAGCCACCTACATTGACAATACAGTTTGAGTCACTCATCTATCCTACAGCAACACGTTTTATTTTCACTATTACAGTCTCTATCTAATGACAGCAGTTGAGTAGCCATAGAAACACATCCATAGGGCAGACTACTACAACACCAGCCCCACCTTTGGAGTGAACACAGCAGCACCTGATGGCAAAAGCAAAATTTGCAGGTGCAGACTCTGGGGATGTGACAATTATCATCTATCTACAGGTTAGGTGATGACTTACTGATTAGTGTGCTTCACTTGGATGGGACCTGCACCAATTGCCAGTACAGGGAATTTTTATCCAAAATGGAACTGCAGGTCAGATGCTCACTGTGAGGGAACTCACAGTTGTGCTCACCCCACAATTGTAAAATGTCACAGATGGGAGGGCAATGGGTGTTTTAATGAACCCCTTCAAGTCATTTAAAGGCTGGTGTTAGAAATGTATAACAATTTCGTTATTGTGGTCCATAAGCTACCTCTACTTTTAGCCAGTATTCTAAATCTAATTACATAATTGCCAAGCAGCTTCTGGTTCCATCCGGTTGTCCCCCTATGTCACTTCCACCCTACGTCACTTCCACTGCATACACCCAAGTAATGGGTATAACAATATGGCGTCTGCTGGCGGTATTGGTCCCTGGCACACACTACCGCTAGCGGCACCCTCAAAATAACATCCACATGCCACCTGCAGGCTCCAGCACTCGCAGCCTGACACCCACCACCCCTGTCTACCACAGTCTGGTGCATGTTCCCCCCGCCCACTCCCAACAGTCCACCGACCGCATGTATATATATGTGCATGCATATATATGTGTGTGTGATGTGACCCGCCGTGTCATGTGACGTGGCAGGCCACATCATACACATACACACATATAGAGTTGTGGCCAAGAGTATTGACACCCTGCAATTCTGTCAGATAATACTCAGTTTCTTCCTGAAAATGATTGCAATCACAGATTCTTTGGTATTATTATCTTCATTTGATTTGTCTTCAATGAAAAAACACAAAAAGAATTGTTCTAAAGGCAAATTGGATATAATTCCACACCAATCATAAAAAATGGGGTGGACAAAAGTATTGACACTGTTAGAAAAATCATGTGATACTTCTCTAATTTGTGTAATTAACAGCACCTGTAACTTACCTGTGGCACCTAACAGGTGTTGGCAATAACTAAATCACACTTGCAGCCAGTTGACATGGATTAAAGTTGACACAAACTCTGTCCTGTGTCCTTGTGTGTACCACATTAAGCATGGAGAAAAGAAAGAAGACCAAAGTACTGTCTGAGGACTTGAAAAATCAAATTGTGAAGTAGCATGAGCAATCTCAAGGCTACAAGTCCATCTCCAAAGACTTGAATGTTCCTGTGTCTACCGTGCGCAGTGTCATCAAGAAGTTTAAAGCCCATGGCACTGTGGCTAACCTCCCTAGATGTGGATGCAAAAGAAAAATTGACGAGAGATTTCAATGCAAGATTATGTGGATGGTGGATAAAGAACATCGACTAACATCCAAACAAGTTCAAGCTGCCTTGCAGTCCGTGGATACAACCGTGTCAACCCGTACTATCCGTCGGCATCTGAATGAAAAGGGACTGTATGGTAGGATACACAGGAAGATCCCACTTCTTACCCCAAGACATAAAAAAGCCAGGCTGCAGTTTGCCAAAACTTACCTGAGAAAGCCTACAACGTTTTGGAAGAATGTTCTCTCTTTTTGGGCAAAGGCATCAACATAGAGTTTACAGGAGAAAAAAAGAGGCATTCAAAGAAAAGAACACGGTCCCTACAGTCAAACATGGCGGAGATTCCCTGATGTTTTGGGGTTGCTTTGATGTTTCTGGCACTGGACTGCTTGACCGTGTGCATGACATTATGAAGTCTGAAGACTACCAACAAATTTTGCAGCATAATGTAGGGCCCAGTGTGAGAAAGCTGGGTCTCCCTCAGAGGTCATGGGTCTTCCAGCAGGACAATGACCCAAAACACACTTCAAAAAGCACTAGAAAATGGTTTGAGAGAAAGCACTGGAGACTTCTAAAGTGGCCAGCAATGAGTCCAGACCTGAATCCCATAGAACACCTGTAGAGAGATCTAAAAAATGGCAGTTTGGAGAAGGCACCCTTCAAATATCAGAGACCTGGAGCAGTTTGCCAAAGAAGAATGGTCTAAAATCCCAGCAGAGCATTGTAAGAAACTCATTGATGGTTACCGGAAGCGGTTGATCGCAGTTATTTTGGCTAAAGATTGTGCAACCAAGTATTAGGCTGAGGGTGCCAATACTTTTGTCTGGCCCATTTTTGGAGGTTTGTGTGAAATGATCAATGTTTTGCTTTTTGCTTCATTCTCTTTTGTGTTTTTTCATTGAAGACAAATTACATGAAGATAATAATACCAAAGAATTTGTGATTGCAATCATTTTCAGGAAGAAACTGAGTATTATCTAACAGAATTGCAGGGGTGTCAATACTTTTGGCCACAACTGTAGTTGTGGTAATAGGATCCGGAGTTTCCCGTCCAATTCCCCACCGCAGTTCGGGAACTGCCAAAGTCGCTCAAAATCGGAGGCAATTTTTTTTCATTCATCCTCCATTTTGGGAAACTGCACGTAGCTACGTAAACTTTGAACAATCGCTCTGCATGTCTCCGGAATTGGAACACTCAGGACCTTGAAACAGCTGCCGAAAAATTCAGGTCTTGCAGTGAGCGTCCAGTGGCCAGGAATCTCAGCGTGACTGCCAATCTCTCATCTGCTTGCAGCATGCATCAGTGTATTCTTCCACTGAATGAGTGGCGTAACCATTTCCAGCAACATTTTGAAGGATTCCACTGACATCCGCAGATAGTTTACCCAAAACTGAGTGATGGTCTGTTATATGAGCATCACAACAAAAACTCCAACTACGTAGTAATATGCAAAAATATTACAAATTTTATTTAGGAAATTATTAAGAAAGCGGAGGGTAATAAAATTTACAGATCTGTTTGGAGAAGATACACAAAAACAACCCTGATAGGAAAGAAGACATGTCATGCAGTGATCCAAACCAGAAATATTACTCACTCAAATTCTTTATACTTTTATACAGAGCAGCAGACCAAAAATAATGAACCTGACATATTATGAAATAGTACATCAACCCTGTATGTGCCCTGCTAATGCTAGTGTACTAGAGGAGAACACCATGCGAGATATTGGAAAATCTGACCACAGCCACTACAGGTGACCAAAAGGAAGAATTATATTGAGTCTACCAAGCAGATGGTTAGGTATCTGCATCTAAATATTACACGCGCATGATTTACCTTGTGCCATGGTGTAAGCCTCTTCGGAAGGTAACTTGTATGGAGCCACATGCCTAGCCCACCTCGATGTACGTTTCGTCACCAAAGAACTTCATCAGAAGCTGTGGTAATGCCAAAACTAACTTCCTTAAATACCCCACCCTTGTACCCCATAGGTCTGTATTAAGATTAAAAACACCTAGATAGCAGCAAATCAGGCAAAATCACCTCCCTCTTGTGTAATGTGATCACCTCAAAGATCAGCCCATAAGTGGATACACAATATGTTACCATGGTGATATCAGCATTTGTGTACATCAACCATGCTAACCTTGACAAATGGGCCCGGATATCCATGTGCTAATATGTGTATATGAAGAGATCAAAGTATGAATGCTTCCTTGTGACAAAAGCCAGGTCGGCAAGTATACTGCACTGCCAAAGCAATGCCACATGAGCTGGTGCCCGGAAGTAATAATAATGCTATCAGCGCGGTAAATACATTGCCATGGTGACGGCTCTATATTATGCGCGCCGCCCGGTGTAATCCACCGCTTCACACCACCAAAGGGCCGGACCGCCCAGACGCTGATGACGCAAAGGAAGAGGCTTGGCCTCGTCCCAAGCGTCTCCGCATCCAGGCAACCCGACCCCCGGCAACGAGCGGGGGACCGCATGCGCGGTGGCGCGTCCAAGAGCTCAGCATTGTCAATGACAGTGCTTAGAAACTACAGAAATAACATCACTGGTAAGCGGGCAAAATATTGACGTTTGATAATAAGTAAATACATGAAGGATGCAATATAAATAAATTGTGGGTGGCAGGACTATAAGTACATGGAATATGGGTGCTCACAGGCAACCCCAAACCGGAATAAACAGTAGACATTATCAGTGTTCATACTGCCACCACCACAATCATATGATATACAATGAACAATATCACATGGAAAATTGTGAGGGAAGATGTTTAAGCATATAGAACAAAAGCAATGCACAGCACATAGGTATAATCGGAAAGGTATATTGTCGAGCCCACTGGGACTGGGTACTCGGTACCAGACCGGGTCTGCTACGGGGGAAGTCACGGGTGGTCCGGGTCCGGACCGTGTCCCGGGCCCTGGCAATAATAAGGGTGTATTTACAGGGGATAATGTCAGTCGTGATGCTACCCACAGTGTGTGGCCAGTATTGGGGCCACCGCTGCCGCAGAACCTCCGGGGATGATGTGATAGCAGCTAGGATGGAATAGTTCTCCGTGGGCAGAACTGAGTTCCCCGGGGCAGTGTTGATTAAAGTCTATTGTGTAGTATGCAGGCCTGGTGCTGAGTGTAGTACACTTACTGTTCAGATGCTGCAGGAATCCTCCTTCAGCGATGGAGCCTGCAAGCTGTGGCTCTCCAGGCGGGGATCTGCTGCAAACCTGTAAGGAAGGAGTCGTGTTCAGGCAGAGAGATGCAAGGGAGTCAGATTCAGGGTTCACCGTGTTTACTTCTCCAAGTTCTTAAGTACAGTTCACAGTTCAGTTACAGTTCTTAGTTACACGGGCACACTTTCCCCTCCGGGTCCCTTTACTCCCTGCAGCCAGGTCGTTCTTACTGTGACCCCTCACTCTGTCTCTGCATCCTTCCCAGGCTGTTGACTCTCTCTCTGTTCACTTTGGTGTGCCTGACTCCGCACAGTATGGCGGTGGCTCGGACTCCTGTGAGCCCTCCGGGGTGCCACTGAGCTGCCTGTCCTTTGGGGTAGGGACCCTAAAGTGTAATTGTGGTCCCCCGTCGGTTGTCTGGGGATGTCAGGTAAATCTGCGGTCCCCTCTAGAGCCGACACTCTACGTCAGCCTAGCCTCCAGCAGTCCTCCCGTGTGAAGCTCTACCAGGCTCTCTCTACTGTGTCTTTGGGTATCATAGGAGGGCTACTACGCCTGCAGTCTGCCGTCTCGGCCGTGGTTCTAGGGCCCGGTATCACCGTCCCTCTCTTCCCTCACACTCCCCGGGTGTTGGCTTCGGACGTGCTTTCTCTCTGCGGCTTGCACTGGCTCTTCCAGATTCTGCGCTCCTTACACCCCACTCTGCCAGGACGTGTGATCTCTGTCTTGACTGCTCAGCCTACCTCGGCCTACTGACTCCTTTCTCCTCCCTCTTCTCTATTTCTACCCTCTACCACCTGACTACGTGTTTGCCCACCCACTGTCTCTACACCCACCACCCCTCGCCTGCCTAGAGTTCCCAGGCTCCGGGTTGGGTGCTGCCCTCTACTGTACGTGGGTTGTGTGGGCTGTGAGGGTGTTGGTGTGCAACTGTCGTCCTACCTTCTTGGCTGCAGTTCCCTTTGTGGCCTCCTGGACGCAGGGGCACCACATTCTTCAGGAGTTAAACTAGCGCGTCCTCATGCTGCCCGTCATGGATCCCCCTGGAAACATTTTATTTTATAACAACATTAACAGTAAGCATTCTTGATTTCTTCCCATCCGGGAGGTACGAGTCCTTTTAAACGTTGCATAATTTAACTATCTACAGTTGCACGGGTACATTAACTTCGTCACCCTTCTAGACCTTTGCCGGATCTAATGCTACAATGCATTCACTTTACTTCAGATAAAACATATAAAGGCACTACTTTATAGTAAAAGTATAAAAGTTCTGGTTTCAAAAAGTGCAAAAAGTTCAAAAAGTCTCAAAAAGCGGTTCAAAGTTCAATGCACAGTCAGTCTCATGCACCGTCTCTAACATGCAAAGCTGGTCTTAAAACCAAAGGGGAGCACACGAGGTGCTCATCTATTTACATAAAAGTTTGTATCAAATCATTGTTCTTGATCTCAATTGTTCATGACACATAAGACAAACAATTGAAGCTAACATTCATTCAGGATTGGGATGAGGATAGCAAGGATTACACCTCATTCACACTTACAAGTCTTCTCTTCTGGATGCAGAATCCGGGTTTTCACTCCTTCTTTTCTTCTCGCTTAATCTTCCATGGGAGTATCTGTTGTTCTCTCCTCCTTGGGAACAGTTCAAGATCCTGCAGCGCCTGTATCAACAAGTTACTCTCCGGAGTTTGCGTAGCTGCATCAGCTGTAGGTTTCACTGGAACAGTCTCTATGTTAGTTATAGGACCCGTGTTAGCAATTGGGTCCGGTGGTACTGATAGATCAGGGTGAATTATGGGGTCAGGATCCTCCAAAGCAGGGATATCATCTTCTTCTTGTGAGTTTAAAGATAGTCTCTGTACTTTTATGCCATAGGGGCCTCTTGCTCCTTGCATGACAATGTAGGAGACCCACTCTCCAACCTTCACTTCCCTGTCCGGGTGTTTTTCTGGAAGGTGCGCTTCCACATCACGGTGGTTAATGAAGATATCATAGTCTGCTCCGGGCTCTCGAGCAAAGACATAACCCTCCACAGGTTTAATTTTAACAATTCTGCCTTCATGCCTCTGGGATCTGTTAAGGCTTTCATTTCGTCTGGCAACAGTTTTTAAATATTGCACGCGAGCAATCATTTTCCGCTTCTTTACTAGCCTTTCTAATTTTTCCTTTTCCCATCTCCTGCTACATCTCGTCAGGTATTCATCTCTTGTAATTACTTTTGCAGGGCCCACGGGGCTGTCGGGATCTCCTAGGAAGCCCATCAGGTCATCATTGGTCTCGTCCTTCTCCCACCAGCAACGGAGCTGCTCCCCTTTCACCTCTATTGTCGCAGGTGCTGGTATCAGGGGCTCCGGTAGCGGCAGATATCCCTCCGGTAAGGCTCCTAGTGGGTCGGCTTCTCGCATTGCAGGGCGCGGTGCAGCTCTGGGTATAGTCAGGTCCACCAGGGTCGCGGTGCGGCATCCTTCCTCGCTTTCTACGCGATCACGGGTAACTCCAACCCAGCCGGGTTGCATGGACAAAGTCTGATAACTCTGTTGATGATCGATATTAATCTGAATCTGGGTCCTACGCTTTTCTTGGGCCCATGTCATCTGCTGGGGTAGCAGTCACAGCACACCCCGCCGGGTGTCTTGGACGTCCAGACGCTCTCTGCCGCCTTCTGCCATCTTACTACGGTCACGCAAGATCTCTCCCTGGCCGGGTTCCTCCACCAGTTCGTTCCGTGGGCCCTCCGGGATCACTTGTGGTCTTCCGATTATGGTGCTCTCCTCGGCGTCCTCTGCTTCCGTCCTCGTGTCTCGTAATGGTGACTGCTTCGTTTCTGGTTGCTCATCCAGCCTCTTCCTGATGACGATTTCCTGTTGATCTCCCGCCAGCTTCTCATTGGTAGGTGGTCTTAGGGACGGAGGCTCTTCTTTTAGAGTGATTGCTGGCTCTCCCGGAGTTAAGGGAAGCAAGGGCGGGTCCTTTTCTTCGCGCCTTGGGCCGGCCCACGATGGGGGATTTGGGCACGCCTCCTCTGCACATGGCGTTAGCTTCCCATGGCCGCTATTAAGGTCAGATTTTGGCGGGAAAGTCCAAAATACGTTAAATAGGCACACAAGGTCCAATTCTTTTGGACCGGGTAGATCCTGTTCATTACGCCAGGTTTATCGAGCCCACTGGGACGGGGTACTCGGTACCGGATCGGGTCTGCTACGGGGGAAGTCACGGGTGGTCCTGGTCCGGACCGTGTCCCGGGCCCTGGCAATAATAAGGGTGTATTTACAGGGGATAATGTCAGTCGTGATGCCACCCACAGTGTGTGGCCAGTATTGGGGCCACCGCTGCCGCAGAACCTCCGGGGATGATGTGATGGCAGCTAGGATGGAATAGTTCTCCGGGGCAGAACTGAGTTCCTCGGGGCAGTGTTCATTAAAGTCTATTGTGTGGTATGCAGGCCTGGTGCTGAGTGTAGTACACTTACTGTTCAGATGTTGCAGGAATCCTCCTTCAGCGATGGAGCCTGCAAGCTGTGGCTCTCCAGGCGGGGATCTGCTGCAAACCTGTATGGAAGGAGTCGTGTTCAGGCAGAGAGATGCAAGGGAGTCATATTCAGGGTTCACCGTGTTTACTTCTCCAAGTTCTTAAGTACAGTTCACAGTTCAGTTACAGTTCTTAGTTACACGGGCACACTTTCCCCTCCGGGTTCCCTTTACTCCCTGCAGCCAGGTCATTCTTACTGTGACCCCTCACTCTGTCTCTGCGTCCTTCCCAGGCTGTTGACTATCTCTCTCTCTGTTCACTTTGGTGTGCGTGACTCTGGACAGTATGGCGGTGGCTCGGACTCCTGTGAGCCCTCCGGGTTGCCACTGAGCTGCCTGTCCTTTGGGGTAGGGACCCTAACGTGTAATTGTGGTCCCCCGTCGGTTGTCTGGGGATGCCAGGTAAATCTGCAGTCCCCTCTAGAGCTGACACTTTACTTCAGCCTAGCCTCCAGCAGTCCTCCCGTGTGAGGCACTACCAGGCTCTCTCTACTGTGTCTTTGGGTATCATAGGAGGGCTACTACGCCTGCAGTCTGCTGTCTCGGCTGTGGTTCTTGGGCCCGGTATCACCGTCCCTCTCTTTCCTCACACTCCCGGTGTGTTGGCTTCGGACGTGCTTTCTCTCTGCGGCTCACACTGGCTCTTCCAGATTCTGCGCTCCTTACACCCCACCCCACCAGGATGTGTGATCTCTGTCTTGACTGCTCAGCCTACCTCGGCCTACTGACTCCTTTTTCCTCCCCCTTCTCTATTTCTACCCTCTGTCACCTGACTACGTGTTTGCCCACCCACTGTCTCTAAACCCACCAACCCTCGTCTGCCTAGAGTTCCCAGGCTCCGGGTTGGGTGCTGCCCTCTACTGTACGTGGGTTGTGTGGGCTGTGAGGGTGTTGGTGTGCAACTGTCGTCCTACCTTCCTGGCTGCAGTTCCCTTTGTGGCCTCCTGGACGCAAGGGCACCACAATATCACTTCTCAGTCTTGAAGCAGGGCATTGCTATGCCAATTCTTCCATCATTTATCCAAATGAAGAAGAGACTCCTCTTTTAATCCAATGGGAGCATATGTGCTAAATTCTCAAATCTTAAAGGCTAATGATCCAAGGTGTCAGTTTATCAGCATAGACTAGGGAAAAATGGATGAATCTAAAACATGGAGAAAAAGGCAAAATGATTAAATATTGCAAAGATACACCCTTGTCAGCCTATCCACCACTGGAAATTTTTGTACGCCTTGTGAGGGATGATTTACACCATTTGGCGAGAAATCCTTCGAATCATCATAATTTATCCTATGGTGAGCAGAAAGCCATTCAAGACTTAAAACAGATGAAAGATATTGTGATAAAATGGGCTGACAAGGGTGCAAATGTGGTCCTCTGGCCTACTTATTTATATGAAGCTGAGGCCAATAAACAACTAAACAACTCTGCCTGCTATAAACGCCTCGCATACAACCCCCTTAACGAATACCAGGCTGAACTTAGGGATCTTCTTGACACAGGTTTCATTTAAAAAGAGAGAGGCACTTCTACTGGACTTTCCAGTAACCCCGACTTTATATCTCCTCCCGAAGGCTCACTAAGATCCTCTAAACCCTTCTGGGAGACCCATAGTCTCAGGGATGGGGGGGTCTCTGTGAGCCCATCTGCAGATTTGTTGATTTCTATCTGCAATACTGTGTGGAGACCTTGCCCTCATTTACCTAGGACACCAATGACATTTTGAGACAACTTCAGCGAGTCATAATCACTGACAAAATGTGTCTGGTGACTTGTGACGTGGAGTCGCTCTATACGTCGATCTGGCATGAACACAAAATGGCTGCGGCAAGGTATTTTTTGCAAACCACTGACTTAGATGGTGAATTTATTGATTTTGTTCTTTCCTTATTGCATTTTGCTTGGGCATATAATTTTTTCGTCTTTAGGGACTGCCCCTTTTTGCAGCTCCAGGGTACAGCAATTGATGCAACATGCGCACCATCATACGCTAATCTGTTCTTGGGACTGTGGGAGGGGGAGACGGTCTCTAGGACTGAGGGATACAATGCAGTCATCTCGTGGTCACGCTATATTGACAATATACTTTTTATCTCAAGGGCTCCACGTATCAGCCTGAAACCTTCTTACATTCTCTAAACATCAACGATATTAACATCAAATTGACTTGAAAATTTAGTCAGACGAGTACAGACTTCCTTGACGTCTTAATAACAAAAAATTCCTATGGTTCATTAACTACAGACATTTTTCGCAAAAAGACTTCGACCAACAGTATCCTCCACGCCTCTTCCTCCTATCTCCCACGTCTAAAAAAACTCTATCCCAATAGGTCAATTTATTAGGGCCAGCAGCATCTGCTCAGATGATGTCACTTTCAGTAAACAAGCAGAGAACCTCAGTTTGCGCTTCAAAGAAAGAGGATATTATGATACTGATATCAAAAGGGGCTATTTAAGAGCAACTGTCTCTGACAGAAGGGCGCTTCTATCACAGCAGCCTAAAAAGAAAAAGAACACTGTTTATTAGTGATGAGCGAGTACTAAAATGCTCGGGTGCTCGAAGCTCGGGCCGAGCGTCCCGAGATACTCGTGTACTCGGCCCGAGTAACGAGCCCAATGTTATCCTATGGGAGACACAAGTATTTTTATGAAATGACTGCCGGCAGCATGTAGGAACCCTAAAAATGTCACAAAAGTCTCAGAAGAGTGCTGAAATGACATGGCAACACCATGGGGAAGACCCCTGGAAGCATTTCTCACTCAAAAGTCACAGCTGTGAACAATGTTGTCCGAGTTTCACGCCAATTTTACGGAGTGTCCAGAAAACCTTCCAAAATGACACCAAAATGAATATTTATGGTGGAAATATTAAGGGCACATACCCAATAGTGAGATACAGCTGGTGTATGTCACTTTTTGTGATTACATAAAAGATTTTACGTGAAAACATTGTGCGACACTCCGATGACCCTGACAAGAGACGTACATGAAGCCCTGTCTACAAATAAAGTGCCCATTTTGAGGAACTGAGTCTATTGTAGTATCTTCCTTTGCAAGGGCAGTCAAAAATTGGAGGTTCACCAATGCCCCTGGATACAGACATGCAGGATGGCCTGTAAACAAGAACTGGGTGTATTTTAGTATAGCCCTTTGGTCAGGGCAGCCAAAAATTGGGAGGTTCAACAATGACCCATGCTTACAGACATGTAGTAGGGCCTGTAACCCTCAAGTGGGTGTATTTTAGTATAGCCCTTTGGTCAGGGCAGCCAAAAATTGGGAGGTTCAACAATGACCCATGCTTACAGACATGTAGTAGGGCCTGTAACCCTCAAGTGGGTGTATTTTAGTATAGCCCTTTGGTCAGGGCAGCCAAAAATTGGGAGGTTCAACAATGACCCATGCTTACAGACATGTAGTAGGGCCTGTAACCCTCAAGTGGGTGTATTTTAGTATAGCCCTTTGGTCAGGGCAGCCAAAAATTGGGAGGTTCAACAATGACCCATGCTTACAGACATGTAGTAGGGCCTGTAACCCTCAAGTGGGTGTATTTTAGTATAGCCCTTTGGTCAGGGCAGCCAAAAATTGGGAGGTTCAACAATGACCCATGCTTACAGACATGTAGTAGGGCCTGTAACCCTCAAGTGGGTGTATTTTAGTATAGCCCTTTGGTCAGGGCAGCCAAAAATTGGGAGGTTCAACAATGACCCATGCTTACAGACATGTAGTAGGGCCTGTAACCCTCAAGTGGGTGTATTTTAGCCTAGGCCTTTGGCAAGGGCAGCCAAAAATTAGGAGGCTCCTCTTTGTCCCTGGATAGAGACGTGCAGGAGGGCCTGTAACCCTCAAGTGGGTGTATTGTAGTATAGGCCTTTTGTCAGGGCAGCCAAAAATTGGGAGGTTCAACAATGACCCATGCTTACAGACATGTAGTAGGGCCTGTAACCCTCAAGTGGGTGTATTTTAGTATAGCCCTTTGGTCAGGGCAGCCAAAAATTGGGAGGTTCAACAATGACCCATGCTTACAGACATGTAGTAGGGCCTGTAACCCTCAAGTGGGTGTATTTTAGTATAGCCCTTTGGTCAGGGCAGCCAAAAATTGGGAGGTTCAACAATGACCCATGCTTACAGACATGTAGTAGGGCCTGTAACCCTCAAGTGGGTGTATTATAGTATAGCCCTTTGGTCAGGGCAGACAAAAATTGGGAGGCTCCTCTTTGTCTCTGGATAGAGACGTGCAGGAGGGCCTGTAACCCTCAAGTGGGTGTATTGTAGAATAGGCCTTTTGTCAGGGCAGCCAAAAATTGGGAGGTTCAACAATGACCCATGCTTACAGACATGTAGTAGGGCCTGTAACCCTCAAGTGGGTGTATTTTAGTATAGCCCTTTGGTCAGGGCAGCCAAAAATTGGGAAGTTCAACAATGACCCATGCTTACAGACATGTAGTAGGGCCTGTAACCCTCAAGTGGGTGTATTTTAGTATAGCCCTTTGGTCAGGGCAGCCAAAAATTGGGAGGTTCAACAATGACCCATGCTTACAGACATGTAGTAGGGCCTGTAACCCTCAAGTGGGTGTATTTTAGTATAGCCCTTTGGTCAGGGCAGCCAAAAATTGGGAGGCTCCTCTTTTTCCCTGGATAGAGACGTGCAGGAGGGCCTGTAACCCTCAAGTGGGTGTATTGTAGTATAGGCCTTTTGTCAGGGCAGCCAAAAATTGGGAGGTTCAACAATGACCCATGCTTACAGACATGTAGTAGGGCCTGTAACCCTCAAGTGGGTGTATTTTAGCCTAGGCCTTTGGCAAGGGCAGCCAAATATTAGGAGGCTCCTCTTTGTCCCTGGATAGAGACGTGCAGGAGGGCCTGTAACCCTCAAGTGGGTGTATTGTAGTATAGGCCTTTTGTCAGGGCAGCCAAAAATTGGGAGGTTCAACAATGACCCATGCTTACAGACATGTAGTAGGGCCTGTAACCCTCAAGTGGGTGTATTTTAGTATAGCCCTTTGGTCAGGGCAGCCAAAAATTGGGAGGTTCAACAATGACCCATGCTTACAGACATGTAGTAGGGCCTGTAACCCTCAAGTGGGTGTATTTTAGTATAGCCCTTTGGTCAGGGCAGCCAAAAATTGGGAGGTTCAACAATGACCCATGCTTACAGACATGTAGTAGGGCCTGTAACCCTCAAGTGGGTGTATTATAGTACAGCCCTTTGGTCAGGGCAGACAAAAATTGGGAGGCTCCTCTTTGTCTCTGGATAGAGACGTGCAGGAGGGCCTGTAACCCTCAAGTGGGTGTATTGTAGAACAGGCCTTTTGTCAGGGCAGCCAAAAATTGGGAGGTTCAACAATGACCCATGCTTACAGACATGTAGTAGGGCCTGTAACCCTCAAGTGGGTGTATTTTAGTATAGCCCTTTGGTCAGGGCAGCCAAAAATTGGGAAGTTCAACAATGACCCATGCTTACAGACATGTAGTAGGGCCTGTAACCCTCAAGTGGGTGTATTTTAGTATAGCCTTTGGTCAGGGCAGCCAAAAATTGGGAAGTTCAACAATGACCCATGCTTACAGACATGTAGTAGGGCCTGTAACCCTCAAGTGGGTGTATTGTAGTATAGGCCTTTTGTCAGGGCAGCCGAAAATTGGGAGGTTCAACAATGACCCATGCTTACAGACATGTAGTAGGGCCTGTAACCCTCAAGTGGGTGTATTTTAGCCTAGGCCTTTGGCCAGGGCAGCCAAAAATTAGGAGGCTCCACATTGTCCCTGGATAGAGACGTGCAGGAGGGCCTCAAAACTCAAAATTTTTCACATTGAAAAGATGCGGGTATCCTGTCTTTGTAATGCCCATTCAAAAAGAATGGGCGTAAAAATTTACCACTGGGGGTATACCTGAAACAACAGCCAAACTATTGTAACGGTCATCATGGTGGCACATGAGGAGAAGGAGGAGCAGTCCAGCGATTAGCCAAGGAATAGGAAGACGACGTGGTGGATGATCCAGTAGCTGACCCAACCTGGCAGGAGTATATGCAGAGCGAGGACAGCAGTGCACAGGGGGAGGGAGGCATAGCATCCCAACAGGCAGTACGAAGCAGGGTCGGGTACGCAGGCATAAGGCAGGCAACCGTTCCCCGGAACAACAACACTACACAAGGTGCCTGTGCAAATGTTAGGTCTTCCCGAGTCTGGCAGTATTTTAAGTTGGCTCCAGATGACTCTAAAAAGGCCATTTGCAAGACCTGCCATGCCAGCATCAGCAGGGGTACGAAAATTAGCAGCCTGACCACCACCAGCATGATCAGGCACATGTCAGCCAAGCACCCGACTTTGTGGAAAGTACAACAGAGTCGAGGAGCGGTGCTTGCTGATGTCACTGCTACGTCTTTGCCTGTTGTGCGTGCGAGCCAATCCCCGTTCCATGCTGGCCGCGAACAAGCCTCCGGCCCTGCACCTGAAGTTGCCCACGTACAAATTACACCACCATCAAGCACGTCCTTGTCCCAGCGCAGTGTTCAATTATCCATTCAGCAAACATTTGAACGGAGGCGCAAATACGCTGCCAACGCCCCACATGCCACAGTCCTGAATGATCACATTTCGCGACTCATTGCGCTACAAATGTTGCCTTTCCGGCTGGTGTAGACGGAAGCATTCTGCGACCTGATGGCGGCTGCTGTCCCACGTTACTCGGTCCCCAGCCGCCACTATTTCTCCAGATGTGCCGTCCCCGCATTGCATAACCACGTGTCCAACAGCATCACACGTGCCCTGAACAACGCTGTTTCAGCCAAAGTCCACGAAATAATAATAATAATAATACAGCTTTATTTATATAGCGCCAACATATTACGCAGCGCTTTACAATGTAGGGTTAGAGTACAGAAAATATAATACAGTAAGTAATTACAGTAGAGAACAAATACAGTAGAATAATTGGATACAAAACAATAGGCATAGAATCAATGTAAAAAAGAAAATACAAAAAATAAAGCAAGAAATGAAGGTGACCCTGCTCAAAAGAGCTTACAATCTACAACGGGATAGGGGTTGCACAAGGTACAGGGGCTTATTGCACTGATGGTCCAGGCATCTCGAGGAAATGGGGCATAGAACTAAGCTTACATGGATGGTCATTATACAGTCTGTGTAGACCTTTTTGGTTTGGTGGAGTTTGTAGAAGAGTAATGTCCAGAGGGATAGGCCACTATCTACAGTACAAAGGACTTCTATTAGGGAGTATGATAGGCCGCCTTAAAAAGATGCGTTTTTAGGGATCGTCTGAAGCCATGCAAGTTGTGGATAGTCCTGATTTCTTTTGGTAAAGCATTCCAGAGGTTTGGTGCAGCTCTGGAGAAGTCTTGGAGCCAGGAATGGGAGGATCGGATTATTACCGATGTCAGTCGAAGGTCATTTGAGGAACGTAGAGCGCGAGTGGGGTGATAGACAGAGATGAGGGAGGAGAGGTAGGGGGGTGCTGCACTGTGAATAGCTTTGTGGGTGATAAGAAGCAATTTGAATTTGATGCTGTAGTATACGGGCAGCCAGTGCAATGACTGGCACAGAGCAGAGGCATCTGAGTAACGATTGGCCAGATGGGTGATCCTGGCTGCTGCATTAAGGATGGACTGGAGAGGATAAACTCTGGTGAGGGGAAGGCCGCTTAATAGAGAATTGCAATAGTCAAGGCGGTAATGGATTAGGGCCACGGTGAGGGTTTTTGTTGTTTACAGGGTGAGAAAGGGACGGACTCTGGAGATATTCTTCAAGTGTAAGTGACATGAGCGGACGAGACATTGTGTGTGGGAGGAGAAGGAGAGATCGGTGTGAAACATAACACCCAGACAACGAGCCTGCTGCCTAGGCATTATCGTGGTGCCACAAACTGAGAGAGAGATGTCCGATTTAGGGAGGTTAGTGGATGGGGGGAGCAGAAGAAGTTCAGTTTTGGAAAGGTTTAGTTTCAAATAGAGAGTGGACATGATATTGGAAACTGCAGCTAGACAGTCATTGCTGTTCTTTAATACCTCAGGGGTAAGGTCAGGGGCTGAAGTGTATAACCACAGACACGTGGACAAGTGCTTGTGGGCAGGGCAGCTACATCTCCTTGACAAAACACTGGGTTAATATTGTGGAGGCTCTGACACAGTCTGATCGAGGGACGGGACACGTCCTTCCCACACCAAGGATAGCAGGCTCTACCTCTGTCAGGGTTTCACCGACACTCTACAGCTCCGGAATGTCATGCTCTTCAGCCTCCTCCTCCTCCTCCTGCTCATCCTCATCCACTGTACCCTCCACACCAGTCCCAAGCTGGAAGCACTGCAGCACTGCCTCTGCGAAGCGGCAACAGGCTGTGCTGAAGCTAGTCTGCATAGGTGACAAACCCCACAATGCAGAAGAGGTGTGGACAGCTCTGAAACAGCAGGCAGATCACTGGCTCACACCTCTGAACCTAAAGCCAGGAAAGGTCGTGTGTGACAATGGACGGAACTTGGTGGCAGCTTTGAGGCGAGGCCAGCTGACGCATGTTCCATGCGTGGCCCACGTGCTCAACCTGGTGGTTCAGAGGTTTGTAAAGTCATACCCAGAGCTGTCTGAACTGCTGGTAAAAGTTCGCCGTCTGTCTGCACATTTCCGCAAGTCACCTGCTGCTTCAGCCGACCTTGGAGGATTTCAGCGCCGTTAGCGTCTTACGGCCCACAGACTGGTGTGTGATGTCCCCACGCGTTGGAATTCAACTCTGCACATGTTGGTCAGGATATGTGAGCAGAAGAGGGCAGTTGTTGACTACCTGCATCACCTAAGCCGTCGGGAAATGGTTCAAACTCCACACATAACACCTGAGGAGTGGAGATGGATGTCCGACCTATGTACCGTCCTCCAAAACTTTGAGGACTCCACCCAGATGGTGAGCGGCGATGACGCCATTATTAGCGTCACCATACCACTACTCTGCCTTCTAAAACGGTCTCTGCTGAAAAACAAAGAGGATGCATTGCAGGCCGAGCGCGATGACTTGGAGCAAGAAACAGTAGTGGGTGTGGGTGAAAACACAGAGTCCAGCCTCATCTCATCACAACTTGCAGTGGAGGACTATGACGAGGAGGAGGAGGATGAAGACATGGAGCAACTCTCTGGCCAAATTGAGGATATGACATGCACACCAGTCATACCCTCGATTCAGCGTGGCTGGCCAGAGGACAGGGGAGATGAGGAGGAGGAGGTGGAGGAGGAGGACAGCATGTTCAGTCATCGTGTTGGTCTGGATACTAAAGTGATGGCTGTTAAGAGTCTGGCGCACATGGCTGACTTTATGGTAAGCTGCCTGCCTCGTGACCCTCGCGTTCAGAACATCTTGGCCGACAATCTGTACTGGTTGGCAACACTGTTAGACCCACGGTACAAGGAGAACTTTATGTCTGTCATTCCTGAGGCGGAGAGGTCAGCCAAAACGCAGCAGTTCCAGAAGGCCATAGTCACGGAAGTAGGCAAATCATTCCCCTCACAAAACGCTAGCGGCATAGGTCAGGAATCGGTGGACAACCAAGGCGTACGGCCGAGAGGGGCACAAGTCCAATCCGCCAAAGGTAGGGGAACAGTCTTTACGAGGTGGGACAGTTTTCTCAGCCCCTCACGTACCACAGCCCTGAGGTGCGGGGTAGTGACACAAGAAATGCTAAGTTTGGTCAGATGCTGAAGGAGTACCTTGCCGATCGAACAACTGTACTGCGAGATTCCTCTGTGCCTTACAATTATTGGGTCTCCAAGCTGGACACGTGGCATGAATTGGCTCTCTACGCCTTGGAAGTCCTGGCCTGCACTGCCGCTAGCATTTTGTCACAGCGTGTTTTCAGTGCCGCAGGTGGAATCATTACTGATAAACGCAACCGCCTGTCAACTGAAAATGCTGACAGGCTGACTGAGATCAAGATGAACAAGGGTTGGATTGGGCCAGACTTCACCACACCACCAACAAATGACAACTGAATTTAAATTTTGTAATGAGAATTTGCCATGTACCTCCACTGACCCATGGGTACACACTTCTGGACTTCCGAGTGTCCAAGTGTGGGATCAGTAATGTCCGTGGACGTGCACTCAGCCAGTTGGTAGGAAGGAGGATCAGGTTGGGAAATGTGCGGTGCAGTATCACGGCTACTGACAATTGACCGTGTGGAAGACAGGGTGTTTGTGGAGGTGCCAATCAGACTTGAAGCATTATCCGCTATCCAAATAACAAGCTGTTGACACTAGTGTTGGTTCAAGAGCGTAGTACTGCAGCGGGCCCCAACAATTTGGGACAGGACGTGTGAGCGAGTAGATGTGCCACTTTCTTGTTGCGAAATTAGTGCTTGCACACGACCTCGGCCTCTGCCTGCACCACCATCACGTTCACCTCCTTGTTCCTTGCCAACGCCCTTGCGCATTTTGCTTGTATACAGCGACAACAGTCACAGGAGAGGATCTTAGTCCCTAACCTGTATCAAGGTATGACGTACACCAGTCTGGTGACTGTTCAGATCACAAGAGATTAGGATTTTAGTTCCCTAACCTGTATCAAGGTATGACGTACAACAGTCTGGTGACTGTTCAGATCACAAGAGATTAGGATTTTAGTTCCCTAACCTGTATCAAGGTATGACGTACAACAGTCTGGTGACTTGAATGGTTTTAGGAGAGGATTTTAGTCCCTAACCTCTATCAAGGTATGACGTACAACAATCTGGTGACTTGAATGGTTTTAGGAGAGGATTTTAGTCCCTAACCTGTATCAAGGTATGACGTACAACAGTGTGGTGACTGTTGAGATGACAAGTTAAGGATTTTAGTTCCCTAACCTGTAAAAGTATGACGTACAACAGTGTGGTGACTGTTGAGATGACAAGAGTTAGGATTTTAGTTCCCTAACCTGTATAAAGGTAGTGACGTACAACAGTTGGTGACTGTATGAGATGACTAAGAGTTAGGATTTTAGTTCCCTAACCTGTATTAAGGTACTACGTACAACTGTCTGGTGACTGTTGAGATGACAAGAGTTAGGATTTTAGTTCCCTAACCTGTATAAGTATGACGTACAACAGTGTGGTATGAACTGTTTGAAGATGACACAAGATGTTAGGTAATTTTAGTTCCCTAACTTGTAGAAACTTATGACGTACAACAGTGTGGTGACTGTTGAGATGACAAGAGTTAGGATTTTAGTTCCCTAACCTGTAGAAACGTATGACGTACAACAGTGTGGTGACCGTTGAGATGACAAGAGTTAGGATTTTAGTTCCCTAACCTGTATTAAGGTAGTACGTACACCTGTTGGTGACTGTAATGGTTTCAAGAGAGGATTTTAGTCCCTAACCTGTATTAAGGTATACGTACACCTGTCTGGTGACTGTTGAGATGACAAGAGTTAGGATTTTAGTTCCCTAACTTGTAGAAACGTATGACGTACAACAGTGTGGTGACTGTTGAGATGACAAGAGTTAGGATTTTAGTTCCCTAACTTGTAGAAACGTATGACGTACAACAGTGTGGTGACTGTTGAGATGACAAGAGTTAGGATTTTAGTTCCCTAACCTGTAGAAACGTATGACGTACAACAGTGTGGTGACTGTTGAGATGACAAGAGTTAGGATTTTAGTTCCCTAACCTGTATAAACGTATGACGTACAACAGTGTGGTGACTGTTGAGATGACAAGAGTTAGGATTTTAGTTCCCTAACTTGTAGAAACGTATGACGTACAACAGTGTGGTGACTGTTGAGATGACAAGAGTTAGGATTTTAGTTCCCTAACTTGTAGAAACGTATGACGTACAACAGTGTGGTGACTGTTGAGATGACAAGAGTTAGGATTTTAGTTCCCTAACCTGTAAAACGTATGACGTTACAACAGTGTGGTGACTGTTGAGATGACAAGAGTTAGATTTTAGTTCCCTAACTTGTAGAAACGTATGACGTACAACAGTGTGGTGACTGTTGAGATGACAAGAGTTAGGATTTTAGTTCCCTAACTTGTAGAAACTATGACGTACAACAGTGTGGTGACTGTTGAGATGACAAGAGTTAGGATTTTAGTTCCCTAACCTGTATAAGGTATGACGTACAACAGTTGGTGACTTGTTAAGGATACAGGAGGGATTTTAGTTCCCTAACCTGTATCAAGGTATGACGTACAACAGTCTGTGACTGTTGAGATTGACAAGAGTAGGATTTTAGTTCCCTAACCTGTATCAAGGTATGACGTACAACAGTGTGGTGACTGTTGAGATGACAAGAGTTAGGATTTTAGTTCCCTAACCTGTATAAAGGTATGACGTACAACAGTGTGGTGACTGTGAGTGACAAGAGTTAGGATTTTAGTTCCCTAACCTGTATAAGGTATGACGTACAACTGCTGGTGACTGTTGATGGTTTCAAGAGAGGATTTTAGTCCCTACCTGTATTAAGGTATACGTACACTGTCTGGTGACTGTTGAGATGACAAGAGTTAGGATTTTAGTTCCCTAACCTGTATAAACGTATGACGTACAACATGTGGTGACTGTTGAGATGACAAGAGTTAGGATTTTAGTTCCCTAACCTGTAGAAAGGTATGACGTACAACAGTGTGTGACTGTTGAATGACAAGAGTTAGGATTTTAGTTCCCTAACCTGTAAAGTATGACGTACAACAGTCTGGTGACTGTTGAGATGACAAGAGTTAGGATTTTAGTTCCCTAACCTGTATAAGGTATACGTACAACAGTGTGGTGACTGTGAGATGACAAGAGTTAGGATTTTAGTCCCTAACCTGTATAGAGTATACGTACAACTGTGGTGACTGTTGAGATGACAAGAGTTAGGATTTTAGTTCCCTAACTGTAGAAACGTATGACGTACAACAGTGTGGTGACTGTTGAGATGACAAGAGTTAGGATTTTAGTTCCCTAACTGTATAAACGTATGACGTACAACAGTTGGTGACTGTTGAGATGACAAGAGTAGGATTTTAGTTCCCTAACCTGTATAACGTATGACGTACAACAGTTGGTGACTGTTGAGATGACAAGAGTTAGGATTTTAGTTCCCTAACCTGTAAAACGTATGACGTACAACAGTGTGGTGACTGTTGAGATAACAAGAGTTAGGATTTTAGTTCCCTAACTTGTAGAAACTTATGACGTACAACAGTGTGGTGACTGTTGAGATGACAAGAGTTAGGATTTTAGTTCCCTAACCTGTATTAAGGTAGTACGTACACCTGTCTGGTGACTGTTTTGATGACAAGAGTTAGGATTTTAGTTCCCTAACCTGTATTAAGGTAGTACGTACACCTGTCTGGTGACTGTAATGGTTTGAAGAGAGGATTTTAGTCCCCAACCTGTATTAAGGTAGTACGTACACCTGTCTGGTGACTGTTTTTATGACAAGAGTTAGGATTTTAGTTCCCTAACCTGTATTAAGGTAGTACGTACACCTGTCTGGTGACTGTAATGGTTTGAAGAGAGGATTTTAGTCCCTAACCTGTATTAAGGTATTACGTACACCTGTCTGGTGACTGTTTTGATGACAAGAGTTAGGATTTTAGTTCCCTAACCTGTATTAAGGTAGTACGTACACCTGTCTGGTGACTGTAATGGTTTGAAGAGAGGATTTTAGTCCCTAACCTGTATTAAGGTAGTACGTACACCTGTCTGGTGACTGTTTTGATGACAAGAGTTAGGATTTTAGTTCCCTAACCTGTATTAAGGTAGTGCGTACACCTGTCTGGTGACTGTAATGGTTTGAAGAGAGGATTTTAGTCCCTAACCTGTATTAAGGTACTAAGTACAAGAGTGTGTTGACTCTAATGGTCACAGAAAAGCTTGGATTCCAATCTGTATCACCCTGCCTATATCCTCCTAGATTAGTCCTGAGAAGGACTGTTCTGGTCACTGGAAATCTTGGACTCCGATCTGGATCACCCTGCCTATGTCCTCCTAGATTAGTCCTGAGAAGGACTGTTGTGGTCAGCAGCAGTTTGCAGCCCTGATCCGGATCTACCTATGAGGGCCGCAAATCTGTCCCTAATCAGCAGCAGACACTCTCCCTACACTCACTGTCTGGATGGCTGTGTGCCGAGCACAGCGCGCCGGGAGTTATAAAGGCTCGGTCACGCTGTGCAGGGCGGCCAATCACTGCTATGCCACAACTAACAGGGCTGTGGCATTGCAGTGGTCTGTCAGCCAATCCCTGCACGTGGGCTGGCTCTCAAAAGAGCGCCAACATGGAGAGATGACGACCACGAGCACAGCACGAGTATCGCGAGATTACTCGGTGCTCGGCGAGTCGCCCGAGTACAGTGATACTCGTGCGAGTACCGAGTAGTGGCGAGCATGCTCGCTCATCACTACTGTTTATGGCAACAACAAAGTAAGATTCATCATTACTTTTAATCCTCAGTGGTCAGCCATTAGGGATATATTCAAGAAGCATTGGCCTGTCTTATTGACAGACAATGATTTAAAGTGAAACTTGGACTCTCAGCCACAATTGGCATGGCGTCGTTCACAAAATTTGGGAGACATGCTGACGCATAGCCACTATGCAGCTCCAATAAGGCAGACTTTTATGAGCTCCAAAGGCCCTCCCTGTGGTTCATATCCATGTGGTCACTGTTGCACATGTAAATTTACACCTAGAACTAGAGCTTTCACTGATTCTGGTGGTGATCATGAGTACAAAATAGTGCATCAAATCACATGCAATACTGAATCAGTAGTTTACCATGCCACATGCCCCTGCGGCCTCATTTATATAGGAATGACTACAAGACCTTTGAAGAAGGGATTACAGGAGCATGTTAGGGACATTCGCAATGCAGCCACAAGTGAAGATGTGGAAATATTGAAAACTATTCCACGACACTTCTATGACAAACATAACTGTAATCCGAAGGGATTAAAATTTTGTGGAATTGACCGAATATATCCCAGCACACGGGGGAAGACATTAAACGGAAGCTCCTTCAAAAAAAACCCCGATGTATGGTATCCCTTGACACCATCACACCTAAGGGTTTAAACAAAGCGGTTAGCTTTAAGTCCTTCTTATAATGGTATTGCTTATGCTATCTTTGCAATATTTAACCATTTTGCCTTTTTCTCCATGTTTTAGATTCATCCATTTTTCACTAGTCTATGCAGCTAAGCTGACACCTTGGATCATTAGCCTTTAAGATTTGAGAATTTAGCACATATGCTCCCATTGGATTAAAAGAGGAGTCTCTTCTTCATTTGGATAAATGATGGAAAAATTGGCATAGCAATGCCCTGCTTCAAGACTGAGAAGTGATATACTGTTTTGATTATACCTATGTGCCATGCATTGCTTTTGTTCTTGCATTTGGCAAGGTTAGCATGGTTGATGTACACGAATGCTGATATCACCATGGTAACATATTGTGTATCCTCTTATGGGCTGATCTTTGAGGTGATCACATGACATAAGAGGGAAATGATTTTGCCTGATTTGCTACTAGCCTGGTGTTTTAATCTTAATACAGACCTATGGGGTACAAGGGTGGGGTATTTAAGGAAGTTAGTTTTGGCATTACCACACCTCCTGACGAAGTCCTTTGGTGACTAAACGTACGTCGAGGTGGGCTAGGCATGCGGCTCCATACAAGTTACCTTCTGAAGAGGCTTACACCATGGCACAAGGTAAATCATGTGCTTTTAATATTTAGATGCAGACACCTATCCATCTACTTGGTAGACTAAATAGAATTCTTCCTTTTGGTCACCTGTAGTGGCTGTGGTCAGATTTTCCAATATCTCGCATGGTGTTCTCCTCCGGTACACTAGCATTAGCAGAGCACATACAGGGCTGATGTACTATTTCATAATATGTCAGGTTCATTATTTTTGGTCTGCTGCTCTGTATATCACTCACCGTTGCCGGATGCTCACGTCTCAGATGATGATTCCCTCGTCACGGTTCTGCGCCTGAGGCTGTGGGGCGCGGTGGTCAGATCAAAAGGGGATTAAAGTATGGGGTGTTGTTTCTTGATTGTCGTGACGCTACCTGTGGGAGTCCGGTGATGGCACCGGCGCTGCTTGGGCCTCCGGGGGATGTGCGGCAGCTAGATGGGATGCTCCCCACAGGATGAGCAGGAGTCCCCGGGCCAGGAGCTACGCTGGATGGAATACGGCAGCTCGGTTGTTTTTATGAGCTAGAGTTAACAACAGTTCTGGAAGAAATGCGCTGACACAATGCTTCTCTGTAACGGATCTTTACTGTAACGATTGGTATGGTACACGGTTTGCAGTCTTTAGGTAACAGACCGGGTGGTCCCAGCAATGGATGGCGTAGTTCAGAGCTCCACGTTGTCCCTCCTTTGTCTAACCTTTCTACTCTAGTTGCCTTGCTGCCTTAGTGCACCGGATCGGGTACTGGGCAGACTTCAGCTTGGTCACGTTAACCAGGGAAGAGTCCTTCGGCCCAATGTAGGTATCTCGCCAGTAAGACTGCTGATTTAGGGCTGTAGTGAGGCGCTCCTAAAAAGCCACTCCGTCACTCCGGTTTGCAGAACAGCGGTGGACGTCTGTTTGCCTCGGAACCGGTGTCCGGTGAGATTGGGCAGGGGTGTCTTTTACCCGTTGCTTAGTTGCTGGTTTTGCCCGTGTTCCGGTCTGAGTCACCGCTGATGGGTCTCTACCGGTAAAGTTTCGGTACCAGGGCTTCACGGCACTGTGCAGGTCCCTGTTCCTTCTTTCTTTCTCCTCCGACCACTACTCCTACGTTTCTAACTTCCCCCACACTCTACACCTACACTCCTCCCTCCAGGACCTGATTGGCCCTCTACCTCTAGATGGTGCATGTGGTATGTGGAACTCTGGGTTTAACCATTTCATCACTGAGACGGAAGATATTACATCTTCAGTCAGGGATGCAATACCTTCCTGTGACGCACTCGTTGCGGGGCGCCACATATAACAGAATTTGAGTAAGGTTTCTGTTTGGGATCACCGCATGACATGTCTTCTTTCCTACCTGGGTTGTAAAATCTGTACCAAAAAAGTTGTTTTTGTGTATCTTCTCCAAATAGATCCGTAAATTTTATTACCCACCTCTTTCTTAATAATTTTCTAAATAAAATTTGTGATATTTTTGCATATTATTACGTAGTTGGTGTTTTTGTTGTGATGCTCATATAACAGACCATCACTCAGTTTTGGGTAAATTGATTAGGTGTTCCCATCTACTCTCTGTATTTAAGAGGTTCTTTTTGTAGGTTATATATCCGCAGATAGTTGGGGAAATCTTGAGGATCCTTCTCCTGAAGCTCTCTCAGAAGTTGGATGTGGGATATTTCGGACTTCTTCTGCAGCCACTCTCTGGTCCACATGTGACGTTTTCGTTTGGAACGCCTCTCTAGCATCCTTGCCTCATCTCATCGCCGAGATTCCTCAACCAGCAATGCAAAGATGAGAGAAGTTGCAAAAAAATAATTAAACGTGCATGTTAAATGTCATGGAAAACTGTGTTCCATGTATGTGAACAGATACTGCACGGGACTCCAGTATGGGTGATTGCACAGATAGAAGGCAAGCCCTCCATTTGCTAGCCAGTATAGAAGCATGACAACAATGCAGAATAGGGTTATGATTGCAGATAATGTCATAGAAATAAAAATGGAAACACTACAAAGATCAGAATTTGATATCCCCAAATGATGCCTAGCGTATAGACTTTATAGTATCGCAGTCTGGAGACCTCTCTAATGATCCACAAACCAGCACGCTCAGGAGCAAAGTAGCTTTGTAACAAGGGGCGGAAGCGCTACTAAGTTGCCTTCTCAGTGAAAGTCGCCTAATCAGAACGCACTAGCAATCACCAGGTAAACCTTTGTGGATCTCTGATGAAGTGGTCTGGAGTACTACGAAACGCGTAAGAAATAGACATTAAAGATATTGCTTTTAACATCTTGTGATTCCTTGGATTTCTTGGAACCAACGGACAGATGGCAGCCCACGAACTACCACCTTTTCATCTAATGCTTAAATATTATGCATTGTGGAAGTGAAAGTGCCCTGTTGTTTCCGGATCCGTGATAATCACGGACCCGGACACAGAATAGGTCACCCCCTGTGGTGTACTTTCCTGTCCGTGGGGTCCTACAAAAAGTAGGATTCCTCGGACAGGAAAAAAACTTGATGTGAAAGCAGCCTAATCTAAAGCAGTATTTGCTAAGTCTCCTTGTCTTACCAATACACATTGTCTTAGCTGTACACATTGTCCTACTAATCATCTGATAGCCATGTAGCTAATTCACATTCATTCAGTGTTTAGTGTCACAGCAGAACTCATTTTTATACCATAGTGTATTGTCTTCCTTTCATCTTTACACGAAGGTGATGCTGGTCATTATTTAATATGTAGTTTAAAGGGTTATTCCCATCCCTAAGATCCCAATACGTAGCAGGTGTAATAATGATAATAATATTAGCAAATATCACCTATTACAGTATATACACTATAATTCTGCTGATCAGCTATGTCACTTACCTCATGGGCATTGCAGCTTAGCTATACATGATTACGACCACTAGCAATTAACTAACTCACTATATGTGTTGTCGTAACCATGCATACTTCAGCTTCGGCACTGCCCTGCACATAAGGTAAGTGACATAGCTAATCAGAAGAATTATACTATATTTCTAATAGGAAGTATTTGCTAGTATTATTACTATTACACCTACTACACATTGGGATAGGAGTTTGGAGATGGGAGTACACAGTTAAATACATTCTTACATTGTCATCACCATCTCTATTTTTATTTTTCAATGTAACCATTGTCAGTTAAACTGTGCCCTCGGTTATGTAGAAAAACACTTGCTTTAGGGATCTTGCCCTAAATAGCACCATGGACCGAACATTGTCTGTGGTGTCTCTAAGGGTACCGTCACACGTCACAATATCGCAAACGATATCGCAGAAACTACCTGTTTTTTGAGGCGTGGCTACAATATCCATATCGTAGCGTGTGACTCCTACATACGACGACGATAACAAGTCGTATCGTTCATCGCAGATTTCTGAACATGTTCAGGAATTTGACGATTTCCGACCGTACGATCTGCTGCATCGTGCAGTGTGACACCTGTGTAACGATCTTATTGATGATTTCACTTATTCCTACAATGGCTGCTCTTGGTCGCAGAGTACTGCCAACGATCACTGGCGCGTTTCGAAATTGAAGATCGTAAACGACATCTTTGCTTGTGACACCGCACAAGCGATATCGCAGAATTGTTCATGCGATCTCTATCACGTGACTTTTCAGACGATATCTTTGCGATATCATGACGTGTGACGGTACCCTTAAGCTCAGGCTCTACAGCATATAGTATTCTAAAGTTCTGGTGATAGAAACCCAGAAGGCAACATGGACCATGGCATGTATGTATGTATACTATTAAACATCATAAGTGTACATTAAAATCATAAATGTAAATAAATGTAGACATAGCTCATGTTATACCACCTTCTATGAAGTAACATCTTGAAATGCATGTACATTCTGCTGATAAAAGACTTCCATGACAAGCAAACATCTGGAATACTGAGCTATAGTCATGTGAAGAATGCTATCTAGGAATATCGCCTCTTGTTTACCTATTCAAGCTTTTCACGACTAGTAGTTACAATGTTTATTTAAACTGTACATGGATTTGTACCATAAAACTTGTTCCTTCTGGACAGAAGTCAAAATTCAGCAATTATTTTGCACCTAACAGCTTTTGCATTTGAATAGCAATTATTGCCATTTGTTAGTATTAAATGGGTGCTTTCCAGTTTCAAATTCTTCTACTTTTTTGGGGTCTCTTAGCCTGGTGAACTTGGATCTGAATACTGAGATACAGATGAATAGAAGACTTGGGGATAAAATGCAAAGTCAAGACAGTAATATATAATAGTAATTATGATGATGATAATACTATTACTACTAATAGTAATATCTATTTTTAAATGAAGAAGAGAATTTAGACATTTGTAAAAGAAAATATAAATTTTTTTCCTTGTTGAAAGTTGACCTGATGTTTTTACTGGCTTCCGTTTGGTGTACATACAAGAAAACAAAAAAGAACAATGAAATATTGCAATTCTGGAAATCTAATATATAAAGCTGAGAGTATGTATGTGTGTGTGTGTTTGTATGTATCATAGCCCTGCCCACTTCATAGCCAGGCCACTCTGCATAGCCATGCCCACTCCACATAGCCACATCCACTTCATAGCCTGCATAGCCTCCTCATAGCCCCACCCCCAGGACTATGTGGAGGGGTGAAGCTATGAAGGGATGAGCTATTTGTGGGTGTGGTGCTATGTAAGGGGCAGGGCTAATGGGAAGGGGCAGAGCTATCATACATACACAAATACATACATTGCCATATATGGGCGATATTAACATATATGACCAATACAACCATATATGGGCATTACGCCCACGCTCTACAGCTAGTACTAAAAATTTTCACTATATGTCATTAATAAGTTAAAAAATATTAATCTTGATGGTTTAAACAGACTGAATGAAGCTGGATAATTTATATGATGTAGATGGTACGATGCGTGTAAGTATAAATCTAACCTTGATTGAATATTTTAGGCTTTATTTCCACAATCTAACAATGCAACATTGACCACGATGTGCTAGAAAGCAAAATTTATTCCATGAATGTACAACTATGTGAAGCTGTCATGTCATCATGATCAGAGTACTACAGAAGAACTTTATTGATTGTCACTCCTTGCAATAGGTATACATTTATCTGCATTCATCTGCAACTTCCGTTCATCCAACTTTCCTGACTGTCTCTCCTTGCTATAGGTATAGCTATCCATCTGCAACTTTTATCACAACCTTGTTGTATTTTATTAATGCAATATATTTAAATCATCTTACTGTGTCTGATGTGAAATGTTCTGAGGTCATCTTTGGTTCAAAAGTTTTATGAGCCATGTTGGCCTGGAACTCTATTTCTCTTGCATTCATTGCCTCCTGCTGTCCTAAGTTATTTTGATTGATTAACGAGTTTAATTGACCCAGATCTAAGGCTGGCTTCACACTGCGGGTGTGATCCAATCCGTGGCTGTCAGGGTGAACCTGACAGCCCCGGACCGGTTAAGCACACAGAACCAGAGGGCTAATACGCCCTTCGGTCCGATGTGCAGCCGGACGCAGCTGACGCTGCTGATGATTCAGGACTGCGACTCACGGGGAGCTAGCCGCAGTCCTGAAATAACAGTGGCGTGCAGCTGCAGGTGTCCGGTTCCCGGATCCTCCCGGATCGGGGCAATCTGGCCCCATAGGCTCCCATGTTTGGGAGTCCCGGATTGCCCCGGATCCAGGAGGATCCGGGAGAATCCGGGAGGATCCGGGAGAAGGCAATTAGGGAGATTTTTATGTCCGTGAGAAAAGCAATGTTTTTGTGTCCGTGAGAAAAATCTGAATTCTCTCGGATTCTCCTGGATAGAAACCGGATGGCAGAGAGCTGCCATCCGACTTCCATCTGGCTCCACAGGATACTATTGGGCCAAAATCCGGTCCGGATCTGTCTGGTTTACACGGACAGTCACAGATCGGATTACACCCGCAGTGTGAAGCCGGCCTAAGCTGAAACTCACAATATATTTTGAGTCAGTCTGGGGGTGCATTCATGCAGGGGCTTGCATTCATGCCAACTGCATAAGTGCCAACTGTAGAAGTGCCATGCAGTTACATTGGACAGTTAAACGGGGCTACAAAATATATTCACTATGTGTATGTGCATCAATTTAGTGCTAGCTGCTTCACTCTTTCATATCTACTGCCCTTTCACACACTCTGTGTGCTCCATCCATATTAGTCACTCACTCCTCTCCTCCTATGTACAGCTCTCATACTCTTTTTAGAATCTTAAACCACTCATCCATTTGCGGCCTCCTTACAACATAAGAGTCAACCTCACAAATCAATTAACAATCTACTCACATTTTTTATTCTCCTTCTCCTAGTTGCAGGGGATATTGAACCTAACCCAGGTCCTTCTCATTATAGTAAGCCTTATTCTCTCCATTCTACATTCAGTTGCTCCAGAAATCTCATTAATATTTTTTGCATGCCTTCTGTCTCCTTTAACTGTGCCCTTTGGAACCCTCGCTGAACATGTAACAAATTCTCCTACATCCATGACCTTTTTCCTTTCACATTCTCTTAATCTTCTAGCAATCACTGAAACCTGGATTCAGCAATCGGACACTACTGCTGCTGCTGCTCTCTCATATGGTGGCTTACAATTTTCCCATTCTCCTAAAGCTGAGAACAAACCAGGTGGTGGTATTGGTCTACTCATTTCAACAAATTGTGCTTTTCAGGTTACCCCACCTATACCCTCACTTATCTTCCCTTCTTTGAGGTACACAGTTAGACTCTACGGGCCTTTCTCCCTGCGAGTGGCAGTGGTGTGTCGCCCACCAGGCCCCCCACATCAATTCCTTGATCACTTTGCCACATGGTTTCCACACTTTCTATCCTGTGACCTTCTCATCATTGGGGACTTTAACATCCCGATTGACAATCTCATCTCTTCCTCTGCCTCTCATTTTTTAACCCTATCCTCCTCTCTCGAACTTTCACAACTTACTAACTCTGCCACACTTGAAGACAGAAATACTCTGGACCTGATCTTCTCCCAGCTCTGCTCTGTGTATAATTTTACCAATTCCCATCTTCTGCTTTCTAAACACAATCTTCTTTCATTCTCAGTCATGAATTGTGAACCCATCAAGGACACTGACAACTCCTACACTTTTAGGAATATATGTGCCATTAACACCCATAATCTTATAAAGAATTTACAGTCTTCACTGGCTCCAATTTCCTCTCTCTCTTGTCCTGACTTTGCTCTAAAAATCTTTAATGAAACACTGTAAAGTGCCCTGGATGAAGCTGCACCTCCTTTGAAGCTGCACCCTTGCACACGCTGCAAACATGGTTTCTCCTGCGGTGCTCCAGATGCGCTGAACGTCTGTGGAGAAAAGTCAACCTAGCTGAAGAATTCATCCATTATAAGATTATGCTGAAAACATATAATGCCGCATTTAACCTCTCCAAACAAGCTTACTTCAACACCCTTATCACATCATTAGCCAACAATCATAAACGACTATTTTATACTTTCCACTCCCTCCTCAGTCCAAGAGTACTGGCCCCTACTACCAGCCTCAGCACTGATGATCTGGCCAACTATTTTAAAGATAAAATTGACCACATACGACAGGAAATTTCTGTACAGCCTCATAACATAATGCATTCTCCTCCCTCCTGCACTTCATCCAACTCACTTTCAGTCTTTGATCCGGTCACAGAGGAAGGAGTTACCCGGCTCCACTTCTAGAATCTTCTCGCCCTTCTACCTGCATCAGTGACCCTATTCCCTCACATCTCTTTCAATCCCTTTCCCCAGATGTCACCACTCACCTAACTAAGGCGGGTTTCACATTAGCGTTTTTGAACATTGAGTATGTTGCACATGCGTAAATGCATGTAGACGCATGCATACGCAGCATTTTTTAACCGCAGATGTGTGCGCAAAACAATAAAAAACGCAGTGCATGCTTGTGTTTGTGCATGCGTTTCCGTTTTTACTGTTCATGGGATTTGGGCGGGCTATGGGAGGGACTGAGAATCGCTTCCTGAGCATGCACTCTGTGTCATACGCATGCGCATTGAACGCAGCCATGCGCAAGCCTTTGTGCAACAATGCGCACCCATTGACACTAATGTATTGTTTTTATGCACCCGTGCGCATGTGGATGCTTGTGCATTTTTGGGCCATCAACAAATGCAACATGTTTCGTTCACCGGGATTCGAAAAACCATGCACAGGGACACATACGCAGACATACTGATGCCAACGCAGGTCCCTGCGTTCACCTGCGCACACCATATTAAAGATAAGTGCGCAATACACTTGCGGATTTAAAAAAAAAAACTACGCAGCATAAGCTGCGCTGGTTAACGCTAATGTGAAACCAGCCTAAAATATTTATTTTTTTCTCTCTCATCTGGTGTTTTCCCCTCCGCCTCCAAACAAGCCAGAATATACCCATTACTAAAAAAAAAAACCTTGACCAGAACTCTGCTGCTAACTACCGATCGGTCTCTAATCTCCCTTTCATCTCTAATCTTCTGGAATGCTTGGTCCACTCCCGTCTGATCCGCTATCTCTCAGACAATTAATTTCTTGACCATCTACAATCCAGCTTCCGCACCTCACACTCTACTGAAATTGCCCTCACTAAAGTCTATAATGATCTACTCACAGCTAAATCTACTGGTCACTACTGCCTACTGATCCTCCTAGATCTCTCTGCTGCTTTTGATACTTTTGATCACCAGCTCTTTTTCTCTATGCTCCACTCTATTGGGCTCACGGAAAACCGCTCTCTCCTGGTTTTCCTCCTACCTCTCTGACCACTCCTTCACTGTATCTTTCGCTGGCTCCTCTTCTTCAATCTTCCCCTCACTGTTGGGGTTACTCAGGGTTCAGTCCTAGTTCTCTTTCTCTTCTTTTTATACATTGCCCCCATTGGACAAACCATCAGTAGATTTGGTTTCCAGTACCATCTCTTTGCTGACAACACCCAGTTATACACCTGTTCTCCTGACAGTGATTGCCTGTCTGCTGTCTCTAACATCATGTCCTCTCTCTACCTTAAACTGAATTTGTCAAAAACTGAACTTCTTCTGTTTCCTCCATTTACTAATCTTCCAAAACCTAACATTGCCATTTCTGTATGTGGTTCTAACATTATTCCCCAGCAGCACACCCGCTGTCTTGGGGTTATATTTGACTCAGATCTTTCTTTCACTCCCCACATCTGATCACTCGCTAGCTTGTGTCACCTACACCTCAAAAATACCTCTAGAATTCAACCTTTTCTTACAGTTGACTCTAGTCTGGATTACTGCAATTCTCTACTGATTGGTCTCCTTCTTACTAAACTCTCTCCTCTCCATTCAATCCTGAATGCAGCAGCCAGGATCATATTCCTCTCTAACAGCTTCACTGCTGCCTCTATAATGTGCCAGTCATTGCACTGACAGCCCATTCGCTACAGAGTACAATATAAAATTATCAATCTGACATAGGCCTCCACAGTTCTGCTCTGCCCTATATCTCCTCTGTTATCTCGGTCTACTGCCCTATACGTGCACTCCGCTCTACAAGTGACCTAAGTCTGACATCAGCGACAATCTGAACCTCCCACTCCCGTCTCCAAGATTTCTCACGAGCTGCATCGATTCTCTGGAACAGGTTACCAAAAACAATTCAATTAATTCCAAATATACATAGTTTTACGCAATCTTTAAAAAAAACATCTCTTTAGACAAGCCTATCACCTCACGTCACCTGTCTAATTATTCCTATTCTGTCCTTCTCCAATTCTGGCCTCTTGTATCATCTTTCTACACCCCAGGCATTATGCAGCACTTTATCTGTATTTGTACAGATTCTGGCTGGTGAACGGTTCATGCAACATTATGTGAATCCCCTATTTATTATAGTGATGGCTTGACCATTTATTATGGCACTTTTTACCATTAACTTTTGTGCCTCCCCTATTTCCTCATAGATTGCAAGCTTGCGAGCAGGGACCTCACTCCTAATGGTTTCAGAACTTTATTTTTTGTCTCATATTGTCTGTATTGTATTATATTTGTATTGTCTCACATTGTATTGTATTTTATCATATTACTGTGTTGTATTATATTATTATATAATTGTATTATATCATTTACCCTCTGAACTGTAAAGTGCTGAGGAATATGTTGGCGCTATATAAATAAATAATTATTATTTTATTATTAGAGGTGTACATTATAAAGTGGTCACTGAATGTAAAGTACAAGAATATAATATCTTAATAGTTTTTGATTTATAGTGTGAAAAGACATCATAATCGCATTTATTAAATGTTTTATCTGCTTTAGGGTCCACTCACATCTGTGAATATAAAATTACTTTGATGTCCGATATTTATCGAGAAATGTGTGATGAGTGTGATGCGTATGTCACGCTGTATGTCATGCGAGTGCCATGCGAGGCTACAGTTCTTTTCTGGCTTAACAACAGTATGACATGAATATGCAATGCATTTTTATCATAATCTTTTACTCACTATAATACTATATACAGTGGGTTCGGAAAGTATTCAGACCCCTTTAAATTTTTCACCCTTTGTTTCACGGCAGCTATTTGGTAAATTCAAAAAAGGTCATTTTTTTCTCATAAATGTACACTCTGCACCCCATATAGACTGAAGAAAAACAGAAATGTAGATTTTTGAGCAAATTTATTATATTTACCAAATGGCTGCAATGAAACAAAGAGTGAAAAATTTAAAGCGGTCTGAATACTTTCCATACTCATTGTATGGATATTAAAGTTATTAATCATAAGTAATAAAGCAATCCTATCTAAAGATGTAGATAGATGATAGAAATATGTTACCTATATAATACATAAATAATAAATAGATATTAAATAGATTTATAGAATTGATAGATATCCTGCAGATATAGAATTTCTTAAGCCTCCTACATATTATAAACTTGAACCCTTTAGTGCAATGATCAATCAGACAGCTGTAAGCTAATGTTATCAGGCTGGGTAAATCCATGGTTATTGTGCCCTTCCAAGTCTAAAAAAAACCAGCACAGATCTGCCCCAGAAGTGGTTCTTCCTGATTGTCCCGATGCATTGGCTATTGGGGTAATGGTTGTTGAGGTTGATGTCAGCTGGAACATGTCCATAAATACAGCTGACATTAAGTCCCGCTGTTAGCTTTCCATTATGATCATACACCCCATTACCAACCCAGTAACTAAAGTAAAAAACATACAAACACACTAATATTTTATTTTAAAAACACTCCCCAACACATTTTTCGGTTCAACAATTTATTTAAAAACAAGCGAAAAAACCACGTAGGTTCAGAGTAGTCCAGGGAATCTGACACAGTCAACATTGGGCTCGGTGCTCTGGCCGAGTACACGAGTATCTTGGGATGCTCGACCAGAGCATCGAGCACCCGAGCATTTTAGTACTCGCTCATCTCTATATCTCACCTGTGTTTTTGCTTTGCTTTAGTTTTTGGTGCAGAAAAAAACACAAGAAAAATGTTCTGTGTGAACTTAGCTTAGGGTTACATTTTGGGGTGCTGAAATCTACAAACATATGTAATGTATATTTGTCGAGCCCACTGGGACGGGGTACTCGGTGCCGGGCCGGGTCTGCTACTGGGGATGTTACGGGTGGTCCTGGTCCGGACCGTGTCCCGGGCCTGGCAGTGAAAAGGGGAATATTTACAGGGGATAATGTCAGTCGTGACGCCACCCACGGTGTGTGGTCAGTAGTGGGACCACCGCTGCTGCAGAACCTCCGGGGATGATGTAATGGCAGCTAAGATGGAATAGTTCTCTGCGGGTAGAACTAGGTTCCCCGGGACAGTGATGACAGTGTCTATAGTGTAGGGTATGATGCTGGCTGGTGCTTGGTGCAGTGCACTTACTGTCCTGATGCTGCAGAAATCCTCCTTCAGCGTGCAGAGCTGACAGGCTGTGGCTCTCCAGGTTGTAATCTTCTGCAGACCTGTTTGAAGGGAATCATGTGCAGAATCATGCGAGGGAGTCAGAGTCAGGTTTACGGTGTTTACTTCTCGGCTTCTCAGTTACAGTTCACAGTCACAGTTCACAGTCTTTACACGGGCATAACTCTCCCCTCCGGGTTCCTTTACTCCCTGCAGCCAGGTTGTTCCTTTCTATGACCCCTCACTCGTTCTCTGTCCATTCCAGGCTCTGATTCTCTCTCTCACTTGTTGTGCGTGTCTCCGGACGGTATGGCGGTGGCTCGGACCCCTGTGGGCCCTTGTGGTCGCCACTGAGCTACCCATCCTTTGGGGTGGGAACCCTACCGTGAAACTAGAGTTCCCCGTCGGTTGTCTGGGGATACCGGGTGGGTCGTGGGTCCCCTTCAGAGCCAACACTTTGCTGCTAGCCTAGCCTCCAATAGTCCTGCTGTGCTAGACTCTACCAGGCTCCTTCTAACCGTGTCTTTGGGTTCAATAGGAGGGCTACTCCCCCTGCAGTCTGCCGTCTTAGCCGTGTTTCTAGGACCCAGTATCACTGGTCCTCTCGTCCCTCACACTCCTGGGGTGCTGGCTCCGGATGGGCTTTCTCTCTGTGGCTCTCCAGATTCTGCGCTCCTTCCACCCCACTCTTCCAGGACATGTGCTTCTGTCTTTGCATCTCAGCCTACACTGGCCTACTGAGTCCTTCCTTCTCCCCCTTCTCTATATCTACCCTTTGTCACCTGACTTGCTTGCTGGCCCACCCACTGTCTCTAAACCCACCACCCCTTGCCTGCCTAAAGTCCCAGGCTCCGGGTTAGGTGCTGCTGCTCTCTAGTGGTTGTGTGGGCTATCTGTGAGGGTGTTGGGGTGCAACTGCCTTTCCTAACTTCCTGGCTGCAGTTCCCTTTGTGGCCTCCTGGTTGCAGGGACGCCACATATTCCATAGTAGTAGGGTGATTTTTGTGAACTGAATAGGTTTCCAAGTGAGAGTTGTATGTCTACTGTTTTGTTTGTAAGAGTGTAAAGCCTTCTCCTTTTGTTACATTAGCTTAAAGGGAACCAACCACCAGGAATTAGTGCTATGCAGCAGGTGATTGATGTGTGCAGCATGACATCGCTATTTCGTTTTTTCTTTTATTACTCCCTTGTGGGCTTGTCTTTCGGCTGTAAGTTGAAACCCCCCCTCACTCATCCAGGCTTTCATTTTACTTTCAGTACTCTCCAGCAATATGATAGTGAAAGTAAAATGGAAGGCTGGATGAGAGGGAGGAAGGGGAGGTTCAACTTACATCTGAAAGACTAGCCTACAGGGGAGTAATAGATAAAAAAACATATAATAATGTCAGGCTGCACACGTCAATCACCTGCTGCATAGCACTAAATCCCAGTGGTTGGTTCACTTTAAATAATTCTTCCTGGCTATTTGAGGGTTGCCACGTGGCAAATAACTGTGTCTATGATATTGTTTTTTTAGACATTATAATGCCTTTTACACAGTGTAATGTGTGAGGTGTTATTCACAACTGTCCTGCTTTTTAAATCATGTCCAAGATGTATGGTTTGTTTGTGCTCAAAATTTAAATTCCGAGGGGGCGGGACCTGCTGCTGATGGCGCCGGTCGCACACTAAAGGAGCTCCTTAGCAGAGACCCGAGAAACGGCAACTAAGCGCCCTGCACAGCCGGACCAGACACACAAGAATAGATCGTTCAGGTTGGTGATAGCCCCTGGACTCCGGGACAATGCCCCGCACAGCCTCCAAACGCCGCCAGACCGATAACAAGGTCACAGACTATTACGCGGCTGACTCCAGGCGGGCTTCTCCCACTAAGATGGCGCCGGAGCGGGAGCGGGAAAGCGACCCCTCTACAGCACGCGCAGCAGCTTCCCCTCGCTTAGGGACACTTACCCGCAATGCTGCAAGCTCCCGGTCTCCCGGGTCAGAGACCGGCACAGGAGATGATGCCCTGGTGACTCAGGGGATGCTGCGCTCCCTTTTGAGTTCACTCAGGCAGTCCATAATGGAGGATATGAAGGTGCTGGTTGGCTCACTCAAAGAGGAGCTGGGAGCCCTGGGCGAGAGGACTGATCGGCTTGAAGGGAAGATGGGCGACATAGCCAAAGCCCACAATGACCTGGCAGATAGCCACGACGAACTAGATAAGGACATGGGGGCTGTGCAGGCCACCTTACACCACCTGGAGGATAAAACGCGGTGTAATAATTTTAAACTGAGAGGAGTCGCCGAGTCTGACACGGGAGACGGCGTCCCGGCGTTGGTGGGAAGGTTTTTAACAGTGGCGCTCCCGGACGCCACGGCTTCTGACCTGGAGATCGCACGGGCGTTCAGGATACCAAAACCCACACACCTCCCAGACGAAGTGCCGAGAGACATTCTGGTCTACATGATTCGACCGGGAGTGGTGGACCGGCTGTTGAAAAGAATGAGACAAGGCCCAGCGCTACCAGATCCTTACAAAGGTCTAGCAACATTTCCAGACTTGTCGCCTGGCACCCTAGCCAGGCGTCGTGCATTTGCATCCAGCTGCAAAATTCTTCGCGACTGTTGGATGATGTATGCGTGGGGATCCCCGGTGTCATTGAATTTCCGGTTCCAGGGCAGACGACATACATTTTCATCACCGACGCTGTTGAACCGAACCCTGAAGGGATGGCGCCTCTCCTCCACAACGCCACAACGCTCTCCGCGTGCAGAAGGAGGATCAAGAAATACCAATCTACCAGACGTGGGGGTCGCTTAACTGATCCTATACCACCTACTCGGGTCTCTTCTGACCGGCTCTGTATATCCTTTTAGAGTAGCCCAAGTAGATAGCCTTACTTTGTTGTTTTGGTTTGGTGTATCTGAAGGGGCATTGTACTGTGTCCCTTGAAGAGGCTGACTCTTCCCCCCAGTTTGTATCTTTGTAAAAGATACCTTAATCTGTTTACATATATGTGTACATATTTATGCTTCTCATAATTGTACTGTGTGTCTCCTTTCCATCTGTTTCTACTGTTTCTATCGCCCCTTTTCCTCCTTTTCTCCCTCCTATTCCTCTCTCCTCCTTAAAAACCTTCTCTGTCACTCCTCACTACCCGGAACTCCGGGCATCTTATACCGTCCCCCTTTTACCTTCTTTCCTTCCTACCTGAGAGACTCGTTAGGCTCTCTTGGTTTAATCTACTTTATTTAGGTCCGGGGGGTGGGTCGGGGGGGCCTGGGGTGAGTTGTGATGGCGCTCAGCCTCCTTTCCCTAAACGTCCGGGGTCTTAACTCTCCGGCCAAGCGCTCTTTCACTTGGAGGGAGATTCGATCATCCCGAGCGGAGGTGATCTGTCTCCAGGAGACTCACCTCTTAGAATCCGATAATGGTAGGATGCAACATGGAGGTTTCCCCCACATTTTTCACGCCAATGCAAAAGAAAAAAAGGCGGGGGTCTGCTTAATGGTCAGTCATAAAATACAGTTTCGCTTGGGGGAGGTGATAGCGGACCCTGAGGGCCGCTTTGTGGTGGTTAAGTGTGAGATCGGAGGCACCCCATTCACGCTGGCGAGCGTTTACGCTCCAAATAGGGGCCAATTAAAATTCGCGAGAATGGTTTTTCAGATTTTACGAGAGCGCTCAGTGGGCCGGCTCGTGATCGGAGGTGATTTCAATTTGATCTTGGACCCCCGGTTGGACTCCTCTTCCTCACTCCCGGGCAGGGGGGTGTCCATGGGTCAATTATGTCGGGAGTACCACCTACACGATGTCTGGAGATATCACCATGTAGAGGAGAGGGACTTCTCCTTCTTCTCTCATGTACACAAATCCTACTCTAGAATAGATTATTTTCTGGTCAACGATTTGGCGCTAGAGAGGTGCAAGTCATCGGGGCTTGGTGTGATCACATGGTCAGACCACGCTCCGATCACTTTGGATATTGCTCTGGACTCGGGAGGGGGTACGACCCGACACTGGAGACTTAATCCAGGCCTCCTGTTGGAGGACGGAGTCGCGGATGACGTGAAGGCCTCACTGAGTGACTACTTTGAGACGAATGACAACGGGGAGATCTCAGATGAGACTCTGTGGGAAGCGAAGAAAGCAGTCATGCGGGGTCTATTGCTACAAAAAGCGTCACATCTTAAGAGAAAACGGGCTAAGTTACTGGAAGAATGGACAGCGGAAATAACAAGATTGGAAAAGGCGAACAAAGCCTCTCCCTCCCCGCAGCTCCTTGCACAAATTTTGCTAATACGCAATAAGTTACGTGCCCTGTTGTTACGGCAGCATGAGATAAGTCTCAGGAAACTCAAAATGAGATACTATGAAGCAGGAGATCGGGCCGGGAAACTGCTTGCACGAAGAATAAAAAAGAGAACGGTTAAGTCCATGATCACGGAGATGAAGGGGGGGGGAGGTAAATTAGTGAGGGACCCGGCCCAGGTGGTAGAGGTCTTTGCGACCTATTATGAGGCGTTGTACAATCTGAGGCATGACAGAGACACTCCCCAACCCACCGTGGAAGGGATCAGAAGTTTTTTGGAAAAGCTAAACCTCCCGAAGGTCCCTCAGGAGAAACTGGAGGAGTTGAATAACCCATTCACCTTGGAAGAGGTGCTGAAAGTTCTTGGCGGGTTGAAATCCAACTCGGCTCCTGGCCCGGATGGGTTTGTAGGAGAATACTACAAGATGTTTAAGGAGGAATTGGCCCCGTATCTTCTCAGGGTGTTTCATTTGTGGCAGTCTAGAGGTACCATACCGGCCTCTGCACTTGAAGCCACGATAACAACAATCCCGAAACCCGGGAAAGAAAGGGACCGCCCTGAGAACTATAGGCCAATCTCTTTACTTAACGTAGATCTCAAAATCTTCTCCAGGCTCCTGGGAGACCGGCTGGGAGCAGTGGTCCCCTTGGTGGTTGATCCTCATCAGGTGGGATTCGTGCAGAGGAGGCAAGCTCGGGATGGGACTAGGAGGATGCTGAATCTGATTGAGGTGGCAGAGAGGAGGGGGTGTCCCAGTGCATTCCTGTCCCTGGACGCGGAAAAAGCGTTTGACAGGGTGCACTGGGGATACCTCCGGAGAGGTCCTCTCCGCCTTTGGTTTTGCAGGCCCTATCGTTTCAGCCGTCCTCAGTCTGTATTCCAGCCCGTGTGCTAGAGTGTTTTCAGCGGGCTACCTTTCAAGATCTTTCCCAATAACAAACGGCACTCGGCAGGGATGCCCACTCTCCCCACTAGTATTTGCTCTGGTAATGGAGCCATTGGCGGCCTGCCTGAGAGCCGACCCTGAAGTAAGGGGCATTCAGGTGAGGGAGAAAAAACATATAGTGGGTCTTTATGCCGATGACGTTATAATAACCATGACTGATCCACTACTCTCCCTCCCCAGAGTGGTGGAAACACTTGATCTCTTCTCGCGGGTCTCATACTATAGGGTGAACGCCTCCAAATCTATGATCCTCCCGGTGGGGGTGGCGGGAAGGGTTGCGGCCCATCTGAGAGGCCTTTTCCCCTTCAAGTGGTGCCCGAAGGGGGTCCCTTATCTAGGAATACTGTTATGTCCTACTAGCGAAGTGGCCTCCCAAAACATCGACCATCTGCTATCTGCGCTGGGTACCGCCTTGAGAGATTTTCCAGTGGCTTCCTTATCATGGTTTGCGAGGGTACAAACAGTGCGTATGATGTGGCAACCAAAGATTATATACCTCTTTAGGTGCTTGCCACTCCAGTACACACGGACCCAGTTGACACGTCTGCAATCCATGATAAATAAATGTGTATGGGCGGGGAAGCCCTCCAGAGTAAGGGGTAAAATCATGTACCGGCGGATCACCAAAGGAGGTATGGGGGTACCTGATGTGGAATCCTATTACAAGGCGGTAATTCTGGAAGCAGCGAGATCCTGGTGGAGAGGTGAAGCGTCTCCTGGATGGCTGCAGATTGAGGAAGCTGAGACTCAGGGAGGTTCACTTCGATCCCTCCTGGTAGCCGAGACCCTTGGAGAGGTACGGAGGAAGGAACTGCTGGGAACGGTCCGGACATTACTGAAGGTGTGGGGATCAAAAGGGACAGGTGGGGTCAACCTAGCGACAGAGGACATGCATTTGGATGCACTCTGCTGGCATATCCCATCATTGAACCTCTCCATGTGGAAGGAGAAGGGCCCGAAGGTAGTGGGAGATCTTATGTCCCAGGGGAGAGTCATCTCTCTAGGGGAATTTCTCTCCAAATACCCTTCGATGACCGGTACCTTCCTGCAGTTTCTCCAAATTTCTCACTTTCTCCGTGCTAGTCAGGGCCGCGGCCTTTTAAGACCAGAGGGTGTAACCACAGCCCTGAAGAGATTTGTAATCTCAGACGGGGTATTGCCCAGGAGCTTATCCCTGATATACTCAGAACTCATGGAAAAGGACGCACCCGCCAAATTAGGGTACATGGAAAAATGGGAGAGTGATTTTGACTTCCAGGCGGACGCTGATGACTGGGAAGACGCAATTCACTGTGTTTCGGCAGCATCCAAGTGCGTCAACCACATTGAACTCCTTAAGAAAATCCACCTACGCTGGCATACACCCCCAGTAAAATTGGCTAAATTCGGCAAAGGAGCGTCAGCGCAGTGCTGGAGACAATGTGGACAGGAGGGTGATTGGGCCCACATGTGGTGGTCATGCCCCAGACTGTCTCCCTTCTGGCAACTGGTGGAAGGGCTACTAGTGTCCCTTACGGACACAGAAATCCCCCTTTCTCCTCAACTAGCTGTACTTAACATAGGACTGATGTCAAATCCGCCGGTAATTAGACACCTCACGACCTATGTGTACACAGCAGCGAGAATATGCATTGCGGCAAAATGGAAGAGTGACGTTCCCCCCGTGATGAGCGAGTTGACTGATAAGATCAACACGATCTTCTGCCATGAATACTATCTTGCATTGGACAGGGGCGCCAAACGGTATGTTGAGGAGGCGTGGAGTATGTGGGCGAGACACCCCCTAGCTATGCAGATACCCTTTTAAAGGGAACAGAAGCCGAAGTGCTGGGAGGGGGAGAGAGAGCTGGGCTGCTGAGCGGCTTAGTCTTGATGGGCGCACCCCCTACCCCCCGGACCACCCCCATTCCTGATCGGGATCCTAGTGAGGGTCCGTAATCCCTGGACTCATCATCCTGCTCTCTTATAGGACCCCCTATGTTCTTGATCTTCTGCTCTCTTTTCTGTCTCTTTTCTATCTCTGAATTTTTCCTTAGATTCCTCTCCCTCTGGACCAACGTCTCACCCTCTTAGTATAGTTCCCCCCTGATATAAGTCTGTTTATTGTCATATTATACAACGGTTATTTAAGAATATATGATTGGTCCCGTGATCAATATTTGCTTGCTTGTTTGATTATACAAAGGAAACTCACAAAACACCTTGGTTTATGTAAACCGAACCTCATCTCCTAGTCGGGAAATGACTGTTTGACTATGAGAAATTACTTCCGGATGGGGGAAATCAATACTTGGACTTGACCCTAAGAAACAGACTGATTTGACAAGGCTCTAAGGCGGCCGTCACACGGTGAGATATCCTTAGCGATATTGTAAGCGATCACGTGCACGCGCGATCGCTTACAATATCGCTCACATCGCTGGTGAGATGTCACACAGACAGACTCACCAGCGATGCGGAGCCGCGATCTCGCTCGTTACTATGGTACACATCGGGTAACTAGGCGCCGCGCGTCGCTTAGTTACCCGACGTGTACCATAGTTACCATCTCCCAGCACAGGCGCGGTCGCTGGGAGATGGATCATCGTGGTGTCATACACCACGATGATGCAGATCGTTGCATCGTTCATCGCTAGATCTGAGAACCGAACCTCAGATCAGCGATGTCACGATCAAGCGATTTACCATCGTAAATCGCTTGATTACATGCAACGATATCTTGCCCGATATCGCTTAAGCGATCAAAAAGGAGATCGCTTAAACGATATCGGGCAAGATATCGTTCCGTGTGACGGCCCCCTGAGGCGGCCATCACACGGAACGATATCTTGCCCGATATCGTTTAAGCGATCTCCTTTTTGATCGTTTAAGCGATATCGGGCAAGATATCGTTGCATGTAATCAAGCGATTTACGATGGTAAATCGCTTGATCGTGACATCGCTGATCTGAGGTTCGGTTCTCAGATCTAGCGATGAACGATGCAACGATCTGCATCATCGTGGTGTATGACACCACGATGATCCATCTCCCAGCGACCGCGCCTATGCTGGGAGATGGTAACTATGGTACACGTCGGGTAACTAAGCGACGGCGCGGCGCCTAGTTACCCGATGTGTACCATAGTAACGAGCGAGATCGCTGCTCCACATCGCTGGTGAGTCTGTCTGTGTGACATCTCACCAGCGATGTGAGCGATATTGTAAGCGATTGCGCGTGCACGTGATCGCTTACAATATCGCTAGAGATATCTCACCGTGTGACGGCCGCCTAAGTGATATTATATGTCTTTGGGTTATATAGAGTTTCCTTGGTCCTGTTATTCCTACCTGTAGTTCTCAATAACCTATGTCTGTTTATCAATATCTGATGGTTGTTTATCATAAAACTTTAATAAAAATTATCTATGGGAAAAAAAAAAAAATTTAAATTCCAGACAGCCAGAGTTGCAACATTGTTGTTATGCATGGACGCTCATGCTGGTGCAAGAGTCTATTGCTTAGGGTGCGTTCACACCACGATTTTTAGGGAGCCGATGCTGTCCGATATAAATCGGACAGCATCGGCTCCCTTCTGATGCCTGGAATCGGGTGCCAAATAGGCACCCGATTCCGGCATAAAATCGGCGCCGGGCTGCAAAAAAATAATAAAAAAAAAAGTTTATTCTCACCTGCCCCCGAGCCCCCGCTGTCCCCCGCCGTCTTCCTCTAGGTTCCCGGTGGCTTCCGCAGGCTGCCGGTGTCAGCAGAGGTGTACCTCTGCTGTACACAGGACCTGCGGTGATGTCACAGTCACGTGACCGCGGGTTCACCATGGTGAACTCGCGGTCACATGACTGTGACATCACCACAGGTCCTGAACAGCAGAGGTACACCTCTGCTGACACCGGAGCCTGCGGCAGCCTGCGGGAGCCACCGGGAACCTAGAGGAAGATGGCGGAAGACGGCGGGGGCTCGGGGGCAGGTGAGAATAAACTTTTTTTTTTTTTCTTTTTAACCCTTGTGCTCCCAGGAGCAGTTTTACTGTACTGAGCATGCTCAGTACAGTAAAATGGGGTCCGAGGAGACATCACATGTTTCCTCGGACCCTTCTCCATAGGGCCCCATGTTAGGGATCGGGTCAGATCGGATGTGCACTAAATGCCATCCGATTTGGTCCGATCCGAGTCTGTCAGATTTTGTCATCGGATGAAAAAATCGTTGCAGGCAACGATTTTTTTCTCCTGAAAAAAATCGGCCAAAATCGGGCAGAATCGGATCGGACCAAATCGGATGGCATTTAGTGCACATCCGATTCGGTCCGATCCCCATAGGGATGCATTGGATCCGAAAATCGGTCCGATGCTGTCCAATTTTTTTCGGACAGCATCGGAAATGCAAAAATCGTGGTGTGAAAGCACCCTAAGGCTACATCAGGGCTGTATCTAGGGAGGGTGGGCTGGTGGGGCATCTGCCCCGGTTGCAGCAGGCAGGGGGGTGCCCTCAGCCTCCCACAGCAGAGCCTGAGGTGTCGGCCACATGTTGCCATTATACTGCATGTAGGTCCTTTACACTGCAAAGAGGGCTGAATGGGGGTCATAGTTGGAGATCATACTGTGCCAATGTAGTTGAGGGGCTTACAGTAGGGTCATCATACTGTGTATATGGAGGATATCACTGTGGGGCATCATATAGTGTTTTGGGGGCACTTTTGTTGGCATTACACTTTATGGCTGTAATGAATGGGGAATCAAGGGGCTTCAATATGAGGAAAATTATTTTGTAAGGGCTGCAAAGTTGGGAGATATGTTATTATGTGACCCAGGCAAATATTTTTTGGGGGGGCAATAAGAACTTCTACTATGGGGCCCCATGATTTCTATGTAGGCCCCTGGTGCAGGATGCATTGTCCCTCTGCTGCAGGTCAGATTGGCCGTAACTTACACACCACGTCCAGTGCTGCCCCTCAGTATATACAGGCATCCAGCCATATTTCTCCCGAGCGGCGGTTGATCGGTGGCACTCGTCCTCCTTCCCACTCCCACATCCTTTGCTCAACCCAATTGGACAGCCCCAACTATTGGCTCCGGACAGCCCTGTGTGCAGTTCTTGTGATTGGCTAAGTGTTTCAGGAGGAGGCGTGGTCTTTTGGGGAAGACGTGCCATTTTCCCAGCTTGGTGTACTGGCGGCTTGTTGATGCTCCGACTGCAGGTCATTGCATGTAGTGTGTGGACAGTGCTGAATGGTGGACATGTCTGACTACTCAGTGCTAGGCAGCCGCCACATTGGAGCTGCCCAGTATGGACACAGTATGAGAAGTAAAGGGGATGGATGTGCCACAGTATATGTAGTGAGGGGGGATCAGTATGTTGTGACAGGGGGGGTGGCTGCAGCACAGTATGTGGAGTGAGGAGGGATTGGTGTAGACACAGTATGGGGAGGGGGAGGGAGAAGGGATGGCTGCTGACACAGTATGAGGAGTGAGAGGGGGATGGGTGTAGATACAGTATGTAGAGTGACAAAGGGATGAAGTAATGAAGAAACAGTAGGGGATGAGAAAGTAGGGGATATAAAGGGGCACAGAAAAGAGACTGACCATGTATGGAGCTGTATGGAGAGGGGGCAGCATGCGGGGACAGTATGTCGAGTTTGGGGAGTTTGATGAGGGAGAACAGTATAAACCGTGGGCAGTATAGAGGATACAGTGTAGAGGATAGTGTGACCATGGAGTCCACTATGGAAAGGAGAGTGCAGTGTGATGAGGGGGCAGTGTGGAGGGCATGCGCCAGAAGAGGGACAGTGTATAAATCATATTTTGTATAGGGAACAGTGAGAAGGAGCAATTATTTATTCCGGGGCACAGAGTAGGGCAAATATTTTTACTCAGGAAAATGTTGATCATTCTGCTATTTTTAAGGGTATCGTGCCAGCATGTGCTGCAGAAGACCGTAGAAGATGGAAATCTGCAGAGACAAGCTATGGATGTGAAAAGTCATCATGATGTCTGCACAAGATGAAGAAAAGAAAAAGACGACCCCGATCAGAGACAAGGTCAACTATAAGGTACCCAGATGTAAATGATTACCGTATTTATGATACTGACTAATTCTCATCAGTGCTGTGGTTCCTATATGCTTTTATTGATGGCTGGTAACAACAGCTCCCAGTATGTCCTTACCATTGCTAATGATGTAGTAGGAGTTGTAGGCTCATGCAGTACAAATGTGTATAGGCCTGACCAGGGCCGGCCTTAGCCTAAATGGTGCCCTGTGCAAAACTGCCTTTTGGTGCCCCCATCCTTTTGATTTTTGTACCCAGTTTCCCAGAACACAAATGGGAACAAATGGGAACAGGACGCCATTTTTATATTCTAAAATAATTTATTCACATATATTGTATTGTACAATAATCTCTTCCAAATTTGTGCCCAGGAATCTGCAACTCAAATTAATATTAATTCCACTATGTCTGAATTTACACTAAAATGGATAATCTAATTCTGTATATTTATACCGTATCCATGGATATTACATAATGGGTGGTACATGTGGATCTCACCAATAGGGCGATGTGTATCTGAAGAATGAGGAGCTGATGCTCTATGTGGAGATTGAAGGGACTGTTCTGTCATCTCTTGGCTGAGGGCGGCGCTGTTCCTGGCTCTATTGATGGGATCAGCATCTACTATACGTTTCTCCTAAATCCTGTAGATCCGCCATAAATATACAAAACTAGAAATAGGCCTGATGCTATTGTATCGGGAGTGCGGTGAAATAAACAGGTGCTGTAGAAATAGCCGCTGAATAGTACAGTCCTCTCTCCAGAAAGTACGCTGTTGTTGCGGGATTTATATGGTGTATACAGTGGCTCAGTGGTTAGCACTGTATACAGTGGCTCAGTGGTTAGCGCTGTATATAGTGGCTCAGTAGTTAGCATTGTATATGGTGACTCAATGGTTAGCATAGTATACGGTGGCTCAGTGGTTAGCACTGTATGGTGGCTCAGTGGATAGCACAATATATGGTGGCTCAGTAGTTAGCATTGTATATGGTGGCTCAGTGGTTAGCACTGTATACGGTGGATCAGTGGTTAACATTGTATGGTGGCACAGTGGTTAGCATTGTATGGTGGCTCAGTGGTTAGCATTGTATGGTGGCTCAGTGGTTAGCACTGTATGGTGGTTCAGTGGTTAGCACTGTATGGTGCCTCAGTGGTTAGTACTGTATATGGTGGCTCAGTGGTAGCATTGTATACAGTGGCTGAGTGGTTAGCACTGTTTGTTGGCTTAGTTGTTAGCACTGTGTATGGTGGCTCAGTGATTAGCACTGTATGGTGGCTCAGTGGTTAGCATTGTATACGGAGGCTCATTGGTTAGCACAGTTTACGGAGGCTCAGTGGTTAGCACAGTATATGATGCCTCAGTAGTTAGCACAGTATACGGTGGCTCAGTCGTTAGCACTGTATACAGTGGCTTAGTCTTTAGCTCTGTGTATGGTGGCTCAATGGTTAGCACAGTATATAGTGGCTCAGTACTGACTGGTGGCTCAGTGGTTAGCACTGTCTGGTGGCTCAGTGGTTAGCACTGTATGGTGGCTCAGTGGTTAGCACTGTATACTGTGGCTGAGTGGTTAGCACAGTATATGGTGGCTCAGTGATTAGCACTGTATGGTGGCTCAATGGTTAGCATAGTATTTGGTGGCTCAGTGATTAGCACTGTATACTGTGGCTGAGTGGTTAGCACAGTATATGGTGGCTCACTGATTAGCACTGTATGGTGGCTCAGTGGTTAGCATAGTATTTGGTGGCTCAGTGATTAGCACTGTATACTGTCGGCGGCGACCAATCAGCGAGCGCTGATTGATTGCGGCGACCAGTGAAGCGGCGCGGCTTGGCGGGAGATTTGAATCCTGCGCCACTGATTGGCTGAGCGCTGCGGGATTCAAATCTCCTGCCAAGACGTGCTTCGCTTCGCTGATTGTCGCCGCCGACCACGGCAACCAATCAGCGCTCTTGGCACCGCGACTCCAGTGCTGTCTGCTCCTCTCACCTCCTCTAGAGCTGTCTGCTCCTTTCACCTCCTCCAATGCTAACTGCTCCTCTCAACTCCCTCCAGCGCTGTCTGCTCCTCTCACTTCCGGGGGCTCATTAGGCTCATCTAATATTCACTGCTCTGAGTGCAGCGCCCCGGAAGAGAGGAACAGGCAGCACTGGAGGGAGGTAAGTATACATTGACAGATATCACCCAGATAGCTCACGAACATATATAGCACACGGCAGTGCATGCTCCATTCGCTTCCCCTCTCTCTCTTGGTCCTTGTCTCTGCACTGTCTGTACAGGGGGCAGAGAGAGTGCACAGGCGGCACAGAGAGAGTGCATAGGAAGAGCATTGTGGGATCGCTTAGGGGAAGCAAAAATAGAGCGCACAAAGCTCCCAGCACTAAATGTCTCTTATCTCAGAACCGACACCTATTACTGCTGAGATGAAGATGGCAAACAGCAGTGACCTCCTCACCTCCATAGAAGAGTTCTCGGGTGAGGGGACGCTCCTCCGTTCTGCACAGGCTGGAGGCCAGGAGGAGACTCGATGGTTCTGGAGAGAGGAGGGGCGGTCTACTGCATGGATCATCCTCATTTTGCTGAGGTACACTGTGCTGTACACAGCACAACAGAATCAGGGATTTGAACTTAAGATTTGGGTGCAGGAAGGAACAGCGAGGCCCCTGCAAATCAAAGTGACTACTGTCTCCCTGCAGCGCCCCCTGGAGCGTGGCGCCCAGTGCGGCCGCACAACTCGCACATGCCTGAGGCGGGCCCTGGGCCTGACCTGTCATTACAATTATTTTACCATGTACTGATGGTGGTTCTGATGTTGAATATTGGTACTGATGAGGGTTGTGATTTCGGTAATGATGGGATTCTATTTATGTATTTCTGTACCTCTGGTGGGTCTGGTTATGTGTTTCTGTACTGATGAAGGTTTTGACATAGTGTTTCTGTACCTCTGGGGGTCTGGTGATATATTTATGTACTGATGAGGGTTTTGACTGTGTATTTCTGTACTGATGGGGGTTATATGAATGTATTTCTGTATCTCTGGTGGGTCTGGTGATGTATTTCTGTTCTGATGGGGATTATTTGGATGTATTTCAGTACCTCTAGTGGCTCTGGTGATGTAGTTTTGTGTTAATTATTCTGATACTGTTCAGATCTAACAATCCATAACTTGTAAGCTTTCTTGATACATGGCTATGTTAATAAAGTGTTGTGAATTCTAACAAGTTAAGAGTTCTATGTATTTATTTGTTAGAACCATTAAAGGGGTTGTCCCAAACTTGTGATGAGTCTGCAGTCACGCTATCTGTCACTCTGTGACTGCAGACTTCTGGATTCTCACAGAGCGCACACTGCCTGCTGTCAGGATTGTCTGGTGCCGGCAGTGAGAGTGGAATGTCACATAACCATAGGTATGCAATTTACATACATGCAGTCATGTGCTGACTAGACATGCGAGGCTTCGATCAATGAAAGGAATGGAGCGAGGCCAGACAAGTCTAGTCAGAATGTGGCCAGAAGTTTATAAATGCATACTTGTGTTCACATGACCGTCCAATCTTACCATTGACATGGGAGAATCCTGAAAGTGTGCAGTGCATGCGCCATGAGAATTCGGAGGCCTGCAGTAAGGCTGTGGTCACAGTTGCCATGCGTTTTTTTTAGTGATTTAACAAAACTCATGCGTTTTTTCATGTCATCATGAGTTTTTTAAGGTGTGTGATGGCTCCCTGCGCTTTTGGCTGCGTTTTTGAATCTGCACCTAAAAATAGTGCATGTAGTATTTTTTTGAGCGTTTTGAAAAACGCATGCGTTTTTGTAGAAAACGCATGCGTTTTTATAACATGGGTTCCTATGGAAAACGCATGCAAAAACGCATGTACAATTAATACCATTTAGTGCCATTCAAAAACGCATGCGTTTTCCATAGGAGCCCATGTTAAAAAAACGCATGCATTTCCGAAAACGCATGCGTTTTTTTAACATGGGCTCCTATGGGAAACACATGCGTTTTTGAATGGCACTAAAAGGTACTAATTGTACATGCGTTTTTGCATGCGTTTTCCATAAGGCCCCATATTAAAAAATGCATGCGTTTTTGGATATGCTCCAAAAACGCATGGTACTGTCACACATGCTTTTTGGCTATTAGGGCATGCGTTTTTTAACATGGGGGCCTATGGGTGCATTTTTTACATGCGTTTTTGAAAACGCAGGTCTCCAAAAAAGCATGTGAAAAATGCTACTGTGACCCCAGCCTAACTTAGACTTTCATCTCAAACCTGAACAAGCCCTTCAGTTATAACATTAAACACCTTAGCCGCTCCTAACAACGTGTAATATACTCACTACCTGAGGAAGACTGCCTTGAGCAGTTGAAACATGTTGTGGAGCTGTGAGGGGAAAATAAAGATTGCTGTTTAAAAACCTCATCATCCTGGTGCCTGAGCTTTAGTAGCGCTTCTACAAGACTGCTAAATCATTTTCTTGCAAGGATGAGGAGGGAACTAAATACCACAAAATTGTAGTAACCCATCAGCTCAAAGCAGGCTTTTATGGTTAGACCTGGAACTATCATCTCCATATTGCAATTCTAAGGACTCTCTGGTTTTAACACTTTACCATCCAAACAGAAATCTGCAGTTTGCTACGAATTTGCCACTTTGATGAATGTAGCTGTTGGTAAAAACCAAGCATATTGGGTCTAGAGCATTAGAGACATTATTATTATTATAATACCATGAATTCCATGGCACTTTAAATGTGAAAAGGGTAAACAGACAAGTTCAATGTTCATGAATAATACAAGTCACACACAGGTACAGGAAGAGAGAGGATCTTGCCTGCGAGGGCTCACAGTCTACAAGGGATGGGTGAGATACGCTGAAAGAGGATAGAGCTGGTCATGCGGCGGTTTAGTGGAATAAGGCTCACTGCAGGTTGTAGGCTTGTTGGATGAGATGAGTCTTCAGGTTCCTTTTGAAGGTTTCCATGGTAGGCGAGAGTCTGCTATGTTGGGGTAGAGAGTTCCAGAGTATGGGGGATACACAGGAGAATTCTTGTATGTGAATGTGGGAAGAAGAGATAAGAGGGGAGTAGAGAAAAAGATATTGATAGGATCGCAGGTTGCGTACAGGTAAATACTGGGAGACCATGCCGCAGATGTATGGAGGATACATATTGTGTATGGCTTTGTATGTCATAGTTAGGAATTTGAACTGAGGCCTCTGAAAAATGGAGAGCCAATGAAGGGCTTGGCAGAGAGGAGATTGGGGAATAGCTGAGAGACAGGTGGATTAGTCGGTCAGCAGAGTTTAGGATAGATTGAAGGGGTTCAAGAGTGCTAGAGGGGAGACCAGAGAACAGGAGGTTGCAGTAGTCGAGGCGGTAGATGATAATGTCATGCATGTGTGTCTGGAGACAGAGGATTATGGAGGAGCTGTTTTGAAGAAGAAGTGGGATGGGTAGGGAAAATGGAAGGAGAGATGACAAGTTCATTACTAGAAGAGGGATTAGAGGAGTTAGTAAGAAATGTAGTATGGGGGTGAAAGTAAAAAGAAACAGAAACATTGTTTTTAGTGACTGTGTATTCTATTAGTTGAGGTCCTTTCCGGTCTAATTCATTATATTGCACTATGAATAATTTCACTGATCAGACTAAAGTCTGAGCAGACTTGACCAACATAATACATTCATAAACAAGTGCTATCAAGTGTGAGCAGGGGGGAGAGCATGCTGAGACCAGATGCAAAAGCACATAGAGATAAACACAGGTCATAAAGTATCGAGGAGGGGTGGAGAGACCAGTTACAGGTATACCACAATGAACCAAGCAGGAGGGATGGAACAGATCATGGAAAAGTTGGGTAGAAAATCAGTCATACCAAGTTCAAATAATATGCACTTCACATACCAGGGGTCAGATGCATAGGAAAGCTGTGTGCAATGAAGTCATACCAGGTTCAAATAATATGCACTTCACAAAGAAGGGGTCAGATGAATAGGAAAGCTGTGTGCATTGAAGTCATACCATGCACAAATAAGATGAACTTCACAAAGAAGGGGTCAGATGAATAGGAAAGCTGTGTGCATTGAAGTCATACCTCTGTGGGAAGAGGCTACATCACAATTAGATAATGCAGATGATGATACAACTGTGGTGATGGTGATGGATGGCCAAATTCATCAATCTAATTCTGATCTAATTCATTATATTGCACTTGAAATGCTGCACTTAGAATGATTGAACTGATCAGGCTAAGAATCCTAGAGCCCTATTGTAGAAAGCCATGTCAGAAACTAGGAAATCCATCAGAAGCAAATAAAACGAAGAGTCAGGCAATCCAAGAGTCAAGCCAGTTATAGAATTCGGGAATTAATCAGTAGACAAGACCCTGGCCAAGGTAAGAAGACAGAGGATTTAATATAGCATATTGGTAGATTTAAATGGCCACCAAACTCGACTCTTGATTGGTTTCCTGATCAGCTCCTTAGACTGTGTTATTGGTCAAACTAACCAATTGGTCTTTAGGAGTTTTAATTATTCTGCCTGGATTAATTTTTCCTCTCTGTATGCTTCCACGCATGAATTAAGTATAGTGCCTGACAGACAAAATTGACAATGAATTAGTGGCAGCTAAATGTGTCAAATGACAGAAATTTTAAATATAGAAATATTTCAGAATTCTGATACTGCAGTATTTTCAATGTAATCTCTGTTCTGCCCAACCCTATTCAGGATCCTGGGAAAGCCAAGTAACGATCTCTTTGGCAGCTGTTAGACCCAGCTTTGTCAGAAATATGAAAAATAGCTAAATAGATTTTGGAACAAATTGTTAAAAAAAACAAGAGCTTTTTCTTAATGGAGGTCCTATTCATACAAATGACTAAGTTTAATATCCTCAGTTAGTAAAGATCTGTAGAAAGTGAATTATGCAATTTCATTGCATAAAAGTCTCATTGTGAACTCTAGCCAGGGGGAATTTTTTTACTGAGTCACCGCTACTGATAAAAACAAAACAGATGCTAGTTCATTAGCGGGCCAGAACTTTGTATAGCCAGGCTTTTGTGTTACTTGTACAATAGTGCTGTTCCTGTTTACAGGCAGGGTATGCTGCCATCAGCTGCGTCTATAGGTAGCTGGTATATCCTCTGCACTGCCTGCAGCAAAATGATGGTTTCTTTGAAACAAACCACAGATTATTTTATTTATTCATACATTGTGAAGTTCTTTTTGCCTCTCACACCCCCACATCATTAATTTAAAATATTAAATTAACCGTCCTTTGTCTCTGTACGGTTCTCACATATTCACTCACCTGGTTTTGTTTTACAGATATATTATTATAGGTTAAATTAATACTTGCCTTGTAGAGCCTAGGATTTCATTTCTGATGTACACACATGGTCAAATTTGTTGGTACCCCTCGTTTAACAAAAGAAAAACCCACAATGGTCACAGAAATAACTTGAATCTGACAAAAGTAATAAATAAAAAATCTATGAAAATGAACAACTGAAGTCAGTCATTGCTTTTCAACCCTGCTTAGGCTGGCTTCACACCACGGTTTTTTGTGATCCGGGGCTGTCCGGTGTAAACCAGATAGCCCCGGACTGGTTTTTGGCCCCATAGCAGCCTATGGGGCCGGATGGAGCCGGATGGCAGCTCTCTGCCTTCCGGTTTCATCACTCCGGGAAAATTCTGATTATTTTCTCCGGACACAAAAATGATGCTTGCATCATTTTTGTGTCCGGGAATAAATATCTCACCATTTGCCGGCGCTCCCTAACATGGGAGCCTATGGGGCCAGATTGCCCTGGTCCGGGAGGATCCGGCAAGCGGACACTGGCGGCTGCACGCCGCTGTTCTGTCAGGACCGCGGCAAGAGGCGGTCTTGAAAAATCAGCAGCTGCAGCGGCAATTAGCAGCATCCGGCTGCACACAGGACCGGAGGGCACATTTGGCCCTCCGTTTCTGTGTGCTGATCCGGTCCTGGGCTGTCAGGGTCAACCCAGACAGCCCCGGACCGGATTACGCCGTGGTGTGAAGGTAGCCTTACACAGAATTTTTTTTACAAAATTAGACTCATGAAATAGGCCTGGACAGAAATGATGGTACCCCTGAAATTAATGTGACAAAAGGGACATGTGAAATCAAGGTGTATCCACTAATTAGCCTCACAGGTGTCTACAATCTTGTAATCAGAGAGATAGATAATACGAATGGTAACAAAAGAGCCCAGAAAAACATTTAAGGGCTCGGACACACTCATCAGAGTTTCACTGAGGAGACTCTGAAAGGGCTGGAGCAATCACTCTGAATGGCCTCTCCCTCTCTGGACAGGGCTGTCAGCTGCTTGTGTTTTTGTGCAGCTCCAGACTCCCCGTCCAGATAGGGAGAGGCCGTTCAGGGTTACTGCTCCAGCCCTTTTAGAGTCTCCTCAGTGAAACTCTGATGTAACTAGGAAAGTGTGTCCAAGCCCTTTAGAGATTAAAGGTGAACTTCAAGCTCAAGGAACATCAGTGTCAGATCGCACCATCCATCACTGTTTGAGCCTGAGCCAAAGTAGACTGCATAGGAGACGACCAAGGAGTACACCACTGTTAAAAAAAAAATTAAAAAAATGCCGGACTACAAATTTGCCAAACTAAATGTTGACAAGCCACAAAGTTTGAGAATGTCATATGGACAGATGAGACAAAAATGAAACTTTTTAGCAAGGCACATCAGCTCCATGTTCACAGATGGAAAAAATTAAGCATATTAAGAAAAGAACACTGTCCCTATTGTGAAACATGGAGGAGGCTCTGTTATGTTCTAGGGCTGCTTTGCTGCATCTGGCACAGGGTGTCTTGAATCTGTGCTGGGTACAATAAAATCTCAAGACTATCAATAGATTCTAGAAAGAAATATGCTGCCCAGTGTGAGAAAGCTTGGTCTCAGTCACAGGTCTTGGTTCTTGCAACAGGATAATGACCCAAAACACACAGCTAAAAACACCCAAGAATGGCTAAGAGGAAAACATTGGACTATTCTGAAGTGGCCTTTTATGAGCCCTGACCTAAATCCTAAATCTTTGAAAAGAGCTGAAACATGCTGTCTAGAAAAGGCAACCTTCAAACATGAGACAACTGGAGCAGTTTGCTCTTGAGGAGGGGGGTCATAATACCAGTCAAAAAATGAAGAAGTCTCATTGTCAGTTAAAGGAATCGTTTGATTGCAGTGATTGCCTCAAAAGGTTGTGCAACAAAATATTTAGTTAAGGGTACCATCATTTCTGTTCAGGCCTATTTCATGAGTTTCATTTTTAAAAAAATTCTGTGGCAGCAGGGTTGAAAAGCAATGTCTGACTTTCATTCCTTAATTTTCATAGATTTGCTATGTATTATTATTTTTGTCAAATTCAAGGTATTTCTGTGATTATTGTGGGGTTTTCTTTCATTAAATGAGGGGTACCAACAATTTTGACCATGTGTGTGTATTTCTGATGGAGTGAGTATGTTTGCCACTGCTTGATCAAGCATCTGGATGCTTGGGTACACTCACCTCCATGATTTCACCTGAGCATCCCCCATTCTCTGGAATTCTGCATCGCAAAACGTCCGACTGTCCCCCAAACTCGGTACCTTCAAGCGGAACCTGAAAACCCATCTCTTCAGAACAGCCTACAGCCTGCAATGACCACAGTGCCACGTCACCACCACTGGACCCGGCACTCCACCACCATCAGACCCGGTGCTCCACCACCACTGGACCCAGTGCTCCACTACCACCACAGCAGACCCAACCTACTGTCTCTCTCCCCACTGCCCTGTAGAATGTAAGCCTACAAGGGCAGTGTCCTCTCTCCCCTCTGTATCGGTCTGCCACTGTTAGTTTGTTCATTGTATTGTTAACTTGTTTGCATGTAGCCCTTTCTCATGTACAGCACCATGGAATCAATGGTGCTCTATAAATAAATAATAATAATAAAAATTACTTGATCGAGTTTCACAGATGCTCGAGCGCCATGCTCGAGTCCCCATCTAGCATGTTTTGTGGCTATTAGATAGACAATCAACATACTGGGATTGCCTGCCATAACACGGTAATGCAGTAGTCATGTAGGCTACTGCTGTTACTGTGACTGGCCAGCCACATCAAGTCATTGGCACACTCTCCTCTCAAAGCAGTTTAGGGAGAATAGGAAGTATTTAATTGCTATTGCAGTGATTGCATAACGCTGCTGCTCCATTAAAACAGAAGTCCTTTTCAGGTCTACCTACTGTCCATTTTTAGTAAATCTGCAGTTACCTGCATTCTTGATCCTCTAAAAATTATAAGGTATGGCCGTGTGGCGCCCTGCAACGAGTGCGTCACAGGAGTGTATTGCAGCCCAGACTGCAGCTGCAATATTCTCTGACTAAGCAATGACATGGTTAAAACTCAGAGCTCCATACCCTACATGCACATCAGCATAGAGGGCCAATAAGGTCCTGGTGGACGGAGTGTAGAGGTAGTGTGTAGTGGAGAAGAAGAACTTGAAAAACAACGTAGGAGAGGGAGCAGAAAGAACAAGTTCTGCAACGTAGGAGAGGGGGCCTGCACAGTTCGTGCAGCCCCCTGGCCATCACCCCGGTTGGGCGCCATTATCTCGGTGCCTCAACAACCGGACTCTGGGCGAAAGCATACAGGTCAAAACATCCCCGTGCCCACTTACAACCGGATTACTGGTTCCGAAGCTGGGAGTCGTTTATCACTGCCATGCAAACCAGGAGTGGAGGGACCCCTTTACAGGAGCACCCCACCACCGCCGCACACACAGAGTCATCTAGCCAGCGGAGTACCCACTAAAAGGACCCAAGGCACCCCACAAATCTGGCCAGAATTCCCCGGTAGGGAAATTGAAGCAGCCTCCTTGTACCCGATCTGGCACCCCAAGGTGACAACGGCAACACAACTAGCTTAGAATGGAGCTCTGAGAAACACTGGTCATTGCTGAGTCCACCCAGTCCATTACCCGTGAACTGTATGCCATGTATCACCTGCTGGTTACAGTAAAGTACCTGTTAAAGAGACTTTCAGTGTCCGTGCCTTTTTCAGAACTGCTTTTCTCCGCAAGTAGAAGGTAACCGCAGCTGCCTCACAACATCTAGTGCAGCTCCTGGCTCCAGGGACTCCCGCTCATCCTGTGGGGAGCGTTCCATCTTGCTGCATCCCATCCCTCGGAGGCCCAAGCAGCGCCGGTGGACATCACCGGAACACTCACAGGTGGGTCACAAATTGAAACAACCTTTTAATTCTGTTCAGCCAATATTCTTTTGAATCTGGACCACTGGGCCCCATTTCGGCAGGCGCGGTTCTGTCACAGGAGGAATAAGCTATGCCTGCCCCGTGAAGTCCCGGCTACCGGTCTGGTCCCGACAGCCGCCTGTTTACCCTCTTAAAATTTGCAGTTAGGGATGCCTGATGACCCTCTAAGAATTTGGGGCAAGTGTCGCCTAATGACCCTCTAAAAAGTTTGAGCAAGGGCTGACTGTTTATCCCCTTAAAGTTTTGAGCAAGGGCCGCCCGACCATTCAAAAATTTTGAGCAAGGGCTGTCTGTTTACCCTCTTAAAATTTGGAGCGAGGGCTGCCTGATGACTCTTTAAAAATATGGAGGATAAGCTATCAGATGACTGTCTAAAAATTGTGAGAGAGGGACACCTGTATACCCTCTTAAAATTTGGAGTGAGGAATGCCTCACATCCCTCTAAAAACTTTTAGTGTGGGTCGCATGATGACCCTCTTAATATTGTAACATTGGTGTTTTCTGCACTGCCCCACGTATCCTTCCTGGCATGGACACCAACATACTCACCACCACGGCCACTCACATGTCCCTCTGGCTTCTGCTCCAGTCCAAGCTACGTCTTCCAGCTCCCAGGGTCTGCACATGCCACACAGGTTAACTTCTACATGCTTGGGGAGATCTTGCGCACTCCCCACTTCTTAAAGGGGCCTTGCACGTACACCAGTAGTGTCCCCAGCCTACGGCTGGAAGGCACTATCTGCTAAAGCACCCTCACTTTGGTGAGGTGCCTGAGAAACTGCCATATCTAGTGAGTCCCATGCCTGGTAGTGTGTTGTCAGGTCACTGTGACCTTGTATTTGCCTGAACCTGAACCTGTCCTATCTGAACTCAAACCTATCCTACCTGAATCCGAACCAAACCTGTCTAAACCTGATCCTGTCCTGTCTAAACCTGAATCTGTTCTGTCTGTACCAGCCATCCTGTCTGCACCTGGATCTGAACCTATTCCGTCTGTATCTGCCCTCATGTCTGAACCAGTACCAGGAACGGACGCGCCCCAGGGCCATGGGGTACTCAGAACCGGGCTTTTGATGCTTCTGGAGGAGTCACAGGGGTTGAGGGCCTGGCTCTGTGGCCCTGGGTGTCAAGTTAAAAGCACTTGGGGTAGTGAATTAGGGATGGTTGTTTTAACGCCACCTGTGGTATGCGGCTATTAGTGGCGGTGCAGGACCTCTGGGGATGATGGGAGTGCAGCTGTGATGGTTTTTTTCCCCACAGGTGGAGCGGATCCCCAGGGCAACCGGGAGAGTCTATGGCAGTGGTAGGCCATTGGGGGTGCAGGACTGAGGACGCGGAATAATTGACAGACACACAGGTTGAAGTCTCCGTTACCTTTACTGGCAGTGTAGCAGGCTTAGTCCAGGGTACCGTCCACAAGAGATGTTAGGAATCCGGGTGGCCTGAAAGCAAGTTGGATATCTCCTCACCCGGCGAGTTCTGAGGCCTCCCTCTTGCACTACTCTTGGCTGGTCCTGGCTGCCTGTAGCTAGCTGCGACCCTCTACTCCTGCGTATAGTCTCTCACCTGTATGGCAGGCAGCTCGAGCCCTTCCTGGGTACCACTCCTCTGGCTACTGTGCCTGAGCTCTCTGGTGCTGCTGTGCCTCCTGGGCTTTAGTGTGGATGGAAGATTTGGAATCCCTTTGGTTGTGGCTGCTGGGCCTGGAATACCCTCACAACCTCAAACTCCAGTGTCCGCTTCTGGCGCTCAGCACTGGGGTGAGCCTGGCAACCGGCTCCACTCCCCAGGCTTGCTTCTCTACTTCCTTAGACCCTCTCCTACGGGTCCATCATGCTTGCTAATCTCTGTCCTGGCAGGAGCCTTACTCTGCTCCAGTCCATGGGACCTCTTCTGAGTCCTCCTAGGTACTGAACTCACTAACCCCGCCATGAGCCCAGAATTTAGAGAGGAGCTCCCCTGAACCCAGGATAGAGCTCCCCCTTCTGGTCTGGAGTCAGGAAAGGTGTTATGTGTGGTGGGCTTACCTGGTGTAGATACTCCCTCTTGCTTCCAAGCATGGCATCACCCCCTGAGGGAGACAATGCCAGTGTGGCAAATGGACTCTGGGGCGCCATACTCCCCCCTAGTTAAATTCAGTATTCCTGGACTGAGGAAACATTTTTGCAAAGCATAAAGACACAAAATAATAATAACAGTATATAATTAACAGAGTCTCGAAAATGAGAAATTAGAAAAACCAAGAAAAAGTTGAAAACACAGTCACTACGGCGCTTAGTCCTTCCACTAATGACTGATGAAGAGTTATTTAATAAATTCTCTTTACCACAACTGGCATGGAGGGTTCATTCTGTGCAGGGATGACTGGACCTGGGGATGCTTGTTAATTTTACATGACACCACTAGAAGGTTGTGGCTATAGATTACTGCCACTGCATGACAGTCTTCCTAGCGGTCGATGGTTGGAAGGCAGCAGTGTTCTCAAGCCCTCTACGGGTAGGGCTAATGACTCACCGCTGCCGGGTTCTCAGGACTCAGGCGCTGGTCTACTGTCACGGTTAGGTGCCTGAGGCCGTAGGGGCCCAGTGGGTCAAATGCACGGTTAGGTAGTAAATACAGTTTGTTTCGTGACGCCACCTGTAGGTGTCCGGTGAAGGCAACGGGGCTGCTCAGACCTCTGGGGTGATGCGCTGCAGCTAGATGGAACCGCTCCCTACAGGACAAGCGGGAGTCCCCGGGGCAGGAGTTGCACTGGTGGAATACGGCAGCTCGGTTGGTTTAACAATGCACATGTTAGAACAGTTCTGAAAGAAGGCACGGACACGGTACTCCTCTGAACGGGCCTTTACTGTAGTCATAAACGGTACATGACATAACAGTCAGTCATAGGTAACAGACCGGGTGGTCCCTGTGAGGAACAGTCTCTGTCCAAGGCTCCACAGTGTCCCTCTTCTATCTTACTTTCCCTTATTACTCGTCGCTGCCTTGTGCACCAGATCAGGATACTGGGGAACCTCTATTGGATTGCCTGAGCCGGAATCCCAAAAACGGCTCTAAAGGGTCCTGAACCCCAATGGTGGGTACCCCTCTGGTACGGCTGCGGAGATGGTGGTTGTTGTAATGCGCTCCTAAGAAGCTCCTCTATCACTCTGGTTTGTAGTACAGCGGTGGACGTCTGTGCTACCTCGGAACCGGTCTCTGGATGGACTGGGCTCAAGTGTCTTTTAACCCATTACTTGCTTACTTGGTTACTTGTGTTGGGCCCACTGGGACGGGGGTACTCGGTACCAGACCGGTCTGCTGCTGGGGAAGTCACGGGTGGTCCTGGTCCGGTCCGTGTCCCGGGCTCGGCAATAAAAGGGGATATTTACAGGGGTTGTCAGTCGTGACGCCACCCACCATTTGCGGCCAGTGATGGGGCCGCCGCTGCTGCAGAACCTCCGGGGATGATGGGATAGCAGCTTAGGTGTAATAGTTCCAGTGGGTAGAACTGTGTTCCCCGGGGCAGTAAGGGTTAAGTCTATTGTGGAGTGTGTAGCACACTTACTTTGCAGACGCTGCAGGGATCTCTCCTCTTTGCTGGTGCTGACAGGCTGTATCCTGTATGGAGAGAATCACTTTCATGCAGAAACACAAGGGAAGCAGTTCCAGGGTTTTCCGTGTTTACTCTCAGTTCTTCAAGTCACTTTACAGCACAGTTACAGTTCTTACAAAGTGCAAGTACAAGTACACGGGCACACTCTCCCTCTCTCCGGGTTCCCTTTGCTCTGCAGCCAGGCCTCTCTCTCTGTGACCCCTCACACATTCTTTAGTGTCCTTTCTGGGCTATTACGGTCTCCGTCTCCACGGGTGTGTGTGTGAAGCGCCGGACAGTATGGCGGTGACTCGGGCCCCTGTGCGTCCTCCTGTTTGTCACTGAGCTGCCTGTCCTTTGAGTAGGGATCTCAATCTGGAACTAAGACCCCCCGTCGTGTTGTTTGGGGATGCCGGGTAAACTACGGTCCCCTCTAGAGCCGACACTCTACTTCAGCCCAGCCTCCAGCAGTCCTCAAGCCTGAGGCTCTACCAGGCTCCTTTCTCTCGGTTCCTCTCGGTATCATAGGAGGGCTACTCTGCCTGCAGTCAGTAGCTTCAGCTGCGTTCCTAGGGCCCGGGTATCACCGTCCCTCTCAGTCCTCTCACACTCCTGGTGGTATCAGCTTCGGACGGGCTTTCACTCTCCTCCGGCTCACACTGGCTCGGTACAGATTCTGCGTTCCTAGGCCTTACACTCACAGGACGTGTGATTTTCAGTCTTTGCCTCTCAGCCTACTGTGGCCTACTCTTGGTCTTTACAGCTCGGCACCTTGGGCCTACTAACTTCCTTCCTCCTCCCCCTTCCTATATACTGTCAAGTCACCTGACTACGTGTGTGCCCAACCCACTCCTCCAAATACACCACCCCTCAATCTCATAGAGTATCTAATCTCAGGGCTGGATGCTACCTTCTCCTACACGTGGGTTATGTGGGCTGTGAGGGTGTTGTTGTGCAACAAGTGTCCTACCTGCCTGGTGTAACCACTCGGGGGTCTGCCGCAGGGCTCCAGCGCCCTCTGCTTGAATAGCGCCGCTCATCTCCTCACTCCCGGGGCTACTGCTTGAGCGCATGAAACTCCATCTCCAAATCAGTGAATGCTGGAGAAGCTGCAGGGATCATGCTCCTCCCCTCAGCCAATCACCAAGCCTCTGTGTGCTGCCAATCAGGAATGCCCTGCTGTAATATAAGCTTCCTGTTTCCTGTCAGTCTTTGCCAGGGCAACTTCTACCTAGTGGAGTTGCTATTCCTGGTCTGGTCAGGTTGGTCCTTATTTTGCTTGTTATCTGATTTCTGTGTGTTACTTCCTGCAGATCTCCGCCCTGCCGGCTCCTTGCTGACTCCCGTGTTCTGGGCCTTCCTCCTGGATCTCTTCCAAGCTGAAATTGCTGATTCAGGTCCTGCTCCGGATTCTCCGTGTTTCCGGTTCTCCGTGTCCTATCTTATACCCGGTTGCTGTGTTGTTTCCATGTTGCCTTGGATCGGTTTAACACCCATGTCCGCTTCATTGGTCCTTCCGAGGTTGGTACCGGCGGTATCCCTGTATAGGGATCAAGCGCTCCGGGGCCTCCTTCGGTGGTGTTCCGGTGCTGTGGCCGTGTGGCCCTCCCCTGGGGCATGGGTTCTTGTGTTGTTCAATAAACTTGTTGACTCTACTGTACTGGTCCGTCTCTCTATCATCCCGGTATCAGCATCCGCACTACGCGGTCCAGTGGGTCCACGTGTGGGGTCCGTCAGTAGGACGTGACACCTGGCTGCAATTCCCTTTGTGGCCTCCTGAACGCAGGGGCGCCACACTTGGCCCCTTTCACGTCTGGGTCACTGCTCCTTAGTGCCCTCTCTGTTAGTTTCACTTTTCCTCTCTGAGCTGCACGGCACTGTGCAAGCTCCTGTTCCTTCTGCTTACTTCCTGAACTAACTCTAATCTGCTCGTTCCCCACTGCTATGCATCTAACTCTCCTCCCACCAGGACCTGATTGGTCCTCTACCTCTACATGTTGCACAGGGTGTATGGAGCCTTGGAGTTAACCTGTTCATCACTGAAACGGAGGACACTGCACCTTCAGTCAGGGGTGCAGTACCCTCCTGTGACGCACTCGTTGCGGGGTGCCACACTAACCCCTAAGGTGGCCAAAGATACCTGAGTGAGTTGGTAGTTGTGTTTCTGGTGCTTTAGACGTGTTAAGAAACTTCACAGACACAGTGGGCTGCAGTCTTTAGTTCTTTTACTCACAGTCTTTGTGCAGCAGCCCCCTGAGCACTGGGTTCTCAGAGGCAGGGATCCAGCTACTCCCTGGTAGTAGGATGGTACGTAACCGCCACCCCTTCTCTGTTCTTTCCAGGTCGCCTACCACAGAACTTTCCTCACCCGTTCTGCCTTGCGCCTTGCCACACAAAGCTCTGAGCCAGTGACTGTGGGCTTTTCCTAGGGGTTCCCCTGCAGTGTCTCCCCTTAGACCTATGGTTGCCACTTTTTCAGCAGATGAGGTTGTCGACCATGTCACCGTGAAAGTGCCACAGTCTCCAGGTTGCTAGCTGAGCCTGGTCTTCTCCATTAGTCTCTTGGCTTCCCGGTGCACCTTGCAGGCTAGTCCCTCCACTTGCCTGTGCCTGACAATGGATACGAGATCCACGGGTGGTTTCTCACTTCCCGTGCCTCTGGGGCCCCTTCTTCCTCCTGAAGTCACTTGGGTGATGTTCTGCTCTAGGGTTCGGCCTCAGGACGAGCTCACACTTGCTCCAGTCCTCTGGACACTTCTCAGGCATACGTTCTCTAGCTTCCCTCTAACTCGACCTTGGTGTTCAAAGGCCTTTTCTCAGCTGTTCTACCACCTCTCCTCAGCTGGTCACTCTCTTCTTCTGTTCAACTGTCTCTTCTCCTGTGTTCTAGATGTTTCTTGCTCTTTTTATACCCCTTGTCACATGTTCCACGTCATCTATGTGTGTTCTTCCTGACCTCGCTCCTCCCCAAGTGCTCCCTCTAACTACTTTCTTTACCACCCAACCCCACTACAATCGTTCCTAGTGTGATCTGGGTGTCTCTGTACCGGTCTGTACCCCTCTTACCAGTGAGTGGGATACTACATCCTAATAGGGGTGCAGTACCTCTGTGGCGACTGGATCCGCAGGGGTGCCACATCACCTACGCCCAGTCCACACTACCAGCAACCCACTCACCGGGTCCACGCTTCCAGCAGCCACCTCACCTGCATCCAGTCCTCACTCCTGGCAGCCCTCTCACCCAGGCCCAGTACATGCTCCCATCAGTCTGCTCACCCCTGCCCGGCCCATGGTTCCTGCAACTCGCTCACCCTTGCCCGGTCAATGTCCCCACAGAAAACTCACCCCGGTCCTCACCCGATCCATGCTCCCACCTCCACCCAGTCCATGCTCTCACCCCCAGCCGGTCCACAGCCCCCTCACCTTTGCCCAGTTCACACTCCCAACATCCCACACCCCCCTATCCACCCTCTCAGCAACCTGCTCTCTCCCGCCCAGTCCATGCTCCCAGCAGCCCACTCACTTGCGCCTGGTACACGCTCCCAGCAGCCACTCTCAGCCACGCCCGATTCACACTCCCAGCAGCCTTCTCATGAGCACCCAGTCCACACTCCCAGCAGCCTGCTCACCCGTGCCCAGTGCGTGCTCCCAGCAGCCCGCTCACCCATGCCTGGTCCATTCTCCCAGCAGCCAGTTCACCCATGCCTTGTCCATGCTCTCAGCCGCCCACTCACCTATGACCGTTCCACACTCTCAGCAGCCCGCTTATGTGGCACCCTGCAGGATAAGTAGCCACAGAACCACAGAGGGATTTCCACATCAGGTACCCTACACATGCAACACTTTCCACCCCAGATCTGAAGGGGGAGCTCTACATGCTGCCTTCAGGCAAGGTCCCCTATAAATTCAGGCCCGAGGTAGGAGTTAGGCAGTGCAATACAGAGAAGTACTGTGAAGACATCCTGGTGAACGGAGCCGCGCTAGGCCCGTGCCAGAGGGAATCCTAGCCAGTGCAGGAACCCAAGAGTGAGGGTCAGAGGTAAGGTGAGGAAGAGTGGGGGCAGAGGAACCATGCCGGTTCACCCCAGGAAGCAACTCGGACACCAGAGGCCGAGTTTGCAAGGGTCCAGTTAGCCCAGCAAAGAATACCGGAGAACCAGGGAGACTTCAGTATCCTGGTGCCACTTGGAGCACAGCTACTAATAGAGCCAGGGACTGCGGAAGAACAGCGGTGCCCATCAGAAGGTTCTCACAGCCTGCTATACAAGTGAGGGACACAGGAGAAGTCAGGGCCAGGTTTCAGACAGGCCAGGACTTCATCACACACACAAGGACACGGAGGCCTCACAACTCATAGGGTGTGGAAATCCTGAAGTGCCTCCCGATCACCTGGAGTGTACCCTGGACGTTACCTTGCAACAACAACAGTAAAAGGTACAGAAACAACTTCCAGTGTGTGTGTGTTATTACGGCCCCTGATCCTGCCCTTAACACAGACTGCCTGCCAACATCTCCACCTGATGAGCCGCTTTCCCCTGCAGCACTAGAGACAAGGCTGAGAGGAGAGCTGCCTCCCTGTGCAAAATCCCTATTCTACATCCCTGCCCTGTGGACCACGCTCTGCCTACGGGGAGCGTTACTATCTTGCTGCAGCATCACCATCCCCGGAGGTCTGAAAACCGCACCGGTATCATTACCGGGTACCATAGGTGGCGTCACGAAACTGCCTTTTATTATGTTTTTCCCCTTTTTTCCATTTTTCAGCGAACAGCAGGGCCACGGGCTTGGGCAAGCCACCCGTGACATCCCCCATTGCAACCGCCCGGGACCGGGTACCCCAAGGGCCCTGGGGTGGGTCACTTACCGGCGTAAGGCCCACATTCCCAGCAACCTGCTTACTTGCACCCAATTTCCACTCCCAGCACCCCACACACCCACATCCACGCTCCCAGCAGCCCGCTCACCCTCACTCGGCCCATTGTCCCTGCAACACGCGCCCACCTGCCCAGTTCATGCTCCCCACAGCAAACTCACCCCTGTCCCCACCCTATCCACGCTCCAATCTCCACCCAGTACATGCTCTCACCCCCGGCCAGTCTACGCTTTCCGCAGCCCCTCACCTTTGCCCAGTCCACTCTCCCAGCAGCCCACACACCCCATCCACCTTCTCAGCAGCCTGCTCTCTCCCGCCCAGTTCATGCTCCCATGAGCCCGCTCACCCGTGCCCAGTCCATGCTCCCAGCAGCCTGCTCCCCGCAGCCCCCTCATCCTGGTCCACACTCCTCGCAGCCCACTCATCCCAGTCCATGCTTTCCCCTGCCCAGTCCACACTCCCAGCAGCCCGCTCACTTGCGCCCGGTCCACACTCCCAGCAGCCACTCTCACCCACTCTCGATTCACACTCCCGCTCACCCATGTGTGGCACCCTGGTTGGGGCAGCACAGGAACTCTTAGGACACAAATGGAAAAGTACACAGCAAGCAGCCCCACTTACTAACACTACAACACACCTTTCACCCCAGGCCTGTAGGGGGAGCTCCACTGGTTGCCTTAAGCCAGTTCCCCCTATAAATATGGTTCCTGGAGGGAGAAACTGCGGAGTGTGCAGTCGCTTTAGAACTGTAAACAGCTAGGAGAGCTGACCTGGTACTGGAGTCACGCTAGGCCCATACCAGCACACCCAGAAAGTGGTAGACCCTTGTAATAGGGGTCATAGGAGCAGGAGGCAAATACTGAATAGGGGCAGAGGAGTCATTTTGATTCACCCTACCAAGTCCGGTCACTGGGTCCGAGCTGCAGGAACCATAGCGCAGGCTGCAGAGAAACCAGCACCACAACAAGGGAGTTTAGCTCCCTGGACGCCTGAAGCACCGCCAGATGAGAGCCCGGAGTCGAGAATTCGACAACAATTCCTTTATAGTGCCCTCAGTGCAGCAAACTCAGGTGTAACCAGTCACACTAATGGCCCCTTTACACGCAGCTACAGGTAACAGGTTTTCCACAGGTAACTTACTGGTTGCAGTGAAATCATGGAGATATGGTTCTATCTTGTTGCTGTGTACAAATGGAACTATGTCTCCATGATTTCACTGCAGCCAGTAAGTTACCTGTGGAAAACCTGTTACCTGTAGCTGCGTGTAAAGGGGCCATAAGAAGTGCAACTCAGGTTTGGTTGGATTCTACATCCACTGGACACACTAGAAGATACTTACACAAAAAAGCCTATACCACTGCTTGCTGTGGAACCTCTATATGTGTCTACTTCATCTTCCTGTTGACTGTACCTGTCGACACCAGTAACAGGTACTAAAAAGACTTTATGTGTCTGTACATTCTTCCCGGCTTGATACAAAACTACCCGAGCTGCCGTATTCCATCCAGTGCAGCTCCTGGCCCCGGGGTTTACTGCTCATCCTGTGGGGAGTATCCCATCTAGCTTCCGCACATCCCCCAGAGGCCCAAGCAGCGCCGGTGCCATCACCGGACACCCACAGGTGGCGTCACGAGACAATCAACATTTAATCCCAAATCCCCAGCCCTTCCATTTGACCACCGGGCACCACAGCTCAGGCACGGAACCGTAACAAGTGAAGCATCGCCTGAGACCTGCTAACCTGGCAACGGTGAGTCAAATCTGGCGGTCACGAACAGGATACGAACAGGCCCGTTCCCAACGGGTATTGTGTGCTATTTAATGACTGTGAGTATTGAGCTGTATTTGAACCGCCATTGCTACGCGGAGAGCGGGAAAAGAAGGGACGTTACTGTGTAAAGGGCGCGAAGATAGGCCCCGCCCCCACTCAGATGAGTTCCACCAAACGCAGCAGGAACTGGAAACTCCCGTGGTGCCTCACTCCCTACCGCCGAGCCGACAACTTCCGCTGAAATCGAAAGAGACTGGCCGCGCTTAACTAAGGGGGAGCAAGGATGAGTAGCCCGGATACCAGCGACGCGGTACCCCCGCAAGCAAACCAACCGGTTGTCCCGCCGGGGCCCCAGAACAACCAGGCTCCGGTCGTTCAACCACCCGGCAACGCCATGTTGCCACACAGCAACCCGCACCGACGGCTCCGATAATGCCGATATCCCTGCCGTACGTCCCGAATGCGGCCTGGTTACCGAAGTACAGCGGCAAGCCCGGCACCCTAGATATGTTCCAGAGGAAGATCTGCCAGGTGCTGGATATGTACACCATGACCAGTAAGCAAAGAGCTTCAGTAATAATGGGACAGTTACCAAATGCAGAGCTGGAGACCCGAAACTGGTCTATAGAAGCTCAAGAGTCTGTTGAGCAGATATTTGCCAAATTAAACTGGGTTTTTGAACACCACACTGAAGCGGAATTAAGACTGTTGTTTTACCATTGCAAACAAGGGGCACAAGAGAGTGTCCTGGACTATGCACTGCGTTTACAAGAGGCGCTGAGACTGTTAAAACAAGCCGACCCGATGGTGTTAGAGACGAAAACAAAGCGCTAATTGAACTGTTTGTTGTGGGACTTAGACTATCTGATGATAAGAAACAGACACGCTGGTGAGCCCTCCAAAACCCTGATGCAGAGTTCGCTACGTTAAGAGACTTAACAGTACGAGGACAGCAGTTCCCTACAGTGCCCGATCTAACCTCACAGCCGCAGTATGCTAACACCCCTTCCGTGCTGGCAACAGCATCTCCACTCCCCACGGTTCAGGCCAATGCACAGACTATAACACCCGACCGGTTCGATAAACTGTGCACCGACATGCAGCAGCTGATTAAAGATGTGGCAAAGCTCCGACGTGAAAGAAGACCCAAGACAGAAGCAAGGCCATCAGACAAGATCCAGCTCGCTGACACCCCCGACGACGTCCCGTGGATGAGGAAGAGGACACCGCCGCCGCGAGGGAAGCCTACAGATCGCTACTGCCCCCACGAACATCGTATCTGCCAAAAGAGCAACAAAGAAAGACGTACCTACCGCTCCAGTCCTTTAAACGAGTAACCCCTGGTCGAGAAGGGCCAACCCCAGGAGTAGACTGTCCAGGCCCAACCAACTGGGAGCACAAGTACGTGGGAGACCGTCCGTACTTGTCAATCATCATCGACGGTACCGCTACCACAGCATTGATAGACACTGGATCCCAGGTGACAACCATCCCGAGTATCCTTTACAAGCGGTTCTGGTCAGATGTTAAACTGGAACCCCAAAACCCTGACTTGAACATTGAGGCAACTAATAGTTTGCTAGTTACAATAGAGGGACAATGGGAAGCTACAGTAAAGGTGGGGAGGGTGCAGCTGAAAAACCAGGGTATCATAATGGTTCAAGACAAACCATACGAGAGAGATCGACACGTAGTACACTAGGACAAACCCCAAATAATATGGAGAGTGAGTTTAAAGTGTAGAGGAATAATAATACCCGTTAACACAATGTAAATAGTGACTGTGCTCAAAACTGTAAAGAGTAGTGTACAGAAGGGTGGAGGAACTGGGCTCTGTCCCAAGTAAATTAAGTTGGGGACAGAAAGTTCCTGGGTAGTGCAAGCAGGTTAGACCCGGCCTCCTAAGCAGAGACACCCATAGGGAATTTGTGTAAGGTTTACAATGTGTACCCGTCAATGTGTTTACCCCTGGACTTTACTCTTTTTCCCGTTTCTTGAACTTGGACAATAGTCACAGGACTTGTGTGACAAAAACTGAAGTTAACTAAGGGGGAATGTGGCACCCTGGTTGGGGCACCACAGGAACTCTTAGGACACAAATGGAAAAGTACACAGCAAGCAGCCCCCACTTACTAACACTACAACATACCTTTCACCCCAGGCCTGTAGGGGGAGCTCCACTGGTTGCCTTAAGCCAGTTTCCCCTATAAATACGGGTCCTGGAGGGAAAAACTGCGGAGTGTGCAGTCGCTTTAGAACTGTAAACAGCTAGGAGAGCTGACCTGGTACTGGTGCCACGCTAGGCCCATACCAGCACACCCGGAAAGTGGTAGACCCTTACAATAGGGGTCATAGGAGCAGGAGGCAAATACCGAATAGGAGCAGAGGAGTCATTTTCTTTCTTTCTTTCAATTATCTTTTTATTGAAAATGAGATAAACATACAATCCAAAACATTTGAATAACATTAAATCAAATTTGAATCAATAAATACCGTATATACTCGCGTATAAGCCAAGTTTTTCAGCCCACAAATTGGGCTGAAAAGTTACCCCCTCGGCTTATACGCGAGTCACTATACGGGCGCCCCCCCCCCCCAGAGGTATACAGGCCCCCCCAGGCTCGGGAAACCTGTAAAGGAAGATGATTATACTTATCGCTGTCCGGCTGCCGTCCCCGCTCTGCATCGCGATCCTCCATCTGCATCGCGATCCTCCATCTTCCGGGTTCCTGTCGGCGCCGAGAATGACGTCATTGTCGGCGCAGAACACAGGAAGTCGGAAGCCGGAAGATGGAGGAGTGCGATGCAGATGGAGGATCGCGATGCAGAGCGGGGACGGCAGCCGGACAGCGATAAGTATAATCATCTTCCTTTACAGGTTTCCTGAGCCTGGGGGGGGCCTGTATACCTCGGGCTGCTGCTGTATATAGCCTGGGGGGGGCCTGTATACCTCGGGCTGCTGCTGTATATAGCCTGGGGGGGGCCTGTATACCTCGGGCTGCTGCTGTATATAGCCTGGGGGGGACCTGTATACCTCGGGTTGCTGCTGTATATAGCCTGGGGGGGGCCTGTATACCTCGGGCTGCTGCTGTATATAGCCTGGGGGGACCTGTATACCTCGGGCTGCTGCTGTATATAGCCTGGGGGGGGCCTGTATACCTTGGGCTGCTGCTGTATATAGCCTGGGGGGGGCCTGTATACCTCGGGCTGCTGCTGTATATAGCCTGGGGGGGGCCTGTATACCTCGGGCTGCTGCTGTATATACCATAGGGCTGCTGCTGTATATACCATGGGGCTGCTGCTGTATATACCATGGGGCTGCTGCTGTATATACCATGGGGCTGCTGCTGTATATACCATGGGGCTGCTGCTGTATATGCCATGGGGCTGTTGCTGTATATACCATGGGGCTGCTGCTGTATATACCCTGGGGCTGCTGCTGTATATACCCTGGGGCTGCTGCTGCTGTATATACCCCTGGGGCTGCTGCTGCTGTATATAACCCTGGGAAGGCTGCTGTAACACTGCTGGGGCCTGTATATACCACTGGGGAGGCTGCTGTATACCACACTGCTGGGGGCTGTATACTACCACTGGGGAGGCCTGTATACCATCGGGGGGGCCTGTATACCACACTGCTGGGGGCTGTATACCTGTGCTGGGGTCCACCCTCGGCTTATACACGAGTCAATAGTTTTTCCCAGATTTTGGGGGCAAAAGTAGGGGGGTCGCTTATCCACGTGTCGGCTTATACACGAGTATATACGGTACATGTATACAAAAGCACATTAATCAGGACATAACTTTGCGTAAGTTCAGCTTCAATAATTCAACGTCCTGCCATTGCCTCTTTCAAGACGTCTCTGTAGCTGACATCTGAAAATATTAGGCAGTCCATTCAACAGATTAATTAATAGCTGACAATATAATAATTTATTGTAACAAACAAGTCAAAATAAAAGAACATCAGAGTAAAAAGTAAAAGAAGAAAAAGATAGAAAAGAGGGGGCGAGAGAAGAGAAAAAGAAAGGGTGAAAGGTGAGGGGGGAAAGAAGCTCTGAGGACTAAATCATCAGGTAATTTTGTTTCATAGTTCCGCTGGGACCATATGAATTAATGTATCCTGTGAGTAGCCGTGAATTGTATCCACGGATTCCACAACTCACTGAACACGAGTCATTTTGATTCACCCTACCAAGTCCGGTCACTGGGTCCGAGATGCAGGAGCCATAGCGCTGGCTGCAGAGAAACCAGCACCACAACAAGGGAGTTTAGCTCCCTGGACGCCTGAAGCACCGCCAGATGAGAGCCCGGAGTCGAGAATTCGACAACAATTCCTTTATAGTGCCCTCAGTGCAGCAAACTCAGATATAACCAGTCACACTAAGAAGTGCAACTCCGGTTTGGTTGGATTCTACATCCACTGGACACACTAGAAGATACTTACACAAGGAAACCTATACCGCTGCTTGCTGTGGAACCTCTATATGTGTCTACTTCATCTTCCGGTTGAGTGTACCTGTCGACACCAGTAAAAGATACTAAAAAGACTTTATGTGTCTGTACATTCTTCCCGGCTTGATACAAAACTACCCGAGCTGCCGTATTCCATCCAGTGCAGCTCCTGGCCCCGGGGTTTACTGCTCATCCTGTGGGGAGTATCCCATCCAGCTTCCGCACATCCCCCGGAGGCCCAAGCAGCGTCGGTGCTATCACCGGACACCCACAGGTGGCGTCACGAGACAATCAACATTTAATCCCAAATCCCCAGCCCTTCCATTTGACCACCGGGCCCCACAGCTCAGGCACGGAACCGTGACAAGTGAAGCATCGCCTGAGACCTGCGAACCTGGCAACGGTGAGTCACATGCCTGGTCCACTCTCCCAGCAACCCACTCACCCACAACTGGTTTACACTCCCAGCAGTAAGCTTACTTGCGCAAGGCCCACATTCCCAGCAGCCCGCACATCCCCGTCCACACTCCCAGCAGCCTGCTCATCCCCGCCCTGTCTACGCTCCCCGCAGCCCGCTTACCCCTGCCCGGTCTATGCTCCCATGGGGTAAAGAGAGACAGCATGTAGGGGGAAGAGAGACAGCACACAAGGGGAGCTGAGAGACAGCACAGGAGGGGGAAGTGAGTGAATACAGGAGGGGCAAAGAGCAACCACAGGGAAGCAGAAAGCAACCATGGGGGCAGAGAGGCAACATAGGGGGGCAACTAGGCAGCACAGGAGGGGGCACAGAGGCAGAACAAAAGGGGGGCAGAGAGTGACCACAGGAGGGAGCAGAGAGAAAGCACAGGGGTGGGCAGAGAGTAACCACAGGGGGGCAGAGAGCGTGCTTAGGGGGCAAAGAGGCACGACACGGGGGGCAGAGATGAGGCAGCACAGGAAGGGGCAGAGAGCAAGGGGGATAAAACGGCAGACAGGGGAGACACTGCACGGGGAGAGAGATGGTCTCCACCCCCAGTGCCACAAAGACTGCCCCTATCGTGATGTCACCACCCACCTGATGCGATAGCATGGGGCTATCATCTAGTCCAGGGGTGGGCAACTCCAGACCTCAAGGGCTGCACACACTGCAGGTTTTCAAGATTTCCTTAGGCTGGTTTCACACTGCAGGATTTTCCCTGATCAGTGTCCATCTAGTTTGTTTGCCAAAACCAGGAGTGTCTCCAAAACTCAGAACATGTGTCAATGTCAATCTTTCAATTATAGTTTTTCACTGCAAGTTCCTCTCCTGGTTTTGGTACACAAACTGGACACTGACCAGGGAAAATCCTGCAGAGTGAAACTAGCCTTAGTATTTGACAGTTGGTAATTTAATCTTCTGCACAGGTGATGATTCCAACTGTCAAATGCTAAGGAAATCCTGAAAACATGAACTGTTTGCGGCCCTTGAGTACTGGAGTTGCCCACCCCTGATCTAGTCAATATAATAAATAGAGAATTCAAATAATGCTGCATTAGGCTGCCTTCACACTTGCAGATGCATCTGCAGCGTTTTGCAGATGCATCTGCAAGTATCAGCATGCAGACCGCGGTCCCTATGTTTATAATAGGGCGCACCGCGGTCTGAATGCTCTCATTGATTCCTATATGTGAGCCGTAAGCAGGCGTATGCCTGCTGACAGATCACACACTCCCGCCCCGCACCTTGGACGCAACATCTCGCGTCCATAGTGCGGGCGGGAGAGTGTGATCTGTAAGCAGGCATACGCCTGCTTACGGCTCACATATAGGAATCAATGAGAGCATTCACACCACGGCCGTGGTCTGCATGCTGATACTTGCAGATGCATCTGCAAAACGCTGCAGATGCATCTGCAAGTGTGAAGCCAGCCTTAACCAGTTAAGTAAGGAGTGGAAACCAGATTGGCAAGCATCAAGAAGAGAGTTATCTGAAAGATAGTGGATTCAATGGGACTGGCCAAGCATTCCAGATCTTTAGCGATAAAGGGGAGATTAGAGAGAGGTCTGTAGTTAGCAGCTAGTCGACAGATATTTTTTTTAGTAATGGGTGTATGACGGCATGTTTGAAGAAGAGAAAGCCACCAGATGAGAGAGAAAGGTTAGATATTTTAGTTAGGTGAGTGGTGACAAAAGAAGACTGAAGGAGATGTGAGGGAACAGGGTCACTCGTGCAGTGATACAAGGAGCCTAGTAACTTCTTCTTCTGAGACCGGTTAGAAAACAGAAAATGCTAAATGAAGTGCAGGAGGGAAGAGAATGCGTGATATTAGGAGACTGGGAGAAATTTTTCTTGTTGGACATGATCAATTTTTTCTTTAACATGATTGGCCAGATAATCTGTGCTGAGCTTGGTGTGGGGGGGAACCTGCACTCTTGGACTGAAGAGGGAAAGTGTCAAAAGAGTTATTTAGGATTGTTGGATAGTGAGGTGATGAGGGTATTGAAGTAAGATTATTTGGAGAGGTGAAGGGCAGCATTGTATGTTTTAAGCATAAGCTTTTAACCCCTTCCCGACCTATGATGTCGTGGGACGTCATAGAAGTCGATGCGTTCCCGACCTGTGACGTCCCACGACGTCATGGCAGGATCGCGTTCCCGCGGCATCGGTGATCGGGGCCGGTGACATGTCACTGGTGCCGCGGGAACATGAGAACCTGTACTTTGTCCTGGGGGGGTGGCTTTTTCCCCCTCGTGGCTGAATTCGCTCTGATTGGCAGTGTAAACTGACCTACCAATCAGAGCGATTCAGGCAGATAATTGCCATACAGTACTTCATGACTGTGACCCCAGAGACTACAACAAGGGATCAAGTGTCCTCTTGTTGTAGTCACTGGGGTCAGTCATGGTGCATTGTATGGCAATGATCTGCCGTACCGTGCACCATAACTCTGACCCCAGAGACTACAACAAGAGGACGCTTGATCCCTTGTTGTAGTCTCTGGGGTCACAGTTATGAAGCACAGTACGGCAGATAATTGCCATACAGTACTTCATGACTGTGACCCCAGAGACTACAACAAGGGATCAAGTGTCCTCTTGTTGTAGTCACTGGGGTCAGTCATGGTGCACTGTATGGCAATGATCTGCCGTACCGTGCACCATGACTCTGACCCCAGAGACTACAACAAGAAGACACTTGATCCCTTGTTGTAGTCTCTGGGGTCACAGTCATGAAGCACAGTACGGCAGATAATTGCCATACAGTACTTCATGACTGTGACCCCAGAGACTACAACAAGGGATCAAGTGTCCTCTTGTTGTAGTCACTGGGGTCTGTCATGGTGCACTGTATGGCAATGATCTGCCGTACCGTGCACCATGACTCTGACCCCAGAGACTACAACAAGAGGACACTTGATCCCTTGTTGTAGTCTCTGGGGTCACAGTTATGAAGCACGGTACGGCAGATAATTGCCATACAGTACTTCATGACTGTGACCCCAGAGACTACAACAAAGGATCAAGTGTCCTCTTGTTGTAGTCACTGGGGTCAGTCATGGTGCACTCTATGGCAATGATCTGTCGTACCGTGCACCATGACTCTGACCCCAGAAACTACAACAAGAGGACGCTTGATCCCTTGCTGCAGTCTCTGGATGTAGCAGAGGTGATCGAGCGTCGTTGGACCTTCGTTGTGGACTACGTCGGAGACGATCAAGCGTCGTGGGACCTTCATTGTGGACTACGTCGGATCTTTATAATAAAGATGGACTCCGAATTTTGTTTGTGTTTTTTTTTCAAATAAAAGATTTTTCTCTGTTTATTTTCTGACTATTTACCAGAGATTCCTAATGGCGGGTCTAACATTGGCCCTATATTATGAATCTCGGGCTTAGTGCCAGCTGCCAATAAAAAGCTGGCATTAACCCCTTTATTACCCAGTTTGCCACCGGCACCAGGGCAACTGGAAGAGTCTGGGTACAGCGCCAGAAAATGGCGCTTCAATGAATGCGCCATTTTCTGCGGCCGCTGCGGGCTGCAATTTGCAACATGGGGGGCCCAGAACACTTGGGCCTCTCCATGCTGCGGATTCCAGCCCCCAGCTGCCAAGTTGTACCTGGCTGGACCAAAAATATAGCGAAGCCCCACGCCATTTTTTTCTCTAGAATTAGTCCTAGAAAAAAAAAAAATGGGCTTCGCTGTATTTTTGGTTGTCAGCCAGGTACAACGAGGCAGCTGGGGGTTGCTGGCAGTCCGTAGCTGCCAAGTTGTACCTGGCTGGACCAAAAATATGGCGAAGCCCCACGCCATTTTTTTTTCTAGAATTAGTGATAGAAAAAATAAATGGGTTTCGCTGTATTTTTGGTTGCCAGCCAGGTACAACGAGGCAGCTGGGGGTTGCTGGCAGTCCGTAGCTGCCAAGTTGTACCTGGCTGGACCAAAAATATAGCGAAGCCCCACGCCATTTTTTTTTCTCTAGAATTAGTCCTAGAAAAAAAAAAAAAAATGGGCTTCGCTGTATTTTTGGTTGCCAGCCAGGTACAACGAGGCAGCTAGGGGTTGCTGGCAGTCCGTAGCTGCCAAGTTGTACCTGGCTGGACCAAAAATATAGCAAAGCCCCACGCCATTTTTTTTTTCTAGAATTAGTCCTAGAAAAAAAAAAAAATGGGCTTCGCTGTATTTTTGGTTGTCAGCCAGGTACAACGAGGCAGTTGGGGGTTGCTGGCAGTCCGTAGCTGCCAAGTTGTACCTGGCTGGACCAAAAATATGGCGAAGCCCCACATAATTTTTTTTTTATTCTACCAATAAAATGACAAGGAGCTTTGCCTTATTTTTGGTTGCCAGCCAGGTACAACTTGGCAGTTGGGGAGCTGCAATCCTCATTGTGGAGAGACCCAAATGTTGTGGCCCCCCCCATGCTGAAAATTGCAACCCACAGCCACCCCAGAAAATAGCACATTAGAGGCACCATTCTCTGGTGCTGTACCCCAACTCTTCCAGTTGCCCTTGTGCTGTTGGCACACAGGAGCACTCCATACGCGACATGGTGTCCGCTAACAAGTTGAATGGAAAATTAGCTCCAATTATTAGCGGACACCATGTCGCGTATGGAAAGCCCCTATGTGCCTAAACATTGAAGTTCCCTCACAAGTGACCCTATTTTGGAAACTAGATACCCCAGGAAACTTATCTAGATGGGTAGTGAGCATATTGAACCCCCAGGTGCTTCACAAATTAATGAAAAAAAAAACATTTTGTGGAAAAAGAGTACTTTTTCATTTTTACAGATCAATTTGTGAAGCACCTGGGGGTTCAAAGTGCACACTATGCATCTAGATACATTCCTTGGGGGGTCTAGTTTCCAAAATGGGGTCACTTGTGGGGGAGCTCTTTTGGAAACTAGACCCCCCAAGGAACGTATTTGGATGCATAGTGAGCACTTTGAACCCCCAAGTGCTTCACAAATTGATCCATAAAAATAAAAAAGTACTTTTTTTTCCACAAAAAAATTTATTTTTTGATTTTTACAGATAAATTTGTGAAGCACTTGGGGGTTCAAAGTGCTCACTATGCATCTAGATACATTCCTTGGGGGGTCTAGTTTCCAAAATGGGGTCACTTGTGGGGGAGCTCTAATGTTTAGTCACACAGAGGCTCTCCATACACAACATGGTGTCCGCTAACAATTCCATATGTTAGCGGACACCATGTCGCGTATGGAGAGCCCCTGTGTGCCTAAACATTGGAGCTCCCCTACAAGTGACCCCATTTTGGAAACTAGACCCCCCAGGGAACATATCTAGATGGGTAGTGAGCATATTGAACCCCCAGGTGCTTCACAAATTAATGAGAAAAAAAACATTTTGTGGAAAAAAAGTTCTTTTTCATTTTTACAGATCAATTTGTGAAGCACCTGGGGTTTCAAAGTGCTCACTATGCATCTAGATACGTTCCCTGGGGGGGTCTAGTTTCCAAAATGGGGTCACTTGTGGGGGAGCTCCAATGTTTAGGCACACAGGGGCTCTCCAAATGGGACATGGTGTCCGCTAACAATTTGAATGGAAATCAGCTCAAATTGTTAGCAGACACCATGTCGCATTTGGAGAGCCCCTGTATGCCTAAACATTGGAGCTCCCATACATGTGACCCCATTTTGGAAACTAGACCCCCCAGGAAACTTATCTAGATGGGTGGTGAGTATTTTGAATACCCTGGTCCTTCACAAATTAATCTGTAAAAATGAAAAAGAAAATTTTTGTGAAAAAAAAAGTACTTTTTCATTTTTACGGATGAATTTGTGAAGCACCTGGAGGTTCAAAATGCTCACCACCCATCTAGATAAGTTTCCTGGAGGCTCTAGTTTCCAAAATGGGTCACTTGTGGGGCAGCTCCAATGTTTAGGCACACAGGGGCTCTCCAAACGCGACATGGTGTCCGCTAACAATATGAATGGACAATCAGCTCAAATTGTTAGCGGACACCATGTCGCGTTTGGACAGCCGCTGTGTGCCTAAACATTAGAGCTCCCCCACAAGTGACCCCATTTTGGAAACTAGAGCCCCCTGGGAACTTATCTAGATGGGTAGTGAGCATTTTGAACCCCCAGTTGCTTCACAAATTCATCTGTACAAATGAAAAAATACTTTTATTTCCCCCAAAATTTTCTTTTTTAATTTTTACAGATTAATTTGTGAAGCACTGGGGCATTCAAAATGCTCACCACCCATCTAGATAAGTTCCCTGGGGGGTCTAGTTTCCAAAATGCGGTCACTTGTGGGGGAGCTCCAATATTTAGGCACACAGGGACTCTCCAAACGCGACATGGTGTCCGCTAACAATTTGAATGGAAATCAGCTCAAATTGCTAGCTGACACCATGTCGCGTTTGGTGAGCTCCTGTGTGCCTAAACATTGGAGCTCCCCTACAAGTGACCCCATTTTGGAAACTAGACCCCACAGGGAACTTATCTATATGAGTAGTGAGCATATTGAACCCCAGGTGCTTCACAAATTAATGAAAAAAAAACATTTTGTGGAAAAAAAGTACTTTTTTATTTTTACAGATCAATTTGTGAAGCACTTGGGGGTTCAAAGTGCTCACTATACATCTAGATAAGTTCCCTGGGGGGTCTAGTTTCCAAAATGGGGTCACTTGTGGGGGAGCTCCAAAGTTTAGGCACACAGGGGCTCTCCAAACGCGACATGTTGTCCGCTAACAATTTGAATGGAAATCAGCTCAAATTGTTAGCGGACACCATGTTGCATTTGGAGAGCCCCTGTGTGCCTAAACATTGGAGCTCCCCCATAAGTGACCCCATTTTGGAAACTAGACCCCCGAGAGAACTTATCTAGATGGGTGATGAGTAGTGATGAGCGAGTACTAAAATGCTCGGGTGCTCGAAGCTCGGGCCGAGCATCCCGAGATACTCGTGTACTCGGCCCGAGTACCGAGCCCAATGTTATCCTATGGGAGACACGAGTATTTTTATGAAATGACTGCTGGCAGCATGGAAAAACCCTAACAATGTCACAAAAGTCTCAGAAGAGTGCTGAAATGATATGGCAACACCATGGTGAAGACCCCTGGAAGCATTTCTCACTCAAAAGTCACAGCTGTGAACAATCTTGTCCGAGTTTCACGCCAATTTTACGGAGTCACCAGAAAACCTTCCAAAATAATACCAAAATGAATATTTAGGGTGGAAATGTTAAGGGCACATACCCAGTAGTGAGATACAGCTGGTGTATGTTACTTTTTGTGATTACATGAAACATTTTACGTGAAAACATTGTGCGGCACTCCGATGTCCCTGAGAAGAGACGTACATGAAGCCCTGTCTTGAAATAATGTGCCCATTTTGAGGAACTGGGTCTATTGTAGTATTTTCTTTTGCCAGGGCAGTCCAAAATTTGGAGGTTCACCAATGCCCCTGGTTAGAGACGTGCATGAGGGCCTGTAAACCTGAAGTGGGTGTACAGTAGTATAGCCCTTTGGCCAGTGCAGCCAAAAATTGGGAGGTTCAACAATGACCCTGGATACAGACATGCAGGAGGGCCTGTAAACCTCAAGTGGGTGTATTGTAGTATTGCCCTTTGGCAGGGCAGCCAAAAATTGGGAGGCTCAACAATGACCCTGGATACAGACATGTAGTAGGGCCTGTAACCCTCAAGTGGGTGTATTGTAGTATAGGCCTTTGGCAGGGCAGCCAAAAATTGGGAGGTTCAACAATGCCCCTGGATACAGACATGCAGGAGGGCCTGTAAACCTGAAGTGGATGTATAGTAGTATAGCCCTTTGGCCAGGGCAGCCAAAAATTGGGAGGTTCAACAATGACCCATGCATACAGACATGTAGTAGGGCCTGTAACCCTCAAGTGGGTGTATTGTAGTATAGCCCTTTGGCAGGGCAGCCAAAAATTGGGAGGCTCCACATTGTCCCAGGATAGAGACGTGCAGGAGGGCCTGTAAACCTGAAGTGGGTGTATAGTAGTATAGCCCTTTGGCCAGGGCAGCCAAAAATTGGGAGGTTCAACAATGACCCATGCATACAGACATGTAGTAGGGCCTGTAACCCTCAAGTGGGTGTATTGTAGTATCGCCCTTTGGCAGGGCAGCCAAAAATTGGGAGGTTCAACAATGACCCTGGATACAGACATGCAGGAGGGCCTGTAAACCTCAAGTTGGTGTATTGTAGTATTGCCCTTTGGCAGGGCAGCCAAAAATTGGGAGGCTCAACAATGACCCTGGATACAGACATGTAGTAGGGCCTGTAACCCTCAAGTGGGTGTATTGTAGTATAGGCCTTTGGCAGGGCAGCTAAAAATTGGGAGGTTCAACAATGCCATTGGATACAGACATGCAGGAGGGCCTGTAAACCTGAAGTGGGTGTATAGTAGTATAGCCCTTTGGCCAGTGCAGCCAAAAATTGGGAGGTTCAACAATGACCCATGCATACAGACATGTAGTAGTGCCTGTAACCCTCAAGTGGGTGTATTGTAGTATAGGCCTTTGGCAGGGCAGTCCAAAATTTGGAGGTTCACCAATGCCCCTGGATAGAGACGTGCATGAGGGCCTGTAAACCTGAAGTGGGTGTATAGTAGTATAGCCCTTTGGCCAGGGCAGCCAAAAATTGGGAGGTTCAACAATGACCCATGCATACAGACATGTAATAGGGCCTGTAACCCTCAAGTGGGTGTATTGTAGTATTGCCCTTTGGCAGGGCAGCCAAAAATTGGGAGGTTCAACAATGCCCCTGGATACAGACATGTAGTAGGGCCTGTAACCCTCAAGTGGGTGTATTGTAGTATAGCCCTTTGGCAGGGCAGCCAAATATTGGGAGGCTCCACATTGTCCCAGGATAGAGACGTGCAGGAGGGCCTGTAAACCTCAAGTGGGTGTATTGTAGTATTGCCCTTTGGCAGGGCAGCCAAAAATTGGGAGGTTCAGCATTGTCCCTGGATAGAGACGTGCATGAGGGCCTCAAAACATTTTTCCCATTGAAAAGGAGCGGGTATCCTGTCGTTGTAATGGCCATTCAAAAAGAATGGGCGTAAAAATTTACCACTGGGGGTATACCTGAAACAACAGCCTAACTATTGTAACGGTCATTATGGTGGCACATGAGGAGAAGGAGGAGCAGTCCAGCGATTAGCCAAGGAAGAGGAAGACGACATTGTGGATGATCCAGTAGCTGACCCAACCTGGCAGGAGGATATGCAGAGCGAGGACAGCAGTGCACAGGGGGAGGGAGGCTTAGCATCCCAATAGGCAGTACGAAGCAGGGTCGGGTCCGCAGGCAGAAGGCAGGCAACCGTTCCCCAGAACAACAACACGACACAAGGTGCCTGTGCAAATGTTAGGTGTTCCCGAGTCTGGCAGTTTTTTAAGTTGGCTCCAGATGACTCTAAAAAGGCCATTTGCAACACCTGCCATGCCAGCAGCAGCAGGGGTACGAAAACTAGCAGCCTGACCACCACCAGCATGATGAGGCACATGTCAGCCAAGCACCCGACTTTGTGGGAAGTACAACAGAGTCGAGGAGCGGTGCTTGCTGATGTCACTGCTACGTCTTCGCGTGTTGTGCGTGCGAGCCAATCCCCTGTACATGCTGGCCGCGAACAAGCCTCCGGCCCTGCACCTGAAGTTGCCCACGCACAAATAACCCCACCATCAAGCACGTCCTTGTCCCAGCGCAGCGTTCAATTATCCATTCAGCAAACCTTTGAATGCAGGCGCAAATACGCTGCCAACGCCCCACATGCCACAGTCCTGAATTATCACATTTCGCGACTCATAGCAGTAGAAATGTTGCCTTTCCGGCTGGTGGAGACGGAAGCATTCCGCGACCTGATGGCGGCTGCTGTCCCACGTTACTCGGTCCCAAGCCGCCACTATTTCTCCAGATGTGCCGTCCACGCATTGCATTACCACGTGTCCAACAGCATAACACGTGCCCTGAACAACGCTGTTTCAGTCAAAGTCCACCAAACCACAGACACGTGGAGAAGTGCTTGTGGGCAAGGCGGCTACATCTCCTTGACAAAACACTGGGTTAATATTGTGGAGGCTGGGACACAGTCTGAGCGAGGGACGGAACACGTCCTTCCCACAGCAAGGATAGCAGGCCCTACCTCTGTCAGGGTTTGACCGACACTCTACAGCTCTGGAATGTCATGCTCTTCATCCTCCTCCTCCTCCTCATCCTCATCCAGTGTACCCTCCACACCAGTCCCAAGTTGGAAGCACTGCAGCACTGCCTCCGCGAAGCGGCAACAGGCTGTGCTGAAGCTAGTCTGCATAGGTGACAAACCCCACAATGCAGAAGAGGTGTGGACAGCTCTGAAACAGCAGGCAGATTACTGGCTCACACCTCTGAACCTAAAGCCAGGAAAGGTCGTGTGTGACAATGTCCGAAACCTGGTGGCAGCTTTCAGGCGAGGCCAGCTGACGCATGTTCCATGCGTGGGCCATGTGCTCAACCTCGTGGTTCAGAGGTTTCTAAAGTCATACCCAGAGCTGTCTGAACAGCTGGTAAAAGTTCGCCGCCTGTCTGCACATTTTCGCAAGTCACCTGCTGCTTCAGCCGGCCTTGCCGGCTTTCAGCGCCGTTTGCGTCTTCCGGCCCAGAGACTGGTGTGTGATGTCCCCACGCGTTGGAATTCAACTCTGCACATGTTGGTCAGGATATGCGAGCAGAAGAGGGCAGTTGTGGACTACCTCCATCACCTAAGCCGTCGGGAAATGGGTCAAACTCCACACATAACACCTGAGGAGTGGAGATGGATGTCGGACCTATGTACCGTCCTCCAAAACTTTGAGGACTCCACCAAGATGGTGAGCGGCGATGTCACCATTATTAGCGTCACCATACCACTACTCTGCCTTCTAAAACGGTCTCTGCTGAAAAACAAAGAGGATGCATTGCAGGCCGATCGAGATGACTTGGAGCAAGAAACAGTAGTGGGTGTGGGTGAAAACACACAGCCCAGCCTCATCTCATCACAACGTGCAGTGGAGGACTATGACAAGGAGGAGGAGGATGAAGACATGGAGCAACTCTCTGGCCAAATTGAGGATATGACATGCACACCACTCATACCCTCGATTCAGCGTGGCTGGCCAGAGGACAGTGGAGATGAGGAGGAGGAGGAAGAGGACAGCATGTTCAGTCATCGTGTTGGTCTGGATACTGAAGTGATGGCTGTTGAGAGTCTGGCGCACATGGCTGACTTTATGGTAAGCTGCCTGGCTCGTGACCCTCGCGTTCACAACATCTTGGCCGACAATCAGTACTGGTTGGCAACACTGTTAGACCCACGCTACAAGGAGAACTTTATGTCTCTCATTCCTGAGGCGGAGAGGTCAGCCAAAATGCAGCATTTCCAGAAGGCCATAGTCACGGAAGTAGGCAAATCATTCCCCTCACAAAACGCTACCGGCATAGGTCAGAAATCGGTGGACAACCAAGGCGTACGGCCGAGAGGGGCACAAGTCCAATCCGCCAGAGGTAAGGGAACAGTCTTTACGATGTGGGACAGTTTTCTCAGCCCCTCATGTACCACAGCCCCTGAGGTGCGGGGTAGTGCCACAAGAAATGCTAAGTTTGGCCAGATGCTGAAGGACTACCTTGCAGATCAAACAACTGTACTGCTAGATTCCTCTTTGCCTTACAATTATTGTGTCTCCAAGCTGGACACGTGCCATGAATTGGCTCTCTACGGCTTGGAAGTCCTGGCCTGCCCTGCCGCTAGCGTTTTGTCAGAGCGTGTTTTCAGAGCCGCTGGTGGAATCATTACTGATAAACGCACCCGCGTGTCAACTGAAAATGCTGACAGGCTGACTCTGATCAAGATGAACAAGATGAACACACCACCAACAAATGACAACTGAATTTAAATTTTGTTATGCGAATTGGCCATGTACCTCCACTCACCCATGGGTACACACTTCTGGACTTCCGAGTGTCCAAGTGTGGGATCAGTAATGTCCGTGGACGTGTACTCGGCCTGGTGGTAGGAAGGAGGATCAGGTTGGGAAATGTGCGGTGCAGTATCACGGCTACTGACACTTGACCGTGTGGAAGACAGGGTGTTTGTGGAGGTGCCAATCTGACTTGAAGCATTATCCGCTATCCAAGTAACAACCTGTTGACACTGGTGTTGGTTCAAGAGTGGTGTACTGCAGCGGGCCCCAAGAATTTGGGACAGGACGTGTGAGTGAGTAGATGTGCCCCTTTCTTGTTACGAAATTAGTGCTTGCACACGACCTCGGCCTCTGCCTGCACCACCATCACGTTCACTTCCTTGTTCCTTGCCAACGCCCTTGCGCATTTTGCTTGTATACAGCGACACCAGTCTGGTGAATGCAATGGTCACAGGAGAGTAGGATTTTAGTCCCTAACCTATATCAAGGTATTAAGTACAACAGTCTGGTGAATGCAATGGTCACAGGAGAGTAGGATTTTAGTCCCTAACCTGTATCAAGGTATGACGTACACCAGTCTGGTGACTGTTCAGATCACAGGAGATTAGGATTTTAGGCCCTAACCTGTATCAAGGTATGACGTACACCAGTATGGTGACAGTTCAGATCACAGGAGATTCGGATTTTAGGCCCTAACCTGTATCAAGGTATGACGTACACCAGTCTGGTGATTGTTCAGATCACAGGAGATGAGGATTTTAGTCCCTAACCTGTATCAAGGTAGTACGTACACCAGTCTGGTGACTCTAATGGTCACAGGAGATTCGGATTTTAGTCCCTAACCTGTATCAAGGTATTAAGTACACCAGTCTGGTGACTCTAATGGTCACAGATTAGGATTTTAGGCTCTAACCTGTATCAAGGTAGTACGTACACCAGCCTGGTGACTCTAATGGTCACAGGAGATGAGGATTTTAGTCCCTAACCTGTATCAAGGTATTAAGTACAACAGTCTGCTGAATGCAATGGTCACAGGAGAGTAGGATTTTAGGCCCTAACCTGTATCAAGGTATGACGTACACCAGTCTGGTGACTGTTCAGATCACAGGAGATTCGGATTTTAGGCCCTAACCTGTATCAAGGTATGACGTACACCAGTCTGGTGACTGTTCAGATCACAAGAGAGTAGGATTTTAGTCCCTAACCTGTATCAAGGTATGACGTACACCAGTCTGGTGACTGTTCAGATCACAGGAGATTAGGATTTTAGGCCCTAACCTGTATCAAGGTATGACGTACACCAGTCTGGTGACAGTTCAGATCATAGGAGATTCGGATTTTAGGCCCTAACCTGTATCAAGGTATGACGTACACCAGTCTGGTGATTGTTCAGATCACAGGAGATGAGGATTTTAGTCCCTAACCTGTATCAAGGTAGTACGTACACCAGTCTGGTGACTCTAATGGTCACAGGAGATTCGGATTTTAGTCCCTAACCTGTATCAAGGTATTAAGTACACCAGTCTGGTGACTCTAATGGTCACAGATTAGGATTTTAGGCTCTAACCTGTATCAAGGTAGTACGTACACCAGTCTGCTGAATGCAATGGTCACAGGAGAGTAGGATTTTAGGCCCTAACCTGTATCAAGGTATTAAGTACAACAGTCTGCTGAATGCAATGGTCACAGGAGAGTAGGATTTTAGGCCCTAACCTGTATCAAGGTATTAAGTACACCAGTCTGGTGACTGTTCAGATCACAGGAGAGTAGGATTTTAGTCCCTAACCTGTATCAAGGTATGACGTACACCAGTCTGGTGACTGTTCAGGTCACAGGAGATTAGGATTTTAGGCCCTAACATGTATCAAGGTATTAAGTACACCAGTCTGGTGAATGCAATGGTCACAGGAGATTAGGATTTTAGGCCCTAACCTGTATCAAGGTATTAAGTACACCAGTCTGGTGACTCTAATGGTCACAGATTAGGATTTTAGGCCCTAACCTGTATCAAGGTATGACGTACACCAGTCTGGTGACTGCTCAGATCACAGGAGATGAGGATTTTAGTCCCTAACCTGTATCAAGGTATGACGTACACCAGTCTGGTGACTGTTCAGATCACAGGAGATTAGGATTTTAGGCCTTAACCTGTATCAAGGTATGACGTACACCAGTCTGGTGACTGTTCAGATCACAGGAGATGAGGATTTTAGTCCCTAACCTGTATCAAGGTAGTACGTACACCAGTCTGTTGACTCTAATGGTCACAGGAGATTCGGATTTTAGTCCCTAACCTGTATCAAGGTATGACGTACACCAGTCTGTTGACTGTTCAGATCACAGGAGATTCGGATTTTAGTCCCTAACCTGTAACAAGGTATGACATACACCAGTCTGGTGACTGTTCAGATCACAGGAGATTCGGATTTTAGTCCCTAACCTGTATCAAGGTATGACGTACACCAGTCTGGTGACTGTACAGATCACAGGAGATTAGGATTTTAGGCCCTAACCTGTATCAAGGTATGACGTACACCAGTCTGGTGACTGTTCAGATCACAGGAGATGAGGATTTTAGTCCCTAACCTGTATCAAGGTAGTACGTACACCAGTCTGGTGATTCTAATGGTCACAGATTAGGATTTTAGACCCTAACCTGTATCAAGATAGTACGTACACCAGTCTGGTGACTCTAATGGTCACAGGAGATGAGGATTTTAGTCCCTAACCTGTATCAAGGTATTAAGTACAACAGTCTGGTGAATGCAATGGTCACAGGAGAGTAGGATTTTAGTCCCTAACCTGTATCAAGGTATGACGTACAACAGTCTGGTGACTGTTCAGATCACAGGAGATTAGGATTTTAGGCCCTAACCTGTATCAAGGTATGACGTACACCAGTCTGGTGACAGTTCAGATCACAGGAGATGAGGATTTTAGTCCCTAACCTGTATCAAGGTAGTACGTACACCAGTCTGGTGATTCTAATGGTCACAGATTAGGATTTTAGTCCCTAACCTGTATCAAGGTAGTACGTACACTAGTCTGGTGACTCTAATGGTCACAGGAGATGAGGATTTTAGTCCCTAACCTGTATCAAGGTAGTACGTACACCAGTCTGGTGATTCTAATGCTCACAGATTAGGATTTTAGTCCCTAACCTGTATCAAGGTAGTACGTACACCAGTCTGGTGACTCTAATGGTCACTGAAGATGAGGATTTTAGTCCCTAACCTGTATCAAGGTACTACGTACACCAGTCTGGTGACTCTAATGGTCACAGGAGATGAGAATTTTAGTCCCTATGTCCTAACCTGGATCAAGCTAGTAAGTACAACAGTCTGGTGACTGTAATGTTCACAGAAAAGCTTGGACTCCGATCTGGATCACCCTGCCTATATCCTCCGAGATTAGTCCTGAGAAGGACTGTTGTGGTCAGCTCAGCAGCAGTTTGCAGCCCTGCTCCGGATCTACCTATGAGGGCCGCAAATCTGTCCCTAAGCAGCAGCAGACACTCTCCCTACACTCACTGTCTGGATGCCTGTGTGCAAAGCACAGCGCGGCCGGGTCTTATAAAGGCTCGGTCACGCTGTGCAGGCCGGCCAATCACTGCAATGCCACAACTAACAGGGCTGTGGCATTGCAGTGGTCGGCCAGCCAATCCCTGCACGTGGGCTGGCTCTCAAAAGAGCCCCAACATGCAGAGATGACGACCACGAGCACAGCACAAATATCGCGAGATTACTCTGTGCTCGCCGAGTAGCCCGAGTACAGTGATACTCGTGCGAGTACCGAGTAGTGGCGAGCATGCTCGCTCATCACTAGTGATGAGCATTTTGAACCCCCAGGTGCTTTACAAATTGATCTGTGAAAATGAAAAAGTACTTTTTTTTCACAAAAATTTTCTTTTAGCCTAAATTTTTTCGTTTTCACATGGGCAACAGAATAAAATTCATCATAAAATTTGTTGGGCAATTTCTCCTGAGTACATCGATACCTCATATGCGGTCATAAACCACTGTTTGGGCGCACAGCAGGGCTCAGAAGGAAAGGAGCGCCATTTCACTTTTTGAATGTAAAATTAGCTCCAAAATTCAAATTGCGCTCCTTCCCTTCTGAGCCCTGCCGTGCGCCCAAACAGTGGTTTATGACCACATGTGAGGTATCGATGTACTCGGAAGAAATTGCACAACACATTTTAAGATCCATTTTATCCTGTTGCCCATGTGAAAATGAAAGAATTGAGGCTAAAAGAACATTTTTGATAAAAAAAAATAAAAAAATAAAAATATCTATTTTTTGTTTCCACTTTGCTTTAGTTCCTGTGAAGCACCTGAAGAGTTAATAATCTTCTTGAATGTAGTTTTGAGTAGTTTGAGGGGTGCAGTTTTTGGAATGGTGTCACTTTTGGGTGTTTTCTGTCATGTACGCCCCTCAAAGGGACTTCAAATGTGATGTGGTCACTAAAAAAATGGTTTTGAAAATTTTGGTTGAAAATTGAAAAATTGCTCATGAACTTTGAACCCTTATAACTTCCTAACAAAATTTTTTTTTTTTTCCAAAATTGTGCTGATGTGAAGTAGACATGTGGGAAATGTTATTTATTAACTATTTTGTGTCACATAACTCTCTGGTTTAGCAGAAAAAAAATTCAAAATTTGAAAATTGCAACATTTTTTAAATTTTTGCCATATTTTTGATTTTTTCACAAATAAACGCAAAAATTATCGACCTAAATTTAATACTAACATGAAGCCCAATATGTCATGAAAAAACAATCTCAGAATCGGTAGGATCCGTTGAAGCGTTACAGAGTTATTACCTCATAAAGGGACACTGGTCAGAATTGCAAAAAATGGCCAGGTCAGTAAGGCCAAAATAGGCTGGGTCATGAAGGGGTTAATAGATGAAATCTTTGTCCTGATTTCATTTTCTCCACAGACATTCAGTGGACCTGGATCACTGCTGAAGAAAATGTGTTTGCAGCGTGTGCCAGAGTTGCCGCCATCTGTGCTGAGTGTCACGGGTGTATTTGAAAGCATGGACGAAGCTGTTGAGGTCACTCGCAGAAGGTCGCAGTGTTTGGCCAAACAGTCAAAATCCTCAATAATGTCTCTGTCCCTTTAAGAGGCATCTCTGTCCTAGTGATAGCTGGAGGTCACTAGAACCCAGCGGATCTTATCTTTAGTTGCCTACTTATACCTCTTGGCTCCCAGGATGCACTGCTGGTGATAGCTGTTCAGGTGTTTCTGGGTGCATCCTAGCTCAAAGCAGTGTTTCCTGGAGTCTGTTGGTTTGCTGCTTGGATCTGCTCAAGCTAAGTATATCTCTTCCCTCTTTGTTTCCCTTGTGTGTTTCTATAATTGCTAGCCAGGCTGACTAATGATCACCCACTCTGATCCCTGCGTAATTGTAGTCCAGGAACAGCTAGGGCAGGTATCCTGTTCGGCGACAGTTGCGGAAACTGTAAAGGGATGGTAGGGGAGCCAGGTGTGAGTGCTAGTTTATCTAGGGGTCATCATCTCCCCTTTTGGCCTTAGCATCAGGGATTCCTTCCCCTCTCCCTCTTGTTGTCTTGTGTTGGGTGTCGCCCTATACCCAGCGTGACACTGAGATGCTCTATGCAGGGGCGCACGTAACTGATTACTCACAGGATTGATAATGGGCAAGTCCCTTAGAAGCCTGAACATTATCAATCTAGGGCTGTCAAGACTCAGCTGTGAGTAACCTCTTCTATCTCCCCAATGACACCACACCAAGGCATCAGGAAGAGCCAGGTAAAGTGCCAGAAACTGGTGTTTCTAATACATGTGCTAGTTCCTGGGGCAACCGTGGGTTGCTATTCTGTAGCCTGGGGGGGCCAAACAACTATGGGCCTAACCACAATGAGAATACCAGCCCTCAGCTGCCTGGTTTTTACCTTGGCTGGCAATCAAAAATACAGCAAAGCCATTTGTAAATTTTTTTTATTTATATATTTATTTTTACAACCCTATGATGGCAGGTTAATTGCCAATGGCAACCAATTACATACGCCGGCACAATGGGTGAGGGGCGCAACAGCCAATCACAGATGCTGTCACAGAGAGTGGGCATCTGTGATTGGTTTTGGAGCCAGTGCAGTGACAAATCAGGAAGTTAATGAACAACCCAAAAGTATAAATGTGTGGTCCTCGGTAAGTATGACGCTAATGTTTTGCTTATTTTTACAGCCCTCCCTAGTCACCAATTTATAACTTTAAAGTTCGGGTTCAGGGTTCGGGCTCAAATTCGTTTCAAATCCGGTCCCGAACTTTAAAAGAAGTCCAGTCGGATCTGACGAACCCAAACATCAGCAGGTTTGTCATCTCTACTGCTCCCGTTAAGTGTGTAAACAGCACAGCAGCAGGCAATTCTCTCCAGAAGCCGCAGCTGCCGTTCACACTCTCCAGATATGTCAGTGTGGAGTTTCCAGCGCCACAGGTAACAGGCATGCACAGTCTTATGTTTTCCCCATCACCTCTGCCCTTATAGGGGAGTCACTGCATTGTTTCCAGTTAGTGCTCGGTGCCATGACCCGCGCATGGGAAGTCCCTCACATTGCGAGTCTGTTGAAAAGTATTGTCAGGTTTTGCTTGAGAAGCTGGGAACGAGGAAAACCTCGGACTGTCTGAAGGCACCCTTACAGTTGGGGGGCCTGTTAGGGCTCGTTCACATGGGTGTATATGCAAATACGCAGTCTCTAAGACTTGGGATGATGTTGTGATGTGACCAAATAGCTATGTTGTAAGCAGCCGGTATGTGTTGCAGAGGTGGTGGCCTGCTGTAGTATAAAATCAGATAGTTTTGCTGACACTTTTAGTACCAAGAATTATATTTATTTTGATAAGGTCTGCTTGGTCAGAAGTGATGGGAAGGACTGACCATCCACATACCTTGAAGGGTGTGGTCTCAGTGCATGTCACATGGTCTGTGATGTAAGCAAGGTCCTGCAAGTGTGCTGGACAGACTGTGAAGTCCATGTGTGCTTGAAGAATGCCAGAGCCCCTGTGAGAGTAACGGATCTGAAAACCATCTGCCTAAGGACCTGAGAATGGTAATATCTTTATATGGGCTATGTAATGATGTTGTGGAATAGCTGATGAAAGGCTCATACATCTAATGTTGGTTTATGGAGCATAATAAACCATATTAACTTTAAACCGGAGAAACGTTTCCTTCTGCTACCTTGACAACCGGCAAAGAAAGTGAGTACCTCTATTATAAAGTGTTTGCCAAAACGTTAAGTATGCACTTAAAGGGATCCTGTCACCCCCAAAACACCTGTAAACCTATTAAAACCTGTCCCTAGAGCATATTAACACTTTCCCTACACTGTTTTTACCTCCTAAATGCAGTAAGTGACATTGGATAAAAACGTTTTATAAGTACCTGATTACTGATGATAATGAGTGACTATCTATTCATAGTCACTCATCAAGACTGCCCCTCTGCTTCATATCACGCCTGAATAGGCGTGATCTACTGCCCAGATTCAAAATCGCGCCTCCCTGCTGTGCCCTGTGTCTTCCGAGGCTGCTGTGTGGCCGGGTGACGCGATCCGCGTCATTCGCGGCGCCTGGTGACGTATTTACACCGGCGCCGCGCTGTCGGCTTCAAAATGCGCACTGCGCATGCGCATTGGGCATGCGCAGTGCGCATTTTGAAGCCGACAGCGCGGCGCCGGTGTAAATACGTCACTAGGCGCCGCGAATGACGCGGATCGCGTCACCCGGCCACACAGCAGCCTCGGAAGACACAGGGCACAGCAGGGAGGCGCGATTTTGAATCTGGGCAGTAGATCACGCCTATTCAGGCGTGATATGAAGCAGAGGGGCAGTCTTGATGAGTGACTATGAATAGATAGTCACTCATTATCATCAGTAATCAGGTACTTATAAAACGTTTTTATCCAATGTCACTTACTGCATTTAGGAGGTAAAAACAGTGTAGGGAAAGTGTTAATATGCTCTAGGGACAGGTTTTAATAGGTTTACAGGTGTTTTGGGGGTGACAGGATCCCTTTAAAATATGCACGTCACTGGTTTTTATTGGTGTATTCATTTGTATCTTTTCCTTAGTTTTTCTATTGTCCAAGACCTTGAAGTTGTACCTGGCAAGAGGGTTTGTTGAACTATTTTCAGTGTTATGGTACCTTTACACGCCGCTACAACAGGGTGGAAACAACCGGGTGCTTCACGTGCACGAGCACGCACCAACGGTTACAAACAGTACCCGATACCGCCTTTACACACCGCTACAAGGTGCTCTACACAAGGTTTAATCTATCTCTGGATGCACCGCCGGGTGCCTCAAGTTACCTTCTGCAGAGCACCTTACCTCATTTACACGCCGCTACAACAAGGTAATATGGGCGGACCAAAGGCAGCAGGGACAACACATAGGCGTGCCACAGTCCATCACGCCGCGCCCAAACGACAACCATTGGCCAACATAAAAGTGTTCTGATTGGGCACGGCGCGAAGGGCGGATGGTGGAGATGTGACGTAGTAGTGTTTGGACTGTGGCACGGAATAAGTGCTTGTGACATGGCGGAGTGTGGCGATATTGAGCTAGGGGATGGTTATGCGTCACATAGGAGCGGTTTACAGTCACGCACTCCGTGCGTATAGACATATCAGTGTTGGCCTATGTGTGCGTAGTAGAAGTGTTTGCATTGTCACGCGGACTAAGCCCTTGTGACATATCGGAGTGTGGCGATTGTGCTAGGTGCCGCTTAGGCGACACACAGTAGCGGCTTACAACACACAGTGTGCGTTTTGTAAACTAAGTGTTGGCATATGTGTGTGTCTGGATAGCAATTGTGTGAATACAGGCCCAGATGGTATCAGATGTCAATGGCCTTGAGCAGCTCACATGCCACATATCCATGATGTGTGTGTCTACGTACTTAAACCCACCTGACAGACAATATGATGTGCTGCATCAATGTGTTGTGTCCTGGTGACCCTCTGCCTACACCAAACCACAAGGGTTATGTACACACATTTGTCACATAGACTATTGACTAAAAACCTTCACATACCTCATGGGCACCCACACATATTGTGTGTCATACCCAGCCATAGGTGCCAATGTGTGTGACAGCACTGGCCACAACCCAAACCTTGATCACACTGTCCTCCCTCCTCAAGTAATCAGGCTCACACAGAGTAATTTGGATCCAAGAAAAAAAAATTGTATTTTTACTTTTAAAAGATGAACTTGTCAAAGAAAATAAACACATACAGAAAGGAAAGACAATGGACATTAAAACAGCATGTGACATTGTAAACAAATGTAAATTTGGGATCCCAAAATAACCAAAAATGATACCGTGTGCAGCACCAACATAACACAAATAAAACCTAAACTAACTAACTAACTAAAACCTGTGCACACAATTAAAGAACCAAAAACAAAAAAACAATGGTGCAGCAACCCTGCTGTTAGCACCATGGCAACCTTGTTATGATCACCCAGAACCACCCACACTAGATGTGCTGGTTCTGCCAGCTCACTGCACCAGAGCCATTAAAGTAGGAGCAGTAAGCATCTCTACTGTCCCTGGCCTCCTGCTGAGTGCGACCATGGCTCAGTGGCTGGAGTGGCGCCACACCATGGTCGACATCACGCCAAGACCCTGGATGGACCTCCCCTGTTGTGGCGTCTGCATTATCTACAGAACCTCCTGGCGTGTATGATGCTCTATCCCTACGACGCAGGAAGTTATGCAGCACACAGCAGGCCAGCACTACCGCATCAATAGACTCCAGTTTAATATGCACAGGCGTATGAAAAACTCGGAATGTATTCGCCATGATCCCAAACGCATTTTCAACCACATGGCGGGCCCGGGATAGCCGGTAATTGAAAATGCGTCGCTCAGAAGTAATGGTCCTCTGGGGATATGGCCGCAGTAGGTGAGCCTGGAGTGGGAACGCTTCATCCGCCACAAACGCAAAGTTGAGATGTTGGGTCGTCTCGTCATTTGAGGGTAAGTTCAGCCCACCGGTCCTTAGTAGTTCTGCCAAGGAGCAGTTTGCGAACACCCCCCCATCGGAGTTGCGCCCGTTCATTCCAACGTCCACGTAGAGGAACTCATAGTTCGCATCCACCAGGGCCATGAGGACAATACTAAAATACCCTTTGTAATTGTAAAACAAAGAGCCCGAGTTGGGGGTTTAGTAATCCTCACGTGCTTACCATCCAAAGCGCCCCCCGCAGTTTAGGAAGTTCCACCGGGTTTCAAAGCCTCGGGCTACTTCCATCCATTCTGCGGCTGTTTTGGCAACTTTAGGAAGAATGGCTGCAGAGCACTCCAGATGGCCTCACACGTCTCAGGGATCAGGCGGCTCAGCAGGGCAGGGAGACACGTGACGCGTATGTGAGTGATGTCATTGACTGTCCTGTAGCCAGGAACCGCAAAGTTATAGCCAACCGCTCCTCAGCTGATACCGATTGACGCATAATAGTGTCCTGACGGGCTATCAGTGGACTCACACGCTCCAAAAGGAAGGTGAAAGAGTCCTCGGACATACGGAGGTAGTTTTGGTAATCATGCGGATTGTTAAGCTCCAGCTCACGCAACAGCTGCATGTGGCCTCGGGTCTCCCGGCGGCGAAGCCAATCCCGGCTCCACAGCCGCCGTTGTCTGCGACGCATCAACCTTTCATACCGATCCTCCAGCCACATTTGCTCTTGCACCAACGCAAGAGCCACGATAACATGTCGATCATGTATATTCTGCATCCTTGGTGTCAGCACCTGTATGTGAGAAAATAACACATCAGTACATACAACAATATGGTGACATGTTTGCATGTAAACCAAGCCACACAATATCTGGATTACACACTGTAGCAAACCAGATGTAAGCCCTCGTGTGTGCACAACACACATCCTTGGGAACCTTGCAAGGCCAGCAACCACTAGTGGCCGGTACACAAACGGAACCTGCTCTCTGATCAGGGCCGCCCATCCTTCTACACTTTGTTGACTGGCAGAAAGGATCATATCTGGACCTATCTGTGGTAAAAAGGGACATGTGTAACCACAAAGATCGCCTATACATGTCACACAAACAATGGAGCAAACCATTTATATTTACACAACAACAGTCAGTAAGTAACAACGTACCACAGCCTTGCTGGGTGAGTCATCACAGATGTCACGAACCAGATTACACATGACTCATCAAGTAGGGAATTCGTCACACATGTGTTTGCAAGGGTGAGATCCACATCTGCTCAATCTCTGCTGCGTCACACCTCAAAGCCATGTCTGATCCTAGCCATGTTGGTTCCAGTGTGTGTTCACCACACCCAGTATGATATATTCTTTGCTGTGCACATCTGCACCACATTACAGTCTACATTCCAGCAGCCATTAACCTGCATGGCGAATGGAAACAAACACACAAATGTGCACATGTCAATATGGCAAAGTCTGTCCAACATGTTAATTCATCGTCCGCATGCAACGCTAATGTAGTCAGCAAACTAACATCACAAGGGCAGCCGTTACAGTAGTCTATTGCTTTACACAAGCAAATCCTGTGCCTCATCCCCCCACGTCGCTACATCCATGTCTGCCCAAAAATACTTACTTAATGACTCTGGCCAGCAAGCGTCACGTCCAGCGGGCTGTACTGCTTTTCAAGGAGCATCAACCAATCAGGACGTTTTAGATTCTTCCTAATCAGCTGCCGCTAGGGCTGTTCACAGGTGTCGGCTGATAATGTGCCTAATTCGTGTGGTCTGATTGGTGTGTGTGAGTATAAATATCAGCCAATGCCGACCAGACCCTGTCCAGACGTCCATGTGCATTGAGCTAGTGGTGTCCAGTGATCCGTTCTCTGTTGGTCTGACGGTAAGTTATCTCCCATGCTTTTTCATTGCCATGCGTTTTTGCATAACGCAGATGCGTCTGGCACATGCCGCTTAGGCTGTGTGTGTGGCACATGCCGCTTAGGCTGTGTGTCTCAGGACATTGTGTTATGTGCTTCACATCTATATTGTTCATGCTATGTTAAAGGCTTGTTACCTATAGGTAATAGCCATGTCGACATTTTTGAGCAAATATAGTTATGTCTTCCATACATTGGAGTCTTGTTGTTTGTAGGGCAACTATTATGGGATGCTTGGGCACAGTAATTCTCTTTTTCCTTATTGGGCTGCAATGTCCGAAAGTGAGGGCTGGGGGTGGTTGTTGCATGTGCTACTGTAGGGTGTTCATGGGTGTAAGGGGGAGTTGATGATGTGATTGGGCGCAAGCCTCAGCGTCTGCTGTTGTGTCAGACAGCCATTCTTCATTTTACAAATGGCAAACCTTTCACATTGTGGCAAGGACCTAGATGACAGTTGGCCCACCATGGCCGGGTCCACATGTGCCCCTGGCATCATCTTCCCTGTCCCCCTGTTTTGCTATGTTGTCATTTTGGTTGTTTGGGTGTAATCCTCGTGGCCCCATGTGCCTTTGTCAACATATGTAGGCCTCTATATCCGTCAAAACATGTTTACACTAGCTGATATATTGCACATGGACAAAGGATGTCCCACATGCAAACATACATGTTAACCACATGCTTGATGCCCATATACACCTGCATATAGCCATGCAATATCGTGATTTTGGCCCATGCATGGCTTTGATGTTGTATGCTTGCTTATAATTTTTTTTTGTTTTGTTTTTTTGTGTTTTTTTTCACACAAATGCCGGAGGGGTCCGTGGAATTTGTTACCCAGCTCCTCACAGCTTATCAAGGACACGAGTGCCTGTGGCGCACATCGCTGCCTGAGTATCGGAATCAGGCAGCGCGGGCAGCGGCCTACAGGCCTCTTGCCGAGCTGGCCAATCGGCTGGCCCCCAGACAAGGCAAGAGGTGGGACGTGGCGAAGCTGGCAGAGAAGATCAAGAACCTGCGGGCCTCATTCACGCGGGCTCACCTGGATTACATGAGGCGTAGGTCTGGGGCTGGAGGTGAGGAGGTCGCTAGGCCAAAATTATGGTACTATGACCTCCTCACCTTCACCCTTGGCCAGGGGAGCTCGCGTGCAACGAGGACCAACAACCCCCTTCCCGCGTCCCATGTAGGCTCTGCCCAAGACCACTCTGCACCACAGGAGGTGGGTAATTGTGTAACGGTGGTGGTCCACAATGTTTGCGTCACAGGTGTGCTTGTCCCCATGCTTGCCCACAACCCCATTCTTAATTTATTTTAATGTCCTTTCCAACCATTTATTGATGTGGTATGTGGCCTCAGGGGCTTTGCTTTGTATATCAGAAATCTATTCGAAAAGCCCATCTCCATGTCTGTTACAATAAACGAACATGGATGATTTGTGGATTGGTTTGCATATTATCCACAATGGTGATTTGGTGTAGTTGATGTCAGTCACAGCAACATATAGTAACTTTAGAACCCACACATGTGTGTGGCCTTTGGCCCATGTAGTGTATTTTTTATGGAGCCAGCAAATTGATAGTAAATTTATTTGTGAGGTCTGGCTCAGGCACATGGCCGTGCACTGTATTACAGCCAGCATCAATCTCCTGTGGTCACATATCAATTTAAGCTTAAAACATAGTCAATGTTAACAATCTATGTGTAGGGCACAGTGGTTTGGATGCCACAGGTGAGTATACATGACACATGCAGGTGTTGGGCTCCCTAGCCTTGATCCTTTCTGGTCTATGTTGGTTGTTTGGGTGCTGGAGTGTTGTGTGGTTTTGGGTATAGTGTTGGCCTCTGGCCAATTGACATACATGATGCTGCTTAGTGGTATTTTTTTTTTTTTTTTTCCTTTTCTTTCCACAGGCCCCTGAGCAGGCCGGCTCCATTGCGCCCGAGCCTGCCGCTGGTGATGCTCGCCCATCAACATCAGCGGGCGAGCTGGAGGACGTAACTAGTGATGGGGGTCCGGGCCCAGTGCCCAGCTCGGCTATCCGGCGAAGGCGACGACCTGCCCCACCGGAGACCGAGCTGGGTACCTGGGCCAGACGTGTCCTTTTGGATGAACAACAGACCCACATTTCTGGTTATGCCCTCCACGTCAGCGACAGGCTCAACAACATGGAGCCGGAACAGAGGCAGATCGCTCAGCGGGTCTTCGACCGTGTCCTTGATGCGGGCGAAGATGGGGCCCTGCAATGGGGGTGTGGGATTCCGCCCCCAACGAGGAACACCCTTTGGCCCCTTTCGCCCGCCCAACCACAACAGCGTGTGAGGAGACTGCCCCGGACCCGGAACCCAATTCCCCCAACAAGACGTAGTAGACGCTATGGACGCTCTCAGGCAGGACGGGGCTGCCATGAGATGGGGGGGAGAGGCATTGTCAGAGCCAACAGAGGAGGATGATGAGCATGGGGGACACTACTAGCCAATGCACTGAATTGGCCATCTGGACTTATTATGTATTTCTGCCACACATTTTGCTTTGTGTTTGTGTGGTATCGGTTATTTTTCTGGTGGGCTATTTGCCCTGTGTTTCATTTAATTTTTGTGGTTTCTTTATTTTGACAAATAAATTTTTTTGAACCACACATTTGAGTCTTCAATTTGCCCACTAAGAAACAAATATTGTTTACTGTGTGAATATTTCTGGTCCAAATATAGGGGAGAGTATCCACACATTGTGGGCAATGGCGGCAGTGCAGGAGCACAATGTGGCGTGGTAACATGTAGTTAGACTTCAAAGAGGTCAACTCATCTGGGGCACCCAGTTAGGGAGTTAACATGTTGGCCACCACAACATGTGTGTAGTGACATCAAAGAACACACATAATTTGTAATTTCAACTTTTATTTTACCCAAACATGTGTGACACACATTTGCCACAATATACACAATTGTGTGTGAGGGTAGGAGTAGGCAGAACACACTCCCCATGGTGCCAATGTGGCACACTATAAGAAAAGAGGCCAACAGGGTAGACAGAACACAGTCCCCATGGTGCCAATGTGGCACACTATAAGAAAAGAGGCCAACAGGGTAGCCAGAACACAGTCCCCATGGTGCCAATGTTGCACACTATAAGAAAAGAGGCCAACGTGGCCTAAACAAAAAAAAAAAATGCCAACAGGCCAACAGGGATGACGTGTGTCAAAGTCCAACATGGACAACAGTTTGTGTGGCCATGATTGGCCATAAATCATGGTGGAGGCATCGAGTTTATGGGTGGGCGGCATGTTGGTGCTGTAGGGCCTCGAGCATGGCACCCAACCGGGCCAGGTCCTGCAGCCCACGTTGGTATGCCCTTGTCATTTGGGCCACAAAATCCTGCTGGTCACGGATGAATGCCTCCATGGTAGGAACACCTGTATTGGGAGGGAACAAACAATTTAGTACACAACAGTCGCTGGCGATGGCTACTCATGACTCACAATATGCAGCTCCTTACCCTGTGCCTCCAGCTCATCGTCACCATCAGGTGGGGAGAGTGATGGGCTCAAGCTCCATCCAGCTGCACCAGCACGTTCCCCATCTGCACAAATAGGTAAACATAATTGTAACCAAAATGTTTAACAATCGTGATGGCTAAAAAACAACACACTGATTACAGTGTGCAGGGTGTATGTGGCAAACTGAAACACTTACCACCATAGTCACTGTCTGGGGACATGGCCACCCCAGGACTCGCCACTGAGCTGGATACAGTGGGAGGTAGTGTTACCCCCGGGCTGGGGCTCTGTGGCCACATTATGTGGTTTCGGGGCAAAAGGGGTCCTGGGCTCGATGGAGAACCCTCCTCCGGCCCAGCAGGTGCTTCCAGCTCCTCGCCCTCCTGTGGCCATGGTGGTGATGTTATCCCGTCCTCCTCCTCCAGCCAGCCATGTGAGGACAGCTCGTCCGAGTCCTCCGGCCCTGCAGGTGATGGCAGCTCCTCCAGGTCCTCTGGCCCTGGAGGTGATGGGAGGTCTGGCTCCTCAGGCCCTGGTGAAGGTGCTGTCATAGGGGGCGAGGGTGCCACTGCAGCCTCATGTGGCGGGGGTCTTGCTGGGCCACCTGCGGGTGGGGCATGGTGCCCTTCTTCAGATGAAGAATCATCACCATCTGTATTTGAAAAAAAAAAACACACAGCCTTGAGTACAAATTTGCAACACATTGTTGTCCAACATATAGATTGTGTGGCTATGTATATCCTGCATAACCTATAGGGTAGAAGGTCATGCTGGATGCATATACTCATGTCGTATGCATGTACTGTGGGTAGGAAACATTATGTTTGCTGACTGGAGGCCCACTACACTGTGAAGATATGTTTGCTTGTGGGCAAACACACCTACACATGGTCGATGTATATGTGTTTTAGTTTATGAAGGGCCAGAAGCCAAAGCAGTTTGCCCCATGGCTGCGTCCACCTATTGTTCAGGTACTATTGTTAGTTCACTTCTAACATCATGGTGTGTCTATATTGTCCCCTGTGTAGGGGTCAACATCTGTGGGGCAGTGTGTCATCTGTGTGTTGAAGATGGTCATTATTAATCTACATCACATTTACAATGTTGAGTCTGGTTAGGCACAAATATAGTGAGGTTACGGCTGAGTGCAGGCGTCAGCCGTTGTGCTGCACATGACTGCTTTGCCCATATTCCTGTTTGGGTGTGAACAACCAGGACATTTAAATTGTTGACACATCCAAATGGTGGGTGAATCCACATTGGTAAAATTAGTCACAATTCACATACATTTATGGGATTGGTCGTTACCAAACTAAGCATCAATCATATGTCTGCATGTTTAATGTTATTCCAGCCAGGTTTCAGCCAGCATGGCAAGGGGAGTGAGTGTATAGTCACCTGTACTCCACAGTCCCTCCCGTTGCCATGCTGCCTGTAACCTGCCTTTCATAACATTCAAGAAGCCCACATATGATTGATGCTTACTTTGATAATGATTGTAAAATTTACTAATGAAGTGTTTTTGGTTGCACCACCAGGCCAAAGTGTGGGCACCCCTCCACATTAGGCTGAATCTATGTTACCACAGTGCAGTGGCCAGGCCGTGGCCCACACTGTCCCTCCAATATGTTTATATACATTTGTGTGTAGTTTGGTACATGTGCAGGTGTGTGTTGGGGGCCAACAATTACTCACCACGCAGCCTGGCAATCCTGGCACGGATGTCCACTATGCGGCCCGGGCACTTCCGCTTTAAATCTGCGATCTTCTTCTGGATCGCTTTAACGGTCCTCTCTACCCCCAGTTGGCGGATCAGGGCCCGCTGGATCCGCCTAACGGTGCTGCGATTGCACAGCCTGGGGTGCCTGTGGTGATGGTGACCCCAGTAGTCATGGTGGTCACAATAATCAATGAGGATTATAAGCTCCGCCATCCCCCACGTTGCAGCGCGCTGTGTGGCGGCCATGACTATGCTGCTATGTGCAGGGGAGGGGCTAGCACCTTGCAGGCAGAGTGAAAATGAAACCAATGTCATGACGTGAGTACGGCCTTTTGCGGGATGTAACAATATTGTAAAGTGGCCGCACGCGCAGTGACATGGCAGGAACACTTCAGCGGCACCTACAGAACAATGACCCTGGGCGTTGTGTACAGCAACCTTATGCGCTGTGTAGAGCATTAGTCCTTTGTATGTAGTATGACAATGTGCACATTATATAGTGCGCGCAGTGTGAGACGGCAGAAAACACTTCTACGGCGCCTACAGCACAATAACCCAGGGCGGTTTGTAACGCTAACTTGTGTGCTGTGTACAGCGTTATTCCTTTTTGTGTTCTGAGAATGTGCACACTACATAAGGACCATGCCGCACCATACTTTGGCCTTCCGCAATTGTGTGGCGGCATAATTGTACTAATGCATCTGATCGTGCATACTGCGCGTATCTGTAATGCTGAAGTGAGAGCTCCTCCAAGATGGCAGCCTGTGAAGGGAGAGCCAATCGTAACGCAGCATCTTCCACCAATGATCGCTGATGGGGCGCGGTATCCCGGAGGCTGTGTCACGCGCCAGGTAGATAACTAGGTGTCGAAACAATCCTCCTGTTCCTCATTTACACGCCGCTACACGCCATTACCATCGGGTTGAAATCAACCTGTTTTAGAGCACTGCTCTGAAACAGGTGCCGAAAGTGACGGGTGGCAACAAGCTAGTTTACACGCCACTACCTCGGGTTGATTTGGCGGTGCAAGATACATTTGTCTCATAAACCCGGTTGTTTCCACCTTGTTGTAGCGGCGTGTAAAGGTACCCTTATGGCCCCTTTACACGCAGCTACAGGTGACAGGTTTTCCACAGGTAACTTACTGGTTGCAGTGAAATCATGGAGACATAGTTCTATCTTGTTGCTGTGTACAAATGGAAGTATGTCTCCATGATTTCACTGCAACCAGTTAGTTACCTGTGGAAAACCTGTCACCTGTAGCTGCGTGTAAACGGGCCATTAGGGTATGTGCCCACAGGAAGTTTTTTGAGCAGTCCTGAACGCAGCAAAACCTGAGGATCCTAGAGTCCTTGACAGGAGAAGTGCTATGATCTTGTCTGCGTTTTTTGCGCGTTTTTGATGCTGCGTTTTTCCTGCGTTTTTTCCATTGACTGCACCAAAAACGCAGGAAAATAGAGCATGTCAATTCTCTCCCATCTGCACCAAAAACGCAGGTATTCGACAGTTCTTGACACTTGCAAAACCAATGTGTGTGCACAGCGTTTCTGTGAAATACATTGGTTTTGCTGGGAATGAAAACCGCAGGAACAAATTAGCATACATTACCATAAAACCAATGGTTTTCTGCATGCAGAAACCGCAGGAAAAACGCAGCAAAAACGCCCTGTGTGCACATACCCTTAAAGCGAACCTGTCACCCCCCCCGGGCATCAAAAGCTCTAATAGCCACCTTCTGCAACACTAAGGCTGCATTCAGGGAAGGTGACTATAGCCTTTTGATGCCCTTTGTAGTCTGAAATATGAAGTTAGGTAAATGCTTACTCTTAGAAAGACCAGAGACCGGGAGGCGGGGTTTCACGCTGCTCCGGCCCGCCCCCTCTTGTCAGTCATGGTGCTCGGCTGCTGCTGCCTCCCATGACTGTGTAAAATGAACGCGCGTCTCCGTTCTCATGCACGGAGCCGCGCATGCGCTGTGCACCCGGTGTCCAGGAAGTCATCGACACCGGGCACACAGCGCATGCGCGGCTCCGTGCATGAGAACGGAGACGCGCGTTCATTTTACACAGTCATGGGAGGCAGCAGCAGCCGAGCACCATGACTGACAAGAGGGGGCGGGCCGGAGCAGCGTGAAACCCCGCCTCCCGGTCTCTGGTCTTTCTAAGAGTAAGCATTTACCTAACTTCATATTTCAGACTACAAAGGGCATCAAAAGGCTATAGTCACCTTCCCTGAATGCAGCCTTAGTGCTGCAGAAGGTGGCTATTAGAGCTTTTGATGCCCGGGGGGGTGACAGGTTCGCTTTAAGGCTCAGTTGTTGATTTCTGAAACTGAAACTGTACAGTAAGTAGTATCCTTAAAATATTTTATTTTCTACTGCTTATACAGCAATTTAACAAGTGTAAAGGTTGATGTTTCAAATACAGTATATTCCTCTTTAAACATGTATATGTGGCGCCCTGCTCACACAGGTAGCCACAGACTTCTCTAATGCACAGTTGGGTTTCCACAGCAGGTACTTACTACATGCAACATCTTCCACCCCGGCACAGTAAGGGGAGCCCAACTTGCTGACCTTAGACAAGATCCCCTATAAATACTACTGCTGGGGGAGGAGTTAGTTAGAGTTTGCAGACGGTAGGAGAGCTGCGAAGACGTCCTGGTGGTCGGTGCCGCGGTTAGGCCTGAACCAGTGACCCGGAGTGGCCCTTCTGACGTCCCGCGAGCCTAAGTGGGGACAGAAGGCAAGGAGCAGATAGCTTAAGAGGAGCAAAGAACTTGAGGGAGTTTGACCCAAGATGTACTGGACATCGGGGATCCGCACATGTGGGATACTCCAGGACCACAGAGAACCCCGTAACACTGTGGAGGCTTCAGCCATCCGGTCCCCCTGTGGGTCACGAGTGGGAGCCAGATACAGCAGTGTACCACCGCAGTGATCAGAGAGGGTAACCCGGAGACCGCACAGGAGGAGAGACAGACATCACTGTCAGGAACAACAGAGAGGAGGCAAGTCAGGCTGCATGCAGGCTGGGCTTCAGCAACAAAGAGTAACAGAGGAGGCCTTATACTCACTTGCTGTGGGGACCCACTGTGCAACCTGGTCACCTATCAGTGCCCTGGACATCTTTACCTGCTGTAACATCAGTAAAAGGTAAAAGAGACTTCTGCTGTGTGCGTGTATCATTCCCCTCCGTTCCCGGTGCCCCTCATAGACTGCTCCAACACTCCCCATGCCATCTAAGGCTCCACTACACACTGCCCATTTACACTACGCTGCCCCGTAGGTCCATCCCTAACTATAGGGGACTTTGCCAACTTGCCGCATTACCATCTACCTCCGGCGGACTGTGGCGGCGTTGGTGACACCTCACCAGGAACTACAGGTGGCGTCACGACAAACTGTATATAAATCCCCTGTAAATAATTCCCCTTTTTTGGAAGATATCCCAGGACACGGGATCAGGCGCGGCCACCACTCCCCGTGACAACAGGAACGTTAACCCCTTGTAGCCTGATACCCGAGTACCCCAAAGCCTGGGCTCTACATATCTATTTTATATGTGCGCCAGGTTAGGCTAATAAGGAGTATAGGGCTCAAGGTACGTAATTACCAACTTCTAAAAGATATATAAAAAATAATCTTTATTCAAATTCCTTTAAAAAGGTCTAAGGACCCCACATGTAAGTAAACAACGAAACATACAACATAAAAACATAGATGGATTGCAATGGTCGTGCAGATCACCTACTTTTACCCCATGTACTGTTTCTACCTGACAATGAAGGTGTTTACACCCTAAAGTTAGTGGTGCCCCCACTCCATGGTGGCTCACCCTAAATCTGACCCTAATGGGAGATCAAGGGGAACAGTAGACATATAAACGGGATTACGTTTTGAGGCTGGACTTAACTCATAGGGAAATCCATAGTATGGCAGCCAACAGGAGTGTCTATACATGGCACAGTTGCAAGTCCAAGATGACTGGTCTAGGATAATTCTCCAGGCTTTACGCGTTTCACCTTATCTTATTTTACAATGCTCATCAGAAGACGGAGATGATGTATAAGCTTGCCTATGAACAAGGAGATCAACACTTAGAGACTAGTTAAACACATTCAAAAACTTCCCAGATGGAGATTTGTCTTTTATTAGTCTCCTAGAGAGGAAGTACATAAATGGACCCTTTCATTATAAATAAAACCCATATCCTGGTGGCTGCACAGCCCAAGCAACGCTAAAAGCTCTGCATATATAATATATTACTCAGTCATACCTTGTCACATAATTCTCAAAGAGAAAAATTGGTAAAAAATTCCCTTAGGAGAATTCACCTAGTATAGGTATATGTCCGAGGATGAGGATAGTAAAAAGCAGGTCGAGGAAAGGGATGTAATAACATGATATAAGGTAGATATACTCTGTGTATATATGCCAGTACATCTAAAGGCCCCGTTACACGGTACAACATCATTAACGACATTGCTGATAGGTCAAGGGTTTGGAAGCGTTCCAGCAACATCGATGCAACCTCGTTGAGTGCCAAGTTGTAACAATAAATCGTTGGATCGCCGATCGCAGGTTTGAGAACATGTTCTCAAACCACACGATCAACGATCAGCCAACCTGGTATATCGTTGTGTTTGACACCGCACTAACGATGTCGTTAACGACTTCGCCCAATCACAGCAATGAGCAGATATTGCTGGGTTGTGCGAACAATACCTGCTCACAACATCGTTGCTGAGTTGTCCACAATATCTAGATGTGGGACATCTCACCAACAATGTCAAAACGATGTCTGCAACGACTGCGCGCCCACGAGATCGTTGCCAACATCATTACAACGTCATGCCGTGTAACAGGGTCTTTACCAGCATCCCCAGGTGACCAGTCAAAACAGACATCCACCAGAGTAAGAGACCGTGCCAGTTTACCCAAGCTCAATCTATTTTAAAAGAAATGCAATCACTCAAATTCCAGGCTGCCACAGCTTAAATAGGAAGTTATATTTGGAGTAAAAACACTCATGAAGAAAATGAAAGTGAGCTTACTGGAGGGAAACAAAGTGTGGATAAAACACTTATTCTGGCTATAGGTAACAAGCCTTTCAGGGGTCAAAGTAGCTTGAATGGCTACAATCAAAAGAAGCAGCATTAATAACACAGGCAAATAAGTGCATATATAAAAATCAATCCAAATGATGTCTCAGTACACTTAACCTATCCAGTGGCAGTCACAGTTCTGAGAGGAGTGTAAGGATTGCAGAATTGAGCCCTTTTTATATACCCCAGCTGAAATAATTATTAAATGTCGGTGTTCGTCGTTCTAAACCCGCATTTCCAGGTCGCATAAGTGACGTCATAATGGGCGTCATCAAATAAGGACCCATGCATTCCACCGACCAGGAAGTGCGGTGGAACGGAATGTCTGTGCATGCGCGTAATATATCAACCAAGCTTCCATCACAGCGATAACGACGTCACTGATAGGCTTCATCAAATGGCGGCAATTGCGTTCCACCGATCAGGATACCAGCAAAGTTGACTTTTTGGATGTCTGCATGGAGGTCGGAGTTGACGGCACCATGCTGACAGATGTTTTCCGAAAGTCAACTGCAGTTAATTCCCTTTTAGACGCCACGTCCACTCATGATCAGTCCACTATTCGCGCCATCCCCACTGGTCAATTTCTCCGGATGAAACTGATCTGTTCATCTGCAGGGCCGTATTTGCCCTTAGGCACTTGTAGGCACGTGCCTAGGGCACTGGAATTTGGGGCGGGCGGCGCCTGAGCATGATTTTTTTTTGGGGCCGTCCCGCCTCCTCACCTCAGTCATCCGCCCCGCGCTGCTGCCGCTGCATCTTGGCTCACAGGCCGCTGAAGGAACAAGGTCGGAGGAGTGAGGAGGAAATTTGAATTTCCTGCGCTGCCGGGCAGCACATTGCCGGCGGCTAGTGCCGGATGCGGGTGGCTCCCTGGTGCCGGCTGCTGGCGGCTCCTGGGTGCTGGTGGCTGCCACATGGTGCCAGCTCCCGGGTGCTGGTGGCTGCCACCTGGTGGCGACTGCAGGGTGCTGGTAGTTGCCACCTGGTGCCGGGTGCTGGCAGTTGCCAACTGGTGCCGGCTGCTGGGTTCTGGTGGCTGCCACCTAGTGCCAGCTGCCAGGTGCTGGAGGCTGCTGCATGCTGGCTGCTGCCACCTGATGCCGGCTGCCGGGTGCTGGCTGATGCCGCCTAGTGTCGGCTGCCAGGTGCTAGCGGCTACCAGGTGCAGGCGGCTGATGCCGGCTGCCAGGTGCTAGTGGCTGCCACCTGGTGCTGCCTGCTGCTACCTGCTGCTGGGTGCTGGCTGCTGCTGCCAGGTGCTAGCGTTCACCGGGTGCTGGCGGCTGGTGCTGGCTGCTGGATGCTGATGGCTGCCACCTGATCCCAGGTGCTGGCGGCTGCCGGATGCTTTCTGGACTTCTGAATGTCTGCATGGAGGTTGGAGTTGACGGCACCATGCTGCCAGATGTTTTCCGAAAGTCAACTGCAGTTAATTGCCTTTTGCACGCCACGTCTGCTCATGATCGGTCCACTATTCGCGCCATCTCACCAGTGCACTTTCACCAGATAAAATGGATCTATTCATCTGTAGGGCCTTATTTGCCCTTAGACACTTGTAGGCACATGTCTAGGGCGTCGGAATTCGAGGGGCGCGTCGTCTGAGCGTGATTTTTTTTGGGGGGGGCCGTCCCGCCTCCCCACCTCAGTCATCCGCCACTCTCCCCCCCCCCCTCAGTCATCTACCCTGCCCTCCTGCTGCTGCATCTTGGCTCACAGGCTGCTGATGGGATGAGGTCAGAGGAGTGATGAGGAAATTTGAATTTCCTGCGCCGCTGGGCAGCACATCGCCTGCGGCTGGTGCCGGTTGCTCCCGGGTGCCACCTGGTGCCGGCTGCTGGCGGCTCCCGGGTGCTGGCGGCTGCCACCTGGTGCAGGCTGCCGGGTGCTGGCTGCTGCCACCTGGTGTCGGCTGCTGGCGGCTGCCGCCTGATGCCAGCTGCCGGGTGCTGGCGGCTGCCACCTGGTGCCGTCTGCTGGGTGCTGGCAGCTGCCACCTGGTGCTGGCGGCTGCTACCTGGTGCCAGCTGCTGGGTGTTGCTGGCTGCCGAGTGATGGCGGCTGCCACCTGGTGCCTGTTGCCGGGTGCTAGCAGCTACCAGGTGCTGGCGGCTGGTGCCGGCTGCCGGTGACTGCCACCTGGTATCGGCTGCTGGATGCTGCCGGCTGCCACCTGCTGCCAGGTGCTGGCGGCTGCCGCCTGGTGCCAGCTGCCCGGTGCTGGTGGCTACCACATGGTGCTGGCGGCTGCCACCTGGTGTTGGGTGCTAGCGGCTACCGGGTGCTGGCAGCTGGTGCCAGCTGATGGGTGCTGGCGACTGCCACCTGGTGGCAGCTGCTGGATGCGGATGGCTGCCACCTGCTGCTGGGTGCTGGCGGCTTCCGCCTGATGCTTGCTGCCGCGCTCTAGCTGCCACCAGGTGCTGGAGACTGGTGCCGGCTGCCGGGTGCTGGTAGCTGCCACCTGGTGCCGGCTGCCAGATGCTGGTGGCTGCCACCTGGTGCCAGCTGCTGGGTGCTGGTGGCTGCCACCTGGTGCTGGAGGCTGCCAGGTGCTGGTGCCTGCTGCCTGGTGCCGAGTGCTAGCGGCTACTGGGTGCTGGCGGCTGGTGCCGGCTGTCGGGTGCTGGCGGCTGCCACCTGGTGCCGGCTGCCGATGGCTGCCACCTGCCGCTGGGTGCTGGCAGCTACTGCCTGGTGCCAGCTGCCGGGTGCTGGCGGCTGCCACCTGGTGTTGGCTGCCAGGTACTAGCGGCTGCTGGTTGCTGAAGGGTGCTGGGTGCTGGCGGCTGGTGCCGGCTGCTGCCTGGTGCTGACTCTAAGGATGAACAGTATGGGACATTTTATCTGCATTCACATTTATATAGAGAACGTACTGTTCTGGTGATATATAGACGGTGGTTCTGATTATATATTATTGTATTGCCATTGGTTCTGGAGATGTACTGACAGGGGTTATAGTGATGATATATTATTGTATTGATGGGGGTTCTGGTGATGTATTGACTGGTTTTGGTGATGTATTTGTGGTGCCCCTGCGACCAGGGTGGCTACACGTAGGAACCGCAGCCAGGCAGGTGGAGACAGTTTGTTCACCAAACACCTTCAAAACACACACCCGCAAGACACAGCACCCAATCCGGAGCCCGGGACTCTAGGTGAGCAAAGGGGTGACAGGGTTTAGAGGGAAGTGGGTGAAATGTAGGTCAGGTGACAGACCTAGTACCAAAAGAGAACAGTAGGCGGAGAGAATCAGTAGGCCAGTGGGTGCCGAGAAGCCAAGAACAGCAGAGTGACACTTTCCTGGGGGACAGGGCTGCCCTGCGGCGCAGAATCAACAGAGACACCGTTCCATGGAGAAAAAGCCCGCTCCATAGCCTGTACCCCAAGGGAAAGGAAGGACAGAGACCGGACCGGTGCCACCGGGTCCGAGGAGTACGGCAGCATTGACCGACTACAGGCATGACAGGTCTCCCTTGACGTACTCAGGTAGACACACGGGTCGCAGAGAGCCCGGTGATCCCTTGCAACATAGGGACACCCAAGGCTAAGCTGGGACCAGAGTGTCGGCTCTGAGGGGGACCGCAGTAATACACCGGATCCAAGACAAACCGATGAGGGACTTTGATTCCAGGTCAGAGTTCCTACCACACGGGTTGGAGGCACAGAAGCACCATAAGACCCAGGCTAGCCACCACATACAGGGGGGAGCCAAATAAAGGGACTGAGTGGCCGCCATACAACCCACAGGGAGAGAAGCACAGAAGAGAGCCTGAACGGTTACAGAGAAAGTGAAAGGTCTCAGAGAGGAAGCCTGGCTGCAGAGGGTTCAGAGACTGTCCGGAGTTAATTGTGTGAACTGTATCGTGAATTGTTTGAGTTGCACTAAGAACTTGCAAGTAAATCCCGGTGAACCCTGCTTCAGTCTCCCGTGTGTGATTCCCTGCTAACAGGACACTTTATTACATCTTTACACCCTGTCAGGAGCAGCCCCGACCCGCGGCGGGCTCATCCATCTTGCTGCAGCAGCATCATCCACCCTCCTGGCAGAAGTACGCAGCAGCGGTGGTCCCCTCACTGACCACAACCCGTGGGTGGCCTCACGACAAACACCCCTGTAAATATTCCTTTTTTACTTGTGGGCTCAGGACACGGTCAGGACCTCCGTGATACCCCCCGTGATGCCCTGGTCCGGTACCGAGTACCCTGTCCCAGTGGGCTCCACATATTACCGTATTGACAATGGTTCTGGTGAGGTATTATTGTATTGACAGTGGTTCTGGTGAGGTATTATTGTATTAACAGTGGTTCTGGTGATATAGTCATGTGGATGTTGTAATCTTCAACTTAGCAGACTTGATCCTAAAACATTATTGGGCAAGTGTGCTTGACTAAAAATACAGATGAATGTCAGCCAAACAATTGACTAAAGCCCCCAAGCGCTATAGCTAGGTGTCCAATCGCTCAGCCGGCAGCGAGCTTGCTTGTCTCTCCCATATACAGAAGCACTCATTCTTCCCAGTGTTCTTGTATACTGTATGGAAGCTGCTGTTAGGCCCCTTTCACATCATCGGCTTGCTGATGTTTCTGGCCGATCCAACAGATGGCGCCGGATCTGCCGCCTAACGGCTGACTTGCGGCACCTATACAGTAAGCCCCATGCCTTGTCTATGCGGCTTGCGGTCGGGTGCAGCAAGTGTGGTTCTGCTGGATCCGGCACTTGCTGCAGCAAAAAAAAAACCCGCTGCTAACCGCAATTGCCACAAGCCCCATAGACAATGAATGCAGGCTTGCCCCAAGGGCAACGCAAGTCGGCCGTTAGGCGGCAAATGTGGTAAATCTGTCGGATCGGCCAAATCCAGACAGAACCGCTGATGTGAAAGGGGCCTCAGGGCCGCTTTACACACACCAACTTCTGTGTCCAACTTCTGAACAGATCTCTGGTTGCAGTGAAATCATGGACACATTGTTACATTTGTACACAGCCACAAAATGGAACAATGTGTCCATGATTTCACTGCAACCAGACATCTGTTCAGAAGTTGGCCACAGACGTTAGTGTGTGTAAAGCGGCCCTCAGACGTCTCTGGCTGCAACTTATCACTAATGGTACCTTTACACGCCGCCACAACAGGATGGATACCAACGGCAACTTCACGTGCACGAGCACGGCCGAACGGTTACCAAC
>JARQOC010000001.1:366719033-366763555 GCA_033576535.1 Allobates femoralis | reverse complement strand
CACACACACACAAACACACTCGGGCAAACACACACAGCCCTGCACAGAGCCCGGTGTGCCCCGCGCCGTGGCCCCGCACATACTCAGTGTGCCCGTCGCCGCGGTCCCGCACATAGCCCGGTGTGCGTCCTCCCCCATCCGGGAGCCGGCCCCTCCCACACTCCGGTCCAGTGTGCGGCCTCCGGTATCACCGACACCGCATGTGTGTACATATAATGTGTGTGTATCTAATATATAAAAGCCCAAGGCACTTCCGTCACTTTGTCCGTACTTCTGTCACTTTGTCCGCACTTCCGTCACTTTGTCTGCACACACACACACATACTCCGCTATACTTACCATCGGCCCTGCGTCCGGTGGAAACTTCCCGGACGCCATATTGGATCCAGTCGTCCGGGGGCGGCGACATACTTTGTCCAAGATGGCGGCCGGGAGTCTCGCCAGACTTCCCAGACGCCATATTGGATCCAGTCGTCCGGGGGCGGCGACATGTCGACTAATGATCCAGGCGGCGGGGGAGACGCAGGGCCGGTGGTAAGTATAGCGGAGTGTGTGTATGTGTGTGTTGACCACTCTGCCCACGGCACTGCGCTGACCACTCTGCCCACGGCGCTGCGCTGACCACTCTCACCGCACTCACTGCTAACCACTGAGCCACCGCACTCACTGCTAACCACTGAGCCACCGCACTCACTACTAACCACGGAGCCACCACACTGACTGCTAACCACAGAGCCACCGCAATCACTGCTAACCACTGAGCCACCGCACTCACTGCTAACCACTGAGCCACCGCACTCACTGCTAACCACTGAGCCACCGTGCAGTGCTAACCACTGCGCCACCGCGCAGTGCTAACCACTGAGCCACCGCGCAGTGCTAGCCACTGAGCCACCGTATACTCTGCTACCCACTGAGCCGCCTGTATACACACAATTCATTTCAACCCCCTAACTATTCATTTCACTCCCCTAACTATTAGTAAATAAACTATATATGGATTCTAGACTACCCGATTCTTTAGAATTGGGCCGCCATCTAGTCTTCAATAAATGCCCAAGTTTACATTAAAATTTTGGACACTTTCCTTATCCCATCAATTGAAAGGATATTTGGGGATGATGAAATAATTTATCAAGATGATAATGTATCCAGCCATAGAGCAAAAACTGGGAAAACATTCCTTGAAAGAAGACACATAAGGTTAATGTCATGGCCTGCAAATAGTCCAGATCTCAATCTAATTAAAAATCTTTGGTGGAAGTTGAAGAAAATGGTACATGACAAGGCTCCAACCTGCAAAGCTGATCTGGCAACAGCAATCAGAGAAAGTTGGAGCCAGATTGATGAAGAGTACTTGTTTGTCACTCATTAAATCCATGCCTCAGAGACTGCAAGCTGTTATAAAAGCCAGAGGTGGTGCAACAAAATACTAGTGATGTATTGGAGTGTTCTTTTGTGTGTTTGTTTTTCAGGATTTCATATTTTTTTCCTCAGAATTAAGTGATTCCATAATTTATCCCCCTGCTTGGTCTAAAAAAGTAACCGTTACTGGCTAGCACATTTTTTTCTCATGATTTCTTTTAGTGTTTCTTCAAGCCAGAAAGTTACCATATGAAATTACTTTAGTGTTGTGCCATGTCTGTGATCTGCTTTTTTTTCTACAAAATTAAACAACTGAATGAACATCTTCGGAGCCAGGTGATTCCATAATTTTTGCCACTGGTTGTAGTTGAAGATATGCTTAAAGGTACCGTTACATTCTTCAATGTCGTTGGGATCTCACTAACGATCCGGGGGCGCACGGTCGTTGAGGACATCGTTTAGACATTGTTGGTGAGATGTCACACTTATACATATCGTACACGACACACCAGCGATGTTGCGTGCAGTGATCGTTCGCACAACCCAGAGAATGATCCTTGTTCATTGTGGTGAATGGGCGAAGTCGTTCAACACATCGTGATCGCGGTGTCACACTGCACGATGCACCAGGCTGGCTGATTGCAGATCGTCTGATTTGAGAACATGTTCTCAAATCTGCGATCAACGATTCAACAATTTATCGCAGTCGTTTCTCAGTTTCACATGCAACGACGTACTAACGATATCGTTTGAACGACTCCAAACACGTGATGTTTCAGCGATATCGTTCATGACATCGTTGCGTGTAACTGTGCCTTTAGATGAATCTTTATTTATAATGCTTGGAGACGCAACAGGTGAGGTCACTCCAGGCTCAGACACTGAGGTGTCAACACCCACCACTGTGCCACCAACTCTCCACAGAGCGAAAGCTCCAAAATTGAACTGGCAGTATTTCACAAGTGACCATTAAGGAACAGTAAAACCTCAAACCCCTGGTAGCATTTAACCATACATGGGTACCGTATACCACATGTTGGTTGACTATCCAAGCCATAGGGGCACAACTACTTTACTTTGATGCTAAACCATTCAGGCAACTATTACGCGCTGTCATGGTGCGTAACTTCACCGTTAATGGTCCACTTTGTAATGATCCGCTATTTGCAGTGGAAAGCAATGAAAAGCATTGATGTTGACTGTACCAGCCAAGTCAATGCATTTCACTATTTGGCATTCAGATACTACGCTTTTTACAGACCTGCTTATTGGCTGAAAAGTAGATCTGTAAAAGAAGTCACATGTCAATTTTCTGGCGTAATTCTGCTACACTTTTTACTAACCTCGGCGCGCTCCCTGGTGATCTACCCTCATATGGAGGTCGCAGGATGTGTGGAAGACCTTGGGCAGCACCATGTGACTGAGCAACGTCACTCGGTCAGATGACTGGCTACAAGGTCCAAGAGGCAGCGACGCTGTGGCCTCCGAGGTTGAAAAGGCATCGTCGGTGGTCACTGAGGGAGTGCAACAAGGTGAGTAAGAGAGCAGCATAACGCAGCAGCATTCACACACAGAATGCTGCACTTTGTGAGGATCACCAAAAATGGATCCTCAGAAAACACAGCAAAAACACTGTGTGATTGTAGCCTTAGACCGTTTTGACAAATGTGCCTCAGTATCTGCCTTCTGGTCAAGTAAAAAGGAGAACTCAAGCTAAAAGTAGCCAACTGGAAAGCAAATACCAAAGACAGGAGACCTGAGGTGACCACCATCAGCATTACCACCTTCCAAGATAGAAGATTAATAACAAAAGTGAAGGTACCGTTACACGGTTCCAACATCGTTCCGACATCGTTCAAAAGTGACGTCTGGAACGATGTTGAAATTACATCAATATTAACTCGTTGCGTGTAAACTAACGATTCAACAACGATAGTTGTTCAAGTCGGAGTTGACAGGTTTATCAACCATGTTGATAAACCTGTCAACTTCAACTCAAACAACCTGCTGCCTCAGTCTGTGTGAAGAGCGGAACGATCTCCCAGCAGTACAGCCTATGCTGGGAGATGGTAACCATGGTACATATCGAGTAACTAAGCGCAGCTCGGCGCTTAGTAACCCGATGTGTACCTTGGTTACCAGCATCTCGCTGGTCCTGATCGCTGGTGAGTCTGCCAGTGTGACAGCTCACCAGCGATCTGAACGATATTGTTGGCGATTGCTCGTGAATGAGATCGCTAACAACATCGTTCACAACATTGACCCGTGTAAAGGTACCTTAACACAAGGGTTCAGTGACATGAACGTCTGAATAAGGCTGGGGATACAAGGCAACATGTGTCCTGCAAACTTTCTGAAAAATACTGTTGACAAATTTAGGCTGCGTTCACACACAGAGTATTTGTGAGGAAGCGCTTTTGATGCAAAACTGCACCAAGAGCGCATCCTCAGAGAACGCAGCGTTCTGTGTGTGAACGGACTGGGGGAGATCTGATGTCACAGAGGGGGAGGAAGAATCCTGGTTCCTCCTCCCCTCTGTGCTATGTGTGACCGCCCCAATTTGATCTCGCAGTGTATTAATGTACACTGCGAAATCAAAATTAAATAAAGCCAAATGTATGAAAAATAATAAAGAATTCCTACTTACCCTTTCCGACGCCTTTTCACAGTCTCCGGTGCAGAGGCAAGGCGAAATATAGTCCTGCCAGGACCTGTGGTGATGTCAGAGGGCGTTCCAGTCATGTGATACGTATCACATGACCGAGAGCGGCCAATCAGCACCCGGAACGTCACTCTGACATCACGGCAGGTCCTGGCAGGACTATACTTCGCCTGCCTCTGCACCAGAGACTGCGAAAAGGCATCAGAAAGTGTAAGTATGAATTCTTTATTATTTTTCATACCTCTGTCTTTGTTTAATTTTGATTTCGCAGTGTATATTAATACACTGCAAAATAAATGGGGGCCGGCAGACATGGCACAGAGGGGAGAGGAAGCAGGATTCTTCCTCCCCTCTGTGACATCAGATCGAGCAGCATCTGCCCCTATGGGAGAAAATGCAGGCGCTGCTGCTTAAAGAATTGACATATCAATTCTTTACGCAGCTGCGTTTTCTCCCATAAACGCACTGTGTATTTTTGCGCAGTGTCTGAACGGCAAAGTGAATTTCCCATTCACTTTGCTGGCAGACACAAGGCACATTGCGTATTTTTGAATAGCGCGCATAAAAAAGCGCGGCAAAAATATGCAATGTGTGAACGTAGCCTAAAATTGTACCTAGTAAACTAAAAACAGATTCTATATAAAACATGACAATTACCTTCTTAGATACCGTATATACTCGTGTATAAGCCGACCCTTGTATAAGCCGACCCCCCTACTTTTGCCCCAAAAACTGGGAAAACTTATTGACTCGCGTATAAGCCGAGGGTGGACTCCAGCACAGGTATACAACCCCCAGCAGTGAGGTATACAGCAGCCTCCCCAGTGGTAGTATACAGCAGCAGCCCCAATGGTATATACAGCAGCAGCCCCAGTGGTAGTATACAGTAGCCCCAGAGGTATATGCAGCCCCAGAGGTATATGCAGCCCCAGAGCTATATGCAGCCCCATATGCAGCCCCAGAGGTATATGCAGCCCCAGAGGTATATGCAGCCCCATATGCAGCCCCAGAGGTATATGCAGCCCCAGAGGTATATACAGCCCCAGAGGTATATGCAGCCCCAGAGGTATATACAGCCCCAGAGGTATATGCAGCCCCAGAGGTATATGCAGCCCCAGAGGTATATGCAGCCCCAGAGGTATATGCAGCCCCAGAGGCATATGCAGCCCCAGAGGTATATACAGCCCCAGAGGTATATGCAGCCCCAGAGGTATATACAGCCCCAGAGGTATATGCAGCCCCAGAGGTATATGCAGCCCCATATGCAGCCCCAGAGGTATATGCAGCCCCAGAGGTATATGCAGCCCTATATGCAGCCCCAGAGGTATATGCAGCCCCATATGCAGCCCCAGAGGTATATGCAGCCCCAGAGGTATATACAGCCCCAGAGGTATATACAGCCTCAGAGGTATATACAGCCCCAGAGGTATATGCAGCCCCAGAGGTATATGCAGCCCCATATGCAGCCCCAGAGGCATATGCAGCCCCAGAGGTATATACAGCCCCTGAGGTATATGCAGCCCCAGAGGTATATACAGCCCCAGAGGTATATGTAGCCCCAGAGGTATATACAGCCCCAGAGGTATATGTAGCCCCAGAGGTATATGCAGTCCCATATGCAGCCCCATATGCAGCCCCAGAGGTATATGCAGCCCCAGAGGTATATGCAGCCCCAGGGGTATATGCAGCCATATATGTATATACAGCCCCAGAGGTATATACAGCCCCAGAGGTATATGCAGCCCCAGAGGTATATGCAGCCCCAGAGGTATATACAGCCCCAGAGGTATATGCAGCCCCAGAGGTATATACAGCCCCAGAGGTATATGCAGCCCCAGAGGTATATGCAGCCCCAGAGGTATATGCAGCCCCATATGCAGCCCCAGAGGTATATACAGCCCCAGAGGTATATGCAGCCCTATATGCAGCCCCAGAGGTATATGCAGCCCCATATGCAGCCCCAGAGGTATATGCAGCCCCATATGCAGCCCCAGAGGTATATACAGCCCCAGAGGTATATACAGCCCCAGAGGTATATGCAGCCCCAGAGGTATATGCAGCCCCAGAGGTATATGCAGCCCCAGAGGTATATGCAGCCCCAGAGGTATATACAGCCCCAGAGGTATATGCAGCCCCAGAGGTATATACAGCCCCAGAGGTATATGCAGCCCCAGAGGTATATGCAGCCCCAGAGGCATATGCAGCCCCAGAGGTATATACAGCCCCAGAGGTATATGCAGCCCCAGAGGTATATACAGCCCCAGAGGTATATGCAGCCCCATATGCAGCCCCAGAGGTATATGCAGCCCCATATGCAGCCCCAGAGGTATATGCAGCCCCAGAGGTATATACAGCCCCAGAGGTATATACAGCCTCAGAGGTATATACAGCCCCAGAGGTATATGCAGCCCCAGAGGTATATGCAGCCCCATATGCAGCTCCATATGCAGCCCCAGAGGCATATGCAGCCCAAGAGGTATATACAGCCCCTGAGGTATATGCAGCCCCAGAGGTATATACAGCCCCAGAGGTATATGCAGCCCCAGAGGTATATGCAGACCCATATGCAGCCCCAGAGGTATATGCAGCCCCAGGGGTATATGCAGCCCCATATGTATATACAGCCCCAGAGGTATATACAGCCCCAGAGGTATATGCAGCCCCAGAGGCATATGCAGCCCCAGAGGTATATACAGCCCCAGAGGTATATGCAGCCCCAGAGGTATATACAGCCCCAAAGGTATATGCAGCCCCAGAGGTATATGCAGCCCCAGAGGTATATGCAGCCCCAGAGGTATATGCAGCCCTAGAGGTATATGCAGCCCCAGGGGTATATGCAGCCCCATATGTATATGCAGCCCCAGAGGTATATGCAGCCCCAGAGGTATATACAGCCCCAGAGGTATATGCAGCCCCAGAGGTATATGCAGCCCCAGAGGTATATTCAGCCCCAGAGGCATATGCAGCCCCAGAGGCATATGCAGCCCCAGAGGTATATACAGCCCCAGAGGTATATGCAGCCCCAGAGGTATATGCAGTCCCAGAGGTATATGCAGCCCCATATGCAGCCCCAGAGGTATATGCAGCCCCAGAGGTATATGCAGCCCCAGAGGTATATGCAGCCCCATAGGTATATGCAGCCCCAGAGGTATATGCAGCCCCAGAGGTATATGCAGCCCCAGGAGGTATATGCAGCCCCAGAGGTATATGCAGCCCCCCCATATCAGTATACAGGCCCCCCCTTGGGTAGTAATCCTGTAAAGGAAGAGATTAGTATACTTATCCCTCCGCTGTCCCGCTGCCGCTGTCTCGCCGCCATCACGCTCCTCCATCTTCATCCAGCGTCTTCCGTCTTCTTTCGGCTTCCTCCTCTGTTGCGCAGGCAATGACGTCATTGCCTGCGACCATCGGAGGAAGCCGGAAGACGCTGGATGAAGACGGAAGAGCGCGATGGCGGCAGCGGGACAGCGGAGGGATAAGTATACTAATATCTTACTTTACAGGATTACTACCCAAGGGGGGGCCTGTATACTGATATGGGGGGGGGGCACTGTATACTGTATACATTGACTCGCGTATAAGCCGAGGGGGGGACTTTTCAGCCCAATTTTTGGGCTGAAAAACTCGGCTTATACGCGAGTATATACGGTAAATAACTAAATAAAAATAGGGGAATTTGAATCCTCCTCTTTGTTATAAAACATCATTTATTTTTTTTTCTCTCATCTCTTTGTATTCTCTTTCTCTTTGTATTTTTTACATGTTTTTTTATAAATGAGTCGTTTTTTTTAGAAATTCTCCAGAGCCCTCTCTTTGCTGGAGGAATATTTAATCTATTAAATTTATCTACATTTCCTGTGTGCTCAGCAAAAGCGCATATCCGGTCCTTCTGTACCAAGCGGCCGGCTGCGCTGGAACCCTGGTAACCATAGGGACCTATAGGCAGCCTGAACACAGCGTTACACCACATTAATGCTATGCACTCAGGCTGCAAAATTCTAAGTATTAAACGGAAGTGTCAGACAAAAGGCTGACGCTAGTGTGACCCTAGCCATACACTACAATGTAAAGATAACAGAATGATGGTCATGTTTCGTACTTACTTTTGTCGAGGGCGAGGTCCTCTCTGGGCAGGCCGAACTAAAAAATAAACGAAAGCAGATTAGGATTCTAATTCACATACATTCTCTGACACACTGGTGTAATAATCGGATGAGTGCAATGCATGAAAATCTTGCACTCTGACCAATGTTAATAAGGCTAAAGGCACACTGTCATGCATCAAACACTGAGCGTGTGTGATGCACGACAGTGATGCGAGTGTAATGCGTGCTTTGTGTCACTGTGGTGCGAGTGTGGTGCGTGTGGCTGAGTGTGCATGGCTGTATGCATGTGAGTGTGCTGCGTGAGTGCGTGTCAGTGTGTTGCTGTCCACAGTCCTGAAGCAAACTTCAGGTCCACGAACAGCATTTACCGGCTTTTTTTTTTAATTTGCCAGTTTCCCGTTACAGTAAGCAATCACCTTTCCCTGCTGTCACAGCAGTGGGGAAAAATCATTCATATTAACACAGCCGCTGTCCACATTTTTAATTTCCAGGGGTTAATGTGCATATTAATGTGCTAATGTGCGGCATGTCAGCACAGAGGCTGCAGATGTGGCTAATAAGCCAGTTTCTGCAGGGTAAACCCCATTTTTGTGTGGTGCCAGTTTGTGTCCAGGTATGTCCACACTCCCTGGACAAATGCTGACATCACACACTAGGTCAGCAGGGGTTAATGCCCTTTATTCTGTAAAGCTGGCATTTACTGCTAAACAGTAAATTACTGTAATTGCCAGCAGCTCCTGCACTGAGGAGCTATCCATGGTACTGTAGGCTAAGAGCATACAATGACAGCCTCTGTCCATGGTTCTGAAATTCACGGTGTTATTACAGTGCATAGCTGGTTAAAGCTGTGCGCTGGCCACGGTGCTGATACACCAGCACAGCTTTAAAATTATTGCTTACTGTACCGGGAAACCGGCAAATTCAAACTCCACGGCTTTGACATCTGCTGAGTTTGAAGTGATTTTTAAAGCACACGCGTGCGACTATCACACAGTGTGCTTTAAGGGTGCGAGATTTTCTCGCACCCATATACTTACATTGGCCACTCGCACGGGGAAATCGCGTTCAATTGCAGCATGCTGCGACTGAACTTGCATTTCCCTCGCAATCCGAGTGTAATGAGATGCACTCGCTTTAATGTGACCAGTATCATTTAGGGTACCTTTACACACGGCTACATTTGTAGCTTGTCACCAGGTAACTTACTGGTTGCAGTGAAATCATGGATACATGGTTCTATCTTGTTGCTGTGTACAAATGGAATCATGTCTCCATGATTTCACTGCAACCAGTAAGTTACCTGGTGACAAGCTACAAATGTAGCCGTGTGTAAAGGTACCCTTAAGGTACCTTTACACGCCGCTACAACAGGATGGATACAACCCGCTACAGGCTACGATTGTAGCTTGCGTCGTCAATATTGCCCGTAGTAGCGGCGTGTGAAGACGGTAGGAGGCAGCCGGCAACAGATACATCTGTTTCCGAGCACTGCTCTGAAACAGGTGGCTACAAAGCCGATTGTAGCGAGCTGTATCGGCGTGTAAAGGAGCTACAGAACGGATGTCTATACACCAGGCGATGTACCTGGTATGTAGCTGGGGCGTGACACAGCCTCCGTGTTACCACACCCCATCAGCGATCATTGGTGGAAGATACTGCGTACCGATTGGCTCTTCCTGCACACTCCGCCATCTTGCCTGAGCTGTCCCTTCAGCACTACAGATACGCGCCGTAGGCACGATCACATATATTAATACAATTTACGCCGCGACACACTTGCGGAACAGCAAAGTATCAATGCGGCAGTGATCCTTATATAGTGTGCACATTCAGGAATCATGCATTACACAGCGCACAAGTCTCCGTTACGCACCGCCCTGTGGGATGTTGTCCTGTAGGTGCCGCAGAAGTGTTTCGCCCGTGTCATTGCGCGTACGGCGACTTGGAATGTTGTGTGGCCCCGGCAGCGGCCGTCATGACGTTGGTTTCACTTTCACTCTGCCTGCAAGGTGCCAGCCCCTCCTCTGCCTACAGCATTGAAGTCATGGCCGCCGCACAGCGCGCTGCAACGTGGGGGATGGCAGAGCTGATCATCCTGATTGATCATTGTGACCATCAGGACTATTGGGGCCACCATCACCACCGGCACCCCAGGCTGCGCAATCGGCGCACCGTTAGGCGGATCCAGCGGTCCCTGATCCGCCAACTGGGGGTAGAGAGGACTGTAAAAGCGATCCAAAAAAAGATCGCTGACTTAAAGCACAAGTGCCCGGGTCGCATACTGGACATCCGTGCCAGGATTGTCAGGCTGTGTGGTGAGTAATTGTTTGCCCCAAACACACACCGCCACATGTGCATGTCCCACAATACACAAAAAAGGATGGAAACATATGACAAGGGACAGTGTGGCCTACACAATCAAACAAATCTTCACAGTGTTGTGGTCCTCCAGTCAGCGCAAACAATGTTTCCTACCCACAGTACATGCATACAACATGAGTGTATGCATCCAGCATGACCTTCTTGATTCTAAGTTATGCCTCAAATACATAGCCACACAAGCTATATGTAGGAGAACAATGTGTTGTTAAGAATTAATCAAGGCCTTTGTTTTTTTTTTTATTTTTAAAAATAGATGCAGATTCGTCATCTGAAGAAGGGCACCATGCCCCACCCCCAGGTGGCCCATCCACAACACCGCCACATCAGGCTGAAGTGGCACCCTTGGCCCCAAGCTCCACACCTTCCCCAGGGCCTCAGGAGCCAGACCTGCCCTCACCTACCGGGACAGAGGACCTGGAGGAGCTGTCAGCAGCTGCAAGGCCGCTGGAATGTGACGAGGTGTCCTCATCTGGTTGGCTGGAGCAGGACGAGATCACCTCCCCACAGGAGGCCGAGGAGCTGGAAGCACCTGGCGGCCCGGAGGAGGGTTTGCCCCGTAGCCCAGGACCCCTTTTGCCCCCAAACCACGTAATGTGGCCACAGAGCCCCAGCCCGGGAGTAACACCACCTCCCACTGTCTCGAGCTCAGTGGCGAGTCCTGGGGTGACCATGTCCCCACACAGTGACTATGGTGGTAAGTGTTTTATGTTGCCACATACACCCTGCACACTGTTTTTTAAATTTTCTCTTGGACACCAAGATTCTTCAAAACATTGTTAATAATGTTGTTTAACCATTTCTGCAGATGGGGAACGTGCGGGTGCATCAGGATGGAGCTTGACCCCATCACTCTCCCCTCCTGATGGTGACGTGGAGTTGGAGGAACAGGGTAAGGGGATGCTTTTGGTCAGTCCTGACTAGCCATCACCAGCGACTGCTGTGTACTAAAATGTGTGTTTACTCCCAATACAGGTGTCCCTACCATGGAGGCATTCATCCTTGCCCATCAGGCTCTTGTTGGGCGCATGACCAGGGCTTTCCAGCGTGGCCTGCAGGACCTTGCCCGGTTGGGTGAAATGCTTGAGGCCCTACTGCCACAACATGACTCACAGCCATGAAGTTCATGGCTCCAATGTTTTCCGCCCAAACATGGCCCCAAAAACAGTTGTCCTAGTTGGACCTAAAAAAAGAGAATTTTGTTTACGTACCGTAAATTCTTTTTTCTTTAGTCATCAATGGGAGACCCAGACAATGGGGTTTAGGGCACTGCCCTCCGGAGGTCACACTAGGTACTACAAGTTTGTAGACACCGCCTCCTCCGCTTATAAACCCCTACCGCAGGGAACATCCTCAGTTTGGTCCATAAGCTGCGAGGAGAAATAAACCACACCCGAAACATCGGGAAGAATGCCGTGCACAGACGGTTCAACAACCCGGAAAACACTGTCTCAACAGAGAACAGAACAAGTGCAAAATATGCAACGGAACAACTGGGTGGGTGCTGGGTCTCCCATTGATGACTAAAGAAAAAAGAATTTACGGTACGTAAACAAAATTCTCTTTTTTCTGGTCGTCATAATGGGAGACCCAGACAATGGGGATGTCCTAAAGCAATACCCCAGGGCGGGAAGAGTTCCTCAACAAGACGGATAACATATGGTTCCCTTTAAAGGTGGGCAACCGCCGCCTGGAGAACCCGCCTGCCCAAACTCGCATCCGCAGAGGCATGGGCATGCACCATATAGTGCTTAGAAAATGTGTGCAGGCTGGACCAAGTGGCCGCCTGACACACCTGTAGAGCAGACGCTCGATGTCGCAAAGCCCAGGAGGCACCGACAGCTCTGGTAGAGTGAGCCTTCAATCCCACCGGGAGAGGCAAACCAGAGGATCGGTAAGCCTCCTGAATGGGAGTTTTAATCCATCTGGCCAAGGTCGACTTTGAAGCCGCAGCCCCCTTACAGCGACCCGTCGTGAGAACAAATAAGGAATCCGAATTCCTGAAGGAAGCGGTCCTGGACACATAAATGCGTACAGCTCTCACGAGATCCAGAGTATGGAGGTCGCGTTCAATCTGATGAACGGGAGCGGGGCAAAAAGAAGGGAGAACAATCTCCTGGTTCAGGTGAAAAGTTGAAACCACCTTCGGCAAGAATTCTGGCCGTGGGCGCAACACCACCTTGTCTTGGTGAACCACCAGAAAGGGTGACTTGCACGAGAGTGCAGCCAATTCTGAGACCCTCCTCAAAGACGTAATTGCCACCAGAAAAACCACCTTCTGGGACAGACGTAAGAGAGAGATATCTCTCAGCGGCTCAAACGGCGGCTTCTGTAACGCCGCTAGGACTCTGTTAAGGTCCCAAGGGTCCAGAGGTCTCCTGTAGGGCGGAACCATCCGCGACACCCCTTGGAGAAATTGACGCACCTTCGGGAGGAGTGCCAATCGCCTGTCAAACAGCACCGAGAGTGCTGACACTTGACCTTTCAAAGAGCCAAGGGATAATCCCAACTCCAGACCCGACTGTAGGAAAGCCAACAACGTCGGGATGGAGAGGGGCCACGGAGAACGTCCACCAGAGGCACACCAGGTAAAAAAGATTTTCCACGTTCGGTGGTATATCTTCCTGGAAACGGGCCTCCTAGCCCTATTCATAGTAGCAACCACTGTAGGGGAGAAACCCCTAGACGTCAGCAGCCAGGCCTCAAGAGCCACGCAGTCAACTTGAGGGCCCTGGAATTGCGGTGGAAGAATGGGCCTTGCGCGAGTAAGTCTGCGCGTTCTGGAAGAGCCCATCTGTGTCCGCCTGACAGGTGCCACAGGTCCGGATACCAGGACCTCCTGGGCCAATCTGGAGCCACTAGAATGGCTACCCTGCACTCCGACCTGATCTTCCACAGCACCTTGGGAATCAGAGCCAGAGGCGGGAACACATACGGCAGATGGAATCTGGACCAGGTCAAGATTAGGGCATCCGCTCCCAGAGACTGGGGGTCCCACGACCTCGCCATGTATTGCGGCACCTGATGATTCAGCCGTGAGGCCATCAGGTCCACGTCCGGTGTGCCCCATCTGCTGCAGATTTCTCTGAAGACGTCCGGATGAAGAGACCACTCTCCGGCGTCCATCCCCTGTCGGCTCAGATAGTCGGCCTCCCAGTTTTCGACCCCTGGGATGTGAACTGCGGAGATCAGGCAGTTGTTGTCCTCCGCCCAGGATAGGATGCGGTGAACTTCGGCCAGAGCCTCCGCACTCCTGGTTCCTCCTTGATGATTTATGTAGGCGACGGCCGTCGCATTGTCGGACTGAACCCGAATGGGTTGTCCTGAGAGGAATCTCTGAAAAGCCAGGAGTGCCAGGTATACCGCCTTGATCTCCAGCACATTGATCTGCAACGCCGACTCCGACTGAGTCCACAGGCCTTGGGCCCTGTGGTGTGAGAACACCGCCCCCCAGCCCTTCAGACTGGCGTCGGTGGTCACCACTAACCAAGACGGTTTTATGAAGGACCGGCCCCGAGACAAGTGACGTGGTTGTAGCCACCACTGCAGGGAATCTCTGGTCGGTTGGGAAAGGGTCACCAGCCGATTCAGTGAGATCGTCCTCTTGTCCCATCTGCGGAGAATCTCCAGCTGGAGAGGACGGAGGCGAAATTGTGCAAAAGGCACCGCCTCTATTGCCGCCACCATGCGTCCCACCAGTTTCATCAACACCCGTAGGGATGATTGTGGTGACAGGAGGACTGCTTGCACTCCTGATTGGATCGCCATCTGTTTGGGTCGCGGTAGAGACACCAGGGCCGAGGCTGTGTTGAAGTCCATGCCCAAATATGTCAGAGACTGGGTCGGAACTAGCGTTGACTTCTGAATGTTGAGGAGCCAACCGAACTGTTCCAGAGATCGCATGGTCACATCCAGGCTCTCTTGACAGAGGTGTTCCGATGGCGCCCTGACCAGCAGGTCGTCTAAATAGGGGATGACGGCATGTCCCTGCGCGTGCAGGAGAGCCATCATGGAAGCCATCACTTTTGTGAACACCCGCGGTGCCGAGGCCAACCCGAACGGCAGCGCCACAAATTGGAAGTGTTCTTCCCCCACTGCAAATCTCAACCAGCGCTGATGAGCCGGAGCAATGGGCACGTGAAGGTAAGCGTCTCGGATATCTATGGACGCCAGGAAGTCCCCCTGTGACACAGCTGCGATCACGGAACGCAGGGATTCCATACGGAACTTCCGAACCAACACGTGACGGTTGAACAACTTCAGGTCCAGAACAGGGCGGAAGGATCCGTCCTTCTTCGGGACGATAAAGAGGTTGGAGTAAAAACCCCTGAACCTCTCCCCGGAAGGCACCGGAACCACCACTCCGTCCCTGCGGAGACCCTCCAACACCAGGTAAAAAGCCTGAGCCTTTTCTGGTGATGGGACCGACCGATGGAATCGGTGTATAGGTTTTGACGTCAGCTCTATCCTGTAACCTCTCGAGACCACGTCTCGAACCCACTGATCTTGAATGTGAAGTAGCCACTCGTCCTGAAAGCGAGACAAGCGGCCCCCCACCTGTGGGGAGGCAGGAAGGCAGAGCGAGTCATGTAGAGGCGGGTTTGGGGGTGGCAGCCGCTGCCCCCGCCGGCTTCTTTGGACGACTCTTAGAGCGCCACTGAGAAGCGGGCTTGCCCCCTCGGTCCGTACGAGCGGACGATGCTGATGACTGCGAGCTGGAGCGAAAGGACCACTGTTTTGGGTTCCTTTTCACAGTATACCGTGGCTTAGGCTTATTCTGCGGTATCTTAGACTCAGCAGAATCCTTTATTAGCTTGTCCAGCTCAGTGCCAAACAGCCTGTCACCAGCAAATGGAAGATTCTGTAAAATCTTCTTAGATGTGGCATCTGAGTCCCAGAGACGCAGCCACAACAGTCTGCGAATCGCAATAGCATTGGCCGAAGCCACAGCTGAGCGAGTGGCAGTTTCCAGAGTCGCCGTTCTGGCGTAGTCCGCATAGGCTCTTGCCCTCTCGGTAAGTGCCATGACCTCTGGACTGGACCTCGCCAGGTCAGTGATACCATCCAAGCAGGTAGTAATTGCTTGTAAGGTCCAAACCGTGGCAAAATTAGGGGCAAATGAAGCCCCCACAGCCTCATAGGAAGACTTGGCGAGTTGCTCGACCTGTCTATCAGTCGCATCCTTCAACGAGGAGCTATCAGAGGCAGAGAATAGAGAGCGTGCAGCAATCCTGGTCATGGAAGCGTCCACCTTTGGGGACTGCGACCACTCCTGAAGCACCTCCTGGGGGAAGGGGAAGCGATTGTCCTTAGGTTTTCGGACATAACGCCGCCCAGGGTGTAACCTGGGGGCTCTAATCACCCTTCCAAAGTTAGTATGGTCCATAAAGGAACCACTTGGTCTAGCCTCCGGCCTCAGCCATTGATAGACCTCCTTCGGGTGTACAGTCACCTCCTCAGGGGGAGTCACAAGACGTAAGGTCTCGTTGATAGAGGATACCGAATCCTCCACCCCGTCTGGTGGTTCAGACGCAGATACAGACCCGAAAGTCGAACCCCCATCATCTTCCTCACCATCAGAGGAACGCTCCTCCTCAGAGAGAGCCTGGAGCTCGGGTGACTCCTCACGACGAGCTCGCTTAAGGGGTCTCGCAGCAGAAGAAGGAGACACCCGGGGGTAACTGGAAGGAGTAGCTGGGCTGTCCAGCCTCCTAGTAAGCGCCTCCAGGGATTGCGACATGGAGGACAGCTGGGACAACAGAGATTCATTGATCTTATTCTGAGTTTCCCATGGCCCTGGGATCACTTGAACCTCAGGGTACCGCACCGGAGCTGCTGACTCAGCAGTGGCAGTCCGGGCCTCTGGGCGTCCGCAGTTATTGCAGGACCCCTCCACCAGTGTACCATTGCATGTAGCACAAGTAACTGTGGTCTCTGCCGCCTTAGCAGCACGCTTCCCAACTGAGGACATCGCCACAGTAGGGGTAAATAAGCCAATCGCAGACAAAAACCGGGAATCCCGGTGGCTTACCGACCGCAACACAGCGGTAGGAGGAAGCGGTGTGTGTGTGACCTCCGCGATAGGTTCCGGTCTCCCCTGAAGTGCAGCCGCACGCTTCAGACAGCTCCCAGCCGGGAAGTGATGGGGAAAGATGGCCGCCGACAGAGAAACTGTGGGCGGCGCCGAGAACACGCGGGAAACACACACACACGCCCATCGGTGACGTCACCGCACGGGCAGCTTCCCATCCTCCAGGCAGCCTCAGCATGAAGGCGCCGGAGCCCGCAGCGCGGGAAATAGTGTGAAATACACCACACACAGACTGACTGTACAAACACACATACGCAGTCTACAGCCTCAGCCCCTGTGACACACAGGGCGGTCAGCCAGGGTGACCCCAGCACGGGGTACACCTCCAGATCCGCGGACCCTAGGGTAACGCGCGGTCTGAGTGTCAGGACACATAAAGTGACCGACACTACCCCCAGGCACACAGGAGACACAGAGTGCCTCAGTGCCTGTCCGGTCTGTAAGCACCATTTAGGGAGGCCTCGGACGGGGGTTCAGCACCAGTCCGGAGTGTAAGCACCATTTAGGGAGGCCTCGGACTGGGCTGGCTCCAGTCCGGTCTGTAAGCACCATTTAGGGAGGCCTCGGACGGAGCGGAGCTGTGCAAGGCTCCCATCTCCCACTCTCCAGAGCCCCCCAGAGAGGGATGGAGAGGAGCGTGACAGCATACCGGGAGAACACCAAGTGTCCAGGCTCTAGGCCCTCCGGTACCTCCACCCGCGTGTGCCACTAAGGGTGAGCGGGGAGGCTGTCACAGGTCCCGACTAGGACCATATTACCTTGTCTTCAGACGCCATCACGTAAGTTGTGAGAATGCAGTGAAGTGCAAGCAAAGCGTGATCCTCCGAGCACACTAAGTTCAAAACTGAGGATGTTCCCTGCGGTAGGGGTTTATAAGCGGAGGAGGCGGTGTCTACAAACTTGTAGTACCTAGTGTGACCTCCGGAGGGCAGTGCCCTAAACCCCATTGTCTGGGTCTCCCATTATGACGACCAGAAAATTACAAACGTTGCCTGGTTGGCTTTTTATGTTTTATTTTTGTTGCCCCCGTTGAAAAACCATTCTGTGTATTGTGGCAAATGCCTGTCACACATGTATTTTTTAAATTAAATTTTGGAATCACTTTTTGGTTTGCTCCTTCATGTCACAACAACAATATTTGGTGCATAAACATGACCATCAGGTAACTATGTCAGCCACATTAACACATCTCTTTGTCAAAGTGCAACCACATTACAAAGGAACCTATGGTGGTGCTGCTCTGAGGGCATTGGGCCATATTGTGTGGCTTTGCCAAACCTATATTGTGACCACTACCATTCAACCACGCTGACCCCCACAATCCCTAACCAAAAATAAATACACAATTGTGTCACACCAACAATTTTAATGGTGTCAGAAATTATAAGAAACATAAACAAATCATATGGTGCAAGTCAGCCAACACTTAGAAAAAACAAAAACAACAAAAAAAAACAAGTCAAAAGAAACAAGGAGTTTCCTCCCGAAGCCAAAGTCCAGACTGCCAATTGTGTGCATTGGCTACTAGTGTCCTACTTCTTCATCCTCTGTCGGCTCTGACAATGCCGGCTCCCCCCTCCTCTCATGGCAGCCCCGACCTGCCCGAGAGCGTCTGGATCGACGACGACGTGTTGGGGGGGGATTGGGTGTGTGTGGCGGGGCCAGTCTTCTCGCGGGCCGGGATGGGGGCGATGGGGAAAGGGGCCACAATTCTTGTTGAACAGGGGAGGGGATGTGGCATCCCCATTGAAGTGCCCCATCCTCAGCAGCATCAGCGACAACGTTGAAGACCCGCTGAGCGATCTGGCGTTGGAGCGGCTCCATCCTTTCCAACCTGTCGCTCATGTAGAGGGCGTAGCTCGAGATGTGGGTCCGTTGTTCGTCTAACAGTACCCGTCGGGCCCAGGTGCCCAGCTCGGTGTCAGGTGGTGCAGGACGTCTTCGGCGACGGATCCCCGAGCTGGGACCTGGGTCTGGACCCACATCATTTGCTCCGTCCTCCTGCTCAGCCCCAGATGTCATCGGCTGAGCATCATCAGCGACAGATTGGTCAGCAATGGAGCCGTCCTGCTCAGGGGCCTGTGGGGGGAAAAAAAAAAGAAAAAAAAAAAAATTAGTAGACCCAATATGTAATCTCTACATTGGCCAGAGGCCTCCAAACACCACAACCACACACAAAACACCACCAAAACAACTTCAAAACCACATAAGCACCGAAGGTCAAATACCACAAGACCGGTACATCTCCTGTACACTCACCTCTACCATTCCACGTCGTCGCCTCTATACAGAATTATGTGTTATTCACAAAGCCATACCCAACAATTAAATCTCACCACACCACGTTCATACTGGCGCCTTTTCTGCACACAGACATGTGGGCCAGCTGGACGTTTGGAGTCCCACTATTATGAACTACCACCCCACTTCCAACAAACTATACCCCACATGGCCCACAGCCAACACACATGTGTGGCTGCACCATGTATTAAATGCTACCATGTCCCTCATTGAATCACAAACCTATAAATTTAAATACATGAACTGAGTAACCCAAACCTAAACATAGGTTGGTGTGTTTTGCCAATTGAACTAGGGCTCTGTGGATAGCATTGCGATAAAATCACCTAATGCAAGGAGGTGCTTATTTGGCACACAAAGGTTTACCAGGGCCACCACCGAAATATGACAATATGGTTGGTGTGAAGGAGTGAGACAAGCACACATGTGAAGAAAACATTGTGGGCCTCCACCGTAACACAATTACCCACCTCCTGTGGCGCAGATGGTGATTGGCCCGGGCCTACCTGGGACGCAGCAATGGGGCAGCTGGTCCTCGTTGCACGCGAGCTCCCGTGGCCAAGGACGAAGGTAAGGAGAGGATAGTACCATAGGGTAGGCAATGGTTCCTCCTCAGCTCCAGCCCCTGACCGACGACGCTGGTATTCTATGTGAGTCCGCATGAACGAGGCCCGCATATTCTTAATCTTCAGTGCCACCATATGCTGGTCCCACCTCTTGCCTACCCTTGGCTCCATCCGATTGGCCAGAGCCACAAGAGGCCTGTAGGCCTCGGCCCTCGCTGCCTGATTTTTATATTCAGGCAGCGAGGAGCGCCACAGGCAATCGTGCCGCTGATACTCCGTGAGAAGCTGGGTCTCGAAATCCACACTACACCTCGGCATCTGTGTATGCAAACACACAAAAAAAATCCTGTCATTACACGAGGCATACAGAACTAACACCATGCTTTGGTAATTAAGAACAAACATGGCAGGTACATTGCTGCTTCCGTAACTATTCTGTCATTGTAAAACATGTTACTTTGCATGTGTGGAACAGTTTCTACATGTGCCCCCGGTACGAAGTCCGACACATGTGTTCAGCCATTATTAAACACATGACATCTGTGCCCACCTACACATGGTAGTTACAAGGTTGACTACCCCGAATTACATATTTCAACATACCTCCACACAGTGTGTGTGCACATACCTCAAGGGCCACATATGCACCAGCACATTGTGTGATAGATATTAGCTTTGCACTGCCCCCAATCTTCAAACTTAAACATATGTGAAAGGAGGGCTGACTGTGTGACAACACTGCACATACTACATGTCATGGCCAAACACATGATCATCTTGGTGGTCCGACAGCCATGGAAAATAAACTTTTGCCCATGTCCCAACCATCCCTGGAAACAATGTGCCCACAATGCAGGCATCAATGGTGATGGCAAGTACCGGGCCCAAACACACCTTGATATGTTGGCATGCTAATGAACGTCAATGTAGGATCTATTGTCAGAGAATGCCAATAGAGGCACTACATGGCCATTGCCCTGCGCAGAATAACCTATGCATATATATTACTACACCAAAAACCAATACATGCAGTAAAGTACATGGGCATACACACATTGCCTAAGCGCCCTGTGACAGACGGATCTGCGTTGAGTGCAACGCATGTCAACGAACAAGCACGAGGGAAGCCTTACCGTCAGAGCAACAGAAGAAGGCGCACAGGACACCAGTAGCTCAATGCACATGGACGTCTGGACAAGGTGTGGTGTCCATTAGCATGGCTTTATAGTCCGCTTAACCAATCACAAAAGAAACAATTACGCACATCCTGATCGTACACCTGCTAGCAGGTTTAGCGGCAGCTAATTGGTGCAGATCGCTGAGTCGTGATTGGTTGCCGGTCCTTGAAAAGCTGCGCATCCCGGCAGACGTTACGCTTGCTGGTCAGACCCATTAGGTAAGTATTCGTGGCCACACATGGAATTAGCAGCGGGTGTGATGGATCTGTCATGTTGTTTTTTGACTAGCGCCAAAGAGTGCTTTAGCGGACTATATGTGGGTTGCTGTTGTTGGGGTGGATACATTAGTGAAGTGTGGGGAATTGGACTAGGCATTTTGTATGGGGCTTGACATTTTGGCACAGATACATTGGTGTTTTTGTTTCCAGTCACCATACAGGAGAATGGCTGCTGGACTGTAGACAGAACTGTGTCACTCATGTGGACTGCATCGATGTCATCATACTGGTTGTGGCCAATGGACACTGGGAACAACGGGGCTAGGATCACACATGCCTTTGAGGTGTAGCACTCCAGACGTAGGACAGATGTGGAGAGAACCTAACCCCAGCAAACACATGTATAACCAAGTTTCACCATCCTCAGTCATGTTGAATGTTGTTTGTGTCATGTATGCTTACTCAACCTGGCATATCCTGGTAAGTAGTAGATTTATGTATGTTCTTTGCTAACTACATATGGTTTATTGTATTGATTATGGGACATGTCTGATCAACATTATTGGTGACACATGTCCCTTTGTAACTCACATAGGTCCACGATGTGTGACTTTCATGTCCTCCAAAATCTGAAGATGGATAGGAGGCCAGTATCATTGTGCATGTTCCATTTGGTTTTGGCCGAGTAGTGGGTGTTGTAAAGGCATGGCTTCCAGGGTGTGTTTTGTGGGCAGAAGAGAGATCCAATCAGCTGGCCTCCAGTGTGTCACTGAAAAGAGGTGTGGCTTGCTTAGCATGCTGAAATATCCCCATATTGTTGTATGTACTGATGTTGGATTTTGTCATCTACAGGTGCTGATATTGAGGATGCAGAATATCCATGACCGCAATGTTATCGTGGCTGCCGCAGTGGTGGAAGAGCAAATGTGGCTTCAGGATCGGTATGACCGGTTGATGAGTCGCAGACAGCGGCGGTTGTGGACCCAAGATTGGCTGCGCAGGCGGGAAAGCCGGGGACACATGCAGCTGTTGCGGGAGCTGGAGCTCAATAATCCGGAAGATTACCGAAACTATCTCCGTATGTCCGAGGACTGTTTCACCTTCCTTTTGGAGCGTGTAGGGCCACTGATAGCGCGTCAGGACACTCTAATGCGTCCATCGGTATCAACTGCAGAGCGGTTGGCTATCACTTTGCGGTTCCTGGCTACAGGGCAGTCAATGACATCCCTCACATACTTGTCACGTGTCTCCCTGCCCCTGCTGAACCGCCTGATCCCTGAGACATGTGAGGCCATCTGGAGTGTTCTGCAGCCATCCTACCTAAAGATGCCACAAACAGCCGCAGGATGGATGGAAGTAGGGCGAGGCTTTGAAACCCGCTGGAACTTCCCCAACTGCGGCGGGGCATTGGATGGAAAGCACGTGAGGATTACCAAACCTGCCCACTCAGGCTCTTTGTTTTACAATTACAAAGGGTATTGTAGTATAATCCTCATGGCTCTAGTGGATGCCAACTAAGAGTTCCTCTACGTCGATGTTGGAATGAACGGTCGCAACTCAGATGGGGGGGTGTTTGCCCGAAGCTCCTTGGCAACACTACTAGGGAGTGGTGGGCTAAACTTACCCTCAAATGACGAGACGACCGAACATCTCAACTTTGCGTTTGTGGCGGATGAAGCATTCCCACTTCAGGAACACCTACTGTGGCCATATCCCCAGAGGGCCCTTACTTCTGAGAGACGCATTTTCAATTACCGGCTATCCCGGACCCGCCGTGTTGTTGAAAATGCGTTTGGGATAATGGCGAATAGATTCCTGGTTTTTCATACGCCTATGCATATGAAACTGGAGTCTATTGACGCGGTAGTGCTGGCCTGCTGTGTGCTGCATAACTTCCTGCGTCGTAGGGATAGAGCATCATACACGCCAGGAGGTTATGTAGATAATGCAGACGCCACAACAGGGGAGGTCCGTCCAGGGTCTTGGCGTGATGAGGCCCATGTTGTTGCGCCACTCCAGCCGCAGAGCCATGGTCGCACTCAGCAGGAGGCCAGGGACAGTAGAGATGCTTACTGCTCCTACTTCAATGGTATAAATGTACAAAATCACTATACACCTTATATCCATAAAAATTCTCATGATTAAGGATACATCATTCCTATAAGGTGTATATATAACTGGAAATAAGTAACACTCCTCTCAATCATTAATTAAGTGGAAACCACTATGGAGTTTTGGTTACATAAAATATAACTTTTATTATTGATATAAAAGCAGACACATAAACGTTATGAAACGAAGCACAAGGGAATTCCGAAACAACTGCAGTTAGGTGGTAACCCCATGGGTTAAACCATGCACAAATGAGGCACAATTCACAATAATGTTAGAAGTACACAAGGTAAAGAGTGTGTTAGCCGACAATAGGGGATAATACCATTATATCAATCACTCACCCATGGTACACTCTTGTGATGGACCTGGCAGGTTCCCCGGGGGGCCCTGTCCTGCAGCACGCCCCTAACAGCTGTTTCGTCGCAGCGACCAAGCAGCGGCGAAACAGCTGTTAGGGGCGTGCTGCAGGACAGGGCCCCTGGGGAACCTGCCAGGTCCATCACAAGAGTGTACCATGGGTGAGTGATTGATATAATGGTATTATCCCTATTGTCGGCTAACACACTCTTTACCTTGTGTACTTCTAACATTATTGTGAATTGTGCCTCATTTGTGCATGGTTTAACCCACGGGGTTACCACCTAACTGCAGTTGTTTCGGAATTCCCTTGTGCTTCGTTTCATAACGTTTATGTGTCTGCTTTTATATCAATAATAAAAGTTATATTTTATGTAACCAAAACTCCATAGTGGTTTCCACTTAATTAAAAATCCTACTTCAATGGGTCTGGTGCAGTGAGCTGGCAGGACCAGGCCATGTAGTGTGGCTGGTTCTGGATGATGGTTTGAAGCTTGGTATGTTGGTGACAGCAGGATAGGCTACCTTCACATTACGATTTTGAGGGAGCCGATGCTGTCCGATATAAATCGGACAGCATCGGCTCCCTTCTGATGCCTGGAATCGGGTGCCAAATAGGCACCCGATTCCGGCATAAAATCGTTGCCGGGCTGAAAAAAAAAAAAAAAAGTTTATTCTCACCTCCCTCCGAGCCCCCGCCGTCTTCCGCCATCTTCCTCTCGGTTCCCGGTGGCTCCCGCAGGCTGCCGGTGTCAGCAGAGGTGTACCTCTGCTGTACACAGGACCTGCGGTGATGTCACAGTCACGTGACCGCGGGTTCACCATGGTAACCCGCGGTCACATGACTGTGACATCACCGCAGGTCCTATAAGGCAGAGGAAGCCCTCTGCTGACACCGGCAGCCTGCGGGAGCCACCGGGAACCGAGAGGAAGATGGCGGAAGATGGCGGAAGACGGCGGGGACTCGGGGGGAGGTGAGAATAAACTTTTTTTTTTTTTTTAACCCTTATGCTCCTAGTTAGGAGCAGTTTTACTGTACTGCGCATGCTCAGTACAGTAAAACGGGGTCCGAGGAGACATCAGATGTTTCCTCGGACCCTTCTCCATAGGGCCCCATGTTATAGGGATCGGACCTAATCGGATGTGCACTAAATGCCATCCGATTTGGTCCGATCCGATTCTGTCAGATTTTATTTTCGGTGCAAAAATCGGAGCAAGCTCCGATTTTTGCACCGATAATAAAATCGGACAGAATCGGATCGGACCAAATCGGATGGCATTTAGTGCACATCCGATTGGGTCCGATGCCCATAGGGATGCATGGGGCCCATATTCGGATCCGATGCTGTCCGATTTTCATCGGACAGCATCGGATCTGAAAAATCGTTATGTGAAAGCAGCCTTAGCTGTGCCATGTGTATTTTTTATTTTTTTTTTGTGTTGTTTGGTTTCATTATGTGCATAACTTTTAGTTAGTTAGTTAGATTAGGTATGCTTATATTTTTCTGGTTGCTGCACAGGTTATCATGTGTGCTAATTTTGGGATCCCTAATATATGTTTAAACAATGTCATATGCAGTTGTAATGTCCATTGTATTTCCTTTCTGTATATGGTTTTTTTTTCACTCCAAGGTCAGGATTGATGCATTATAATAAATATTTTGTCCTTGGATCAAAACTAATCTGGGTGAGGCTGATTACTTGGGAATGGAGGGCAGTGTGATGAAGGTTTTGGGGGGGGGGGGCCAGGGATGTCATAGACACCAATAGGCTGTGATTGTGCAGACAATCTGTGTGGGTAGCCATGCTGTTTGTGAAGGATTTTGTCCAACAGTGTATGTGGGAAATGTGTGTACCTAACCCTTTTATTTTGGTGTAGGCAGAGGGTCACCTGGACACAGCACATTGATGCAGGACATATTCTTGTCAGGTGGTTTGAAGGACACTGTCACACACATCTTGGACATGTGGGCTTGGGAGCTCCTCCACTACATTCACATCTGTTAGCACATATATGAACACCATTGGGCCTGTATTCACACATAGTTAGGCAGACATGACACACATCAAACTTCAAATGAAAACGCACATACTGTGTGTTGTAAGCCGCTACTGTGTGTCGCACAAACGCAAATTAGCACAATCGCCACATGCCGCTGTCACAAGCGCTCAGCGTGCGTGACAAGGCAAACACTTGTACTACGCACACATAGCCCGGAACCGCTACTTTAATACACACGGGGTATGTGACTGACCACCGCTTCAGCGTGACGCTTTACCATCGATTTTGATGCATACGCCACGCTCCGCCATGTCACAAGCGCTTATTCCGTGCCACAGTCCAATCACTAGTACGTCACGTCTCAGCCATCCGCCCTTGCCGCCGTGCCCAATCACAACTCTCTAGTGTTGGCCAATGGTTGTGGTTTGGGCGCGGCGTACAGGACTGTGGCACGCCTATATGTTTTACCTGCTGCCTTTGTTACGCCCAGATTACTATGTGGTGGCGGCGTGTGAAGATGGTAGGCTAAGCTACAGATGGCTACTTGAGACACCCGGCGATGTATCTAGGTGTAGATGTAACGTAGCGTAGCGCACCTTGTGGCGGCGTGTAAAGGTGGTGCGTTTCCTGTTTGTAACCGTTTGGGCGTGCTCGTGCACGTGAAGTAGCCGGTTGTATCCATCCTGTTGTAGCGGCGTGTAAAGGTACCTTTAATGATACTGGTCCGAGTGCAATGCAAGTCTCCCTTGAATTGCACTCGCGCGAGGCACACGGATAGTGTGCCTTCAGCCTAAATGTGTCAGAACACATTAACGTGTGTCGTCAGCTTTTTTCTCATCCAGATCCAACATGCTGTGACAGTATGCGATAATGCAAGACTCGCAAATGAAAGTCAATGGATGCGAGAAAAAAACGGACCGCACACAAACCATCCTAGTGGTGTCAGTTTTTTTACTGATACATTATCATTCTGTAGCTCAGAACACTGTAAAAATGTTCCTGTAAAGATTGTACAGTAATAGCTGCTGAGAAAAAAATGCATTGCACACAGACAGCACACAGATGTCACACGGATGCTAGGCGAGGAAAATAAAAAATAAAAAAAATTAAAATCACACACCCGCATAGTACTTGCATGCCACATGGATCAAAAAACGTATGTCACTCGTTCTACTCTCCTGGATGAGAAACAGATTCTGCTATACACAATGTGGACAGAAGTATTGGGACATTACACAATGCACCCAATGGAGCTTTTATGACATTTCAATCGAAATCCATAGTCATTACCATAGACTTGGTCTCACTTTGCAGCTATTAGGGCCACTTTACACACACCAACTTATCTGTCCAACTTCTGAACAACTTACTGGTTGCAGTGAAATCATGGACACATTGCTCCATTTTGTGGCTGTGTACAAATGGAACAATGTGTCCATGATTTCACTGCAACCAGTAAGTTGTTCAGAAGTTGGACAGATAAGTTGGTGTGTGTAAAGTGGCCATTACAGCTTACACACTCTTTTGGAAGGCTACTAAACAATTTGGGGGTATTTCTGTGCAGATTTTTGTCCATTCATCCAGGAGAGCAGTGACTGATGTCTGACAAAAGAACCTGGCTTGCAATCTCTAGTTCACACCAAAGGAGCCTTATATTGTTGAGTTTAGAAATAAAAAGGTAATGAGCAAACCATGTTTTCCTGTGCGCTCAGAAATAGGGCATATCCAGTCCTCCTGTGTCAAGCAGGCGGCTGCGCTGGGAGACTGGTAACCATAGGAATACATAGGCAGCCTGAACAGAGCATTACACCACGTTAACGCTATGTGCTCAGGCTGCAGAATTCTCATTGTGGGTTTACACACACCAATCATTGTATCCAATATCTGAACAGATCTCTGGTTGCAGTGAAATCATGGACACATAGTTCCATTTTGTGGCTGTGTACAACATGGAGCAATCTGTCCATGATTTCACTGCAACCAGAGATCTGTTCAGATATTGGATACAATGATTGGTGTGTGTAAACCCACCATTAGTCTTGAACGGATTTGTCAGCCTTTTGGCTAGTCTAACCCTAGCCTAAGGCATAAAAAAAATTAAAAATTTTGCAATTTTCCCTTTTTTGGTAAAATTTCCAATATTGTCATTCAGGAAAAAAAAACAAATCGCATTGACCAAAATTTACCACTATTATGCAGGGCTGTGGAGTAGTTAAACCAAACCACCGACTCCTCAATTTCCCTGACACTGACTCCTTCATACATGGCTCATTTTTAAAGTGATAAATGTATTGTAATGCATGGTAACATCAGGCTTTTAACCATTATTATGATACAATAATCAAGATAGAGTGTGAAACCTTGGATTACAAGCATAATTCGCTCCAGGAATGTACCCGTAATCCAAATCACTCTTTTATCAAAGCAAATTTTCCCATAAGAAATAACTGAAATTGAAATGACACAACCAAAAATATCTACTGTATTCATATAACATTATTACAGTTCTGCAATTAATTGCAGCTCTGTGGCATATACAGTCTACATACATGCAGGAATTTAATCAGTTACAGGACCTAAAGGTGGTTTAGGAACAGCGTCACACATGTACAGTATCTTCTTGTATGGAGGCTCCATGTGCAGAGCGCGGTGAACACGCAAAGGCCAGAACACAGAAGTGAGGAAAACCAAGTAAACAAGAAACCTGGGCACTAGAAGCATTTGTTACGGCTCAAACCAGCTTTTAAACAAGGGTGTTGCTCAAATCATATCCATTTAGAAATGCAATCCATGGGTAGAAAAGAAAAAATGATGGCACTCACCCTGGTGGTTGTTCACGTGCAATTTCTTTATTCCATGCACTGGAGTGGGTTACATGCAGTTAGGGAGGGAGAGGGTGCGGTGGAGCACGACGGGCGCACCGTTTCGCCTTACTCAGGCTTCTACAAGTCCAACACCCATAGAAGCCTGAGTAAGGTGAAACGGTGCGCCTGTCGTCCTCCACCGCACCCTCCTCCCTCCCTAACTGCATGAAACACACTCCATTGCATGAAATAAAGAAATTGCACGTGAACAACCACCAGGGTGAGTGCCATCATTTTTTCTTTTCTACCCAAAGAAGTGAGGAAAAGATTTCTTATGTGCATGAGCTAAGGGTGCCTTCACATTTGCGTTTGGAACGCAGCGCACCGAACACAGTAAAACGCTTGCGCACATGCGTTCCTATGTTTAACATGGGAACGCATGCGTCTGCGTATGGCTGCGTTTGCGCTCGGATGCGCACAATTTGTGCGCCCTCCTCCGCCCTCCAAAAGCATCATGTTGCATTTTTTGTGCGTTCACGGGCGCTTGTTTTATCAGCAAGCGAACGCAAGCGCACAAACAATGCATGGATCTCAATGGATGCGCAGTGTCCTCCGCATGACAGCGCAGGAGAACGCTGCGGATCTCATTGAAATCTCTAGGCGGCCACCGGGAGATCAGTTAGAGCTGCCGCTGCTCTCTCGCCGGTGTCAGCACGGGAGATTTGAAGATACAGCTGATCTGATGGTTGTTTAAATCTCCCGCGACGACACAAGTTAGGTGATGTCGGCGCGAGAGATTTGAAGCAGCGATCAGCTGTTTCTTATCTATTGCTCGGATATCACCCTATTCGGTGTCGGCACGGGAGATTTAAACAGCTGTCAGATCAGCTGTGTCTTCAAATCTCCCGCGCTGACACCGACGGAATATCAGCTGTGGCCGGGAGGAGGAGATCTCTGCCGCTGATCTCCTCCTCCCGGCCGTCCCTAAGACAGCTGATTGGCTGGCGGGCTGCATACTAATATGAACACATGTGGAGATTCTCCGCTGCGTTCACATTAATATGGCTGCGTTTGCGTCTGCATGCCATACCGGGAACCTAGAGGAAGATGGCGGTTGACGGCGGGGGCTCGGGGAGAGGTGAGAATAAACTTTTTTTTTCTTTTCTTTTTTTGCAGCCCGGCGCCGATTTTATGCCGGAATCGGGTGCCTATTTGGCACCCGATTCCAGGCATCAGAAGGGAGCCGATGCTGTCCGATTTATATCGGACAGCATCGGCTCCCTAAAAATCGTGGTGTGAACGCACCCTAAGGAGATACAGTACTGTAGAGGGGTGGGGAGAGCTTGTACTGTATCTGTACTGGGAAGAGCTCACATTTTGCTCTTATTCCAAATCTTTCTATACAAAGTTATTTGTAATCCAAGGTTCCATTGTATTTAGAACATAAAAATAATTCATAATAATAATATTCAGCACATTCTACATTGAACTACTATACTCAATTTATGACATTTTAGGAATTGGAGTCAGTCCATTTTCTACTGACTCCAACTCCACCAAAATGAACTCAGACTCTGACTCCACACCCCTGCTAATATAAAGTACAGTAAAACATGTCCCCAAAAAAAAATACAAATAAACAATCTCAGAATCACTGGAATATATTTAAGTATTTAAGTATTCCAGAGTTAGTACTTTAGGCTGAAGGCACACTGGCCGAGGGACTCACGCGAGTGCAATGCAAGGGAAACTTGCATTGCACTCAGACCAGTGTTGCCCTATCAGGCAGGGCAAACTGGTTAGAGTCCCCCGCACCTAACTCGCAATGTGAGGCAGAAGCGAGTGCAGTCGCAGCATGCTGCGACTGCACGCAATTCTGACGCGCGTGACCGCAATGCAAGCGTATGGGGGCGAGAAAGTCTTGCTCCCATACAGCACACGATGCGAGTGTGCAGCCAAAAACGCTTTAAATTCGCCAGCTGTCAAAGCCGGCAAGTTTAAAATGACCGCTTTGCCGGTACAGTAAGTAATCATCTTGCACCACTGTGTTAGCGGTGCAAGATGATTAACAAGCACCCAGGCTGCTGGGCACTAATATGTATTTTTGGGGTTAAATTGCATACAGTATGCAGCATCGGTGCGGCATGTGAGCACAGATGCTGCATATGCGGTGTTAAACCCCGGTAATGAAGGGTTAATATGTGCCAAATATGTTGGCACCATGTCTCTAAAGAGTGCCCCCCTCCGTAGAGCCATGGTGCCTAAAATCATTGGTAGTTCAGGGGTTAATTGGCCAAATTACTGAATTGCCGGCATTTGTCGGCTTTCTGTAATGTTCAGTGAAAGCTAGCGCCTCCTGGCTGTCACAGCGCGGTACCTACGCAATTGGCGTAAGTACACTGCTGGGCAGCGTCCTCAATGAGGAGCTGTCCCAGGTACTTACGCAAATTGCCTAGTGAAGCCGCCACTCTCCCTCTCCATGCTGCTGAAGATTTCAGCATAAGCTCCATGGCTGGATTTCAATGTGCATTATCATGTAATTTGAGGTTTAGGACTGGCAAATCTATACTCTTGTGCTAGTCTCCAGCACTACCCGGCCCCAAGCTGTCCTCCCATAGCACCATAATGGTTTCTAAACATATGAAAACCATTCTCTACATAACAAAACACAACACTGAGGTAATGTATAACATGCTACATCTTGTAGGCATTCTTCTGTGCCCATAGGTAAAAGCAGCCCTGACACTATGCATTCCATCAAGATAAAATCCCTAATAGCTTATCACTTGTACAAATTACTCGCACTGTGGTTGGCTGTGGTGTCCGCAGAAGTGCGTCTGGAAGTCTCGCGCTGCAGTTCTGGCTGTTAGGTCTTTCACTGGCACCAGAGCTAAGAAGCGGGAGTAGTGGTCTACAATAGTAAGGGCGCAGACGTAGCCAGACCGGCTTGGGGTCAGCTTCACGTGGTCCTGGGCCACCAGCTCCAGTGGCTGTTTGGTGTTAATGGGTTGAAAAGGGGCACGCTGGCTGTCACAATCCTTACTGTGGAGGTTACATGGGCACAAGTCTCAATGGCCTTCCTCATTCCAACCCAGTAGAACCTCTCACGTAGCAGCACCTCTAGCTTCTTCCACCTGAAGTGCCCGGCTCTGTCATGGTAAGCTTCCAGGACCATCTGAGAGTCCCTCTTTGGGTTGATTATCTGCCAAACCAGCTCATGGGTTCATGAGTTGATGTGCCGCCTGCATAACTTGCCCGCATAGATGAACAGCCTCCCTTTTTCTTTCCACAGCTGCTGCGCCTCTGGCGGGGCATCTTGGCCAGGGTGTGCGGCCGCTTCTTCAAGCAGTTCATTTACCAGGCTGATGGTAACCACAAAGGACTGGGTACTCATGTCTTGGGCGGTCGGGTGCAGGGATGTCACGGGTGGTCCGTGCCCGAGCCTGTGCCCTTGGGTGACAATAAAAAGAGAAGTAAAATAAAATAAAGTATAGTTTGTGACGCCACCTGTAGGTCCGGTTATGGCACCGGTGCTGCTGGAACCTCTGAGGAATGGGCGGCAGCAAGATGTCGTGGCCCCTACAGGAAGGGCAATGTCCCCGGGGTGTTTGAAGCAGCAATAGATGGTGGAATAGGGCAGCGTGGCCACTGTGGAGCAAGGCAGATTAGTCACAGTTCACCGAGAAAAGCACAGACATGTTGCTCACTCTGAATGGGTACTTTGATAATTTTCAGGTTTACAGAGTAATGCAGTTCTTTCAGCAAGGTAGTGGACCGGGTGGTCCTGGCAGTGAGTAGTGTCCCTCTGAAGCTCCACTGGTGTACTTTCTCTATCACTGTCTCTGTCCTGCTCTGCTGCCCTGCACAATCCCACTTGTTGAACAGGCCATCAGGTGATATGGGAACCCTCTGTCTCTCCAGAGGAGGACCGAACCCAGTCTAGTGCTTCTGGTGGAGACTGTGCTTGGTGTAGGGTGGCTGGATCGTGCTCCTATGAAGCTTGCGACCACGTCAGTGATTAGCGGTCCAGAGCTTTATCTCTGATCCACGTCGGAGCCGGTGCCCCGCTTCGGACTGGGCTAGGGCATTTGGTTACCCTCTTTCTTGGCCCCTTTCTCTTCTGGGCTGCCTTCCTTCAGGCCCCCTGCCTCTGAGCTGCTTCTCCTTCTCTCACATTCTGCCTCCTGCTCACTGTGCTTTCCCACTCTGCCCACACTCCTCCCACCCGGGACTGGGTTTCTCAGCAGAGGAGTTAACCCTTTAGTCCCCAGCTCTGAGTGTGTGTGTGTGGTGCTGGAGCTTCAGGCTTACTGCACCTTCTGTTACGGGTGCAGTACCATTTTGCAGCACGCTGTCTAGGGGGGCGCTACACTGGCAGTGACACTGACTTGCGTCTCTGCCCAACTATGGTGGGACAATGGGTCAAAGGAGGCTTCTTGCATCCCAGGCCGTTTGTCTCTCACCTCATGGGAACACTGGGACACATTTCTGGTGGTGTAAGAAAAAAAGGGAGAGAAGGGGCGCATGTGTAGGATCACTATAGCTCAGTTAATATGGCGTTATTACAGGTGGCCACTCACCTGTTTGGGTTGTGCACGACCTGCACAACCCAGTGTAATAGCCTCTGATGTATGGGGGACCCCCGGCAATATGCACGCTCCACTCCTTCGACCTCGCTGGCCCCAGCTGTCCGTACAGGACCTTTCCGGTCACGTGGCGCCGGTCCTGGATGTGGTCACTGCTTTTTATCTAGGGAACGCCAGATCCTTCACCACTGTGCCCTCGCTGTGCTGCTCCAGCCACTGATCCCTCAGGGGGAATAGAAGCTTGCAAGAAAATGATTTAGCGGTCTTGTAGAAGCGCTACTAAAGCTCAGGCACCAGGATGATGAGGTTTATAAACAGCAATCTTTATTTTTATTTTCCACAGTGGAGCTGTGAGGGGAAAATAAAAATAAAGATTGCTGTTTATAAACCTCATCATCCTGGTGCCTGAGCTTTAGTAGCGCTTCTACAAGACCGCTAAATCATTTTCTTGCAAACATTTCTGTGGTGGAAAGCCGGTAGCTCTATCTTTTCTAGCTCCTTCAGGTCTCTTCTAGTGTGGCGCCCCGCAAATGCAGGCGTCACAGAGGGGTATTGTACCCTGTGAGACAGTGCGGGGGATCAAATGCGAGGGGCGCTATGTCTCCCCCAGATTGCTCACTGTCACATATTGAGCCCGGTATAGGGTGTAGGAAAGAGGGATGCTCCACTCCCTCTGCTCCGAGTCTTGCAGGTTTCCCAGGAAGGAGACACAGGGTTAAGCTTGGTTAGGAGACAGGGCGGGGATCCCTGTGGACAGTTTTGTCCTGAAGCTGAAGCAGCAGCATCTAACGACTGGACAGGTAAAGAGCTCCAGGTGCCGCGTGCAGTAATAACACGGCCTAGTCTGGGAGGGCTGGGAGCTCGGTGCGACCTCAGCTGGAGAGCTCATAACCGGAAGGGTTACTATCTGTGAACTGTATCCATTCTACCCGGCTGCGACCCGGATTCCGGCATCTTGTGCCACCGCTGTGTTTTCAGCAATAAATCTGGGTACTGTATGAACTACTACCGGGCTCAACGTTTTTTCCGGTCTTGCAATCCCGGCGCTGCCCCACATATGGTGGAGAATGCAGGCAACCTGAACTACGAACTGCATGTCCATACTTAAGCCGGCCAAGCTACAGTTCACGTCCGCCGCCAGTATGGAAGAAATCCTAAGGTAGCTGGTGCTTACCCAGCAGCGGCAACAAGAACAGCAACAGTGGCACAAGGAGCAGCAGCTCCGACAGCAGGAGCAGCAGCAGTTGTAGCAACAGGAGCAGTTTCAACAACAGCAGAAAACAAATTAACTGCTCCTGCAGCAAATTATGGCCCTACGAGACCCGCCAGCAGCGCCTCCCCCGGAATGGCGTGAGGCCCGGGACCGGGTCCGATCGGCACTGAGGAAGCTGAGTCCGGAAGATGACATAGAAGCCTTCCTCACCGTCTACGAGCGCAGAGAGCGAGAAGGCCTCCCTGCCGCTCAGTGGGCTGAAGTGGTGGCGCCATTCCTGATGGGCGATGCCCAGAAGGCCTATACGGACCTCAGTTGGGAGGATGCACAGGACTATGGGAGACTTAAAGGTTAGATCCTTGCTAGACTGGGGGTCAATACATATGTACGAGCCCAACGGGTGTTTTCCTGGCACTATGTGGAGTCCAAGCCGGCTCGCTCCCAGGCGTATGACTTATTGCAGTTGGTAAAACGGTGGCTCCAGCCTGAGAGCTTGACTCCGGGACAGATGGTGGAAAGGGTGATGGTCGACCGGCTGGTACGGACTCTTGCCAGTCGCGATACAGCGTTAGGTGGGGCAAGGGGACCCGGGTACCTTGGACCAGGTGGTTAGCTTGATAGAGCGATATACAGCCACCCAGGAGTTCATACGGGACTCTGCCTCACTGCGGCTGTCACTCCAGCCTCCAGAGCCGGGCAAAGGTGTACGCCCATCCACTAGGGACCCACCTAAACACGTACCCGCTGAGAGGGTTCCCCGGAATGAGGCTGGCAGGAGACCAGGCTCCCCTAGGAGTTTCCAGACTGGCGGTGTCACTGCTACGTAGTGCTGGCGGTCCAAAGGACCGGGACATGTGGCTGCCTATTGCCCACTAATTATGGAACCCATGGACTGCGGATTCACACGCCGGGTCTCGATGTACGCCAGCCCCGTGCTTACCGCAGATGCGGTGGTTCCCCCAATGGAACCACATCTGTGTCCGGTGTTCATTAATGGACACAGAGCAGAAGCTCTCTTGGACTCCGGCAGTTTGGTAACGCTGGTTCATGCGTCCTTAATCCCTGGGTTGCAACCCACTGGGGGACTGATCGGGGTCCGGTGTATACACGGGGACCTTTGCGAGTATCCGACCACAGAGGTAACTCTTTCCACTCCGTGTGGAGAGGTGGCCCATGTGGTCCGAGTGGTAAAGTCTCTACCCTACGGGACTGTGCTGGGAAGAGACTTACCATTGTTTTCGTCCTAATGGGGGAGGAGTAACCCTCCCCTGATACCAGGGAATCAGGGTGCTGAACCAGACGACCCTGAGACCGGGATACCTGCCGTAGGGGTCGCCAACAAAGGGCTAGAGTGTCACCCCGATAGGTTCCCCTTAGAGGTATTGTCAGGAGAGGTCGAGGAGACCCCACTGATTCCAGAGCTGGAAGTATCCCGGGGAGCGTTTGGGACAGCCCAGCTACAGGATCCCACACTGACCAGGGCCCGAGAAAGGGTAACAGAAGTAAACAGGGTAGCTCAGCAACCAGGGGCAGAGAATGTGTTTCCACGCATGGTGGTCAACCGGGAGTTGCTCTATAGGGTGGAGAAAACCGGGAGGAGGTCGTGGACCAACTGGTGGTACCGCAGACATACCGCCAGGCAGTCCTAGAGATGTTCCATACCCACCTGTTAGGGGGCCACCTTGGGGCTAAAAAAAACACAAGAGCGCATCTTGCGAAGGTTCTTCTGGCCGGGCGTGCATGCGGATGTCCAGAGGTACTGTGACTCCTGCCCGGAATGTCAGCTAACCACACCCATTGCCACCTTCCATAGTCCATTGGTACCTCTACCGGTTATAGAGGAACCTTTTGAACGGATCGCAATGGATCTGGTGGGGCCATAGTTAAGTCAGCACGGGGCCACCAGCACATACCCGTGGTCGTAGACTACGCCATCCGGTACCCGGAGGCGATTCCGTTACGCCGGCGAAACCAATTGCCCGGGAACTGTTTGCCATGTTCTGTCGCCTAGGACTACCTAAGGAGATCCTCACGGATCGGGGACCCTTTTTATGTCCTAAGTGACCCGGGAACTGTGTAAACTGCTCAACATAAAACAGCTGCGCACCTCGGTGTATCATCCCTAGACCGACGGATTAGTCGTGTGGTTTAACAAAACCCTGAAGTCCATGCTCAAAAAGGTGGTAGCCAAGGATGGAAAGGATTGGGACATGTTACTGCCCTATTTAATGTTTGCCATCCGGGAGGTACCGCAGTTGTCTACGGGATTTTCTCCCTTTGAACTGTTGTACGGCCAGCATCCTAGAGGGCTGTTGGATGTCGCCAAAGAGACGTGGGAACAGGAACCCACTCCCTATAGGAGCGTAATTGATCACGTGGCTAAGATGCAGGACCGGATTACGGCAGTTCGGCCTATTGTAAAAGAGCACCTAATAGATGCCCAAGGAGCTCAAAGCCGCAGGTATAATAATAGGGCCACCGTTAGGACCTATGAGGTGGGGGACCGAGTATTGGTTTTAGTGCCCATTACGGAAAGCAAATTATTGGCCAAATGGCAAGGGCCATATGAAATCCAGGAAAAAGTAGGAGAAGTGAATTACAGGGTATACCAACCCGGGAAGAGGAAAACCATGTCAATTTACTCAAAGCGTGGAAAGACCGGGATTGCCTGATCACGGAGGCTTCCCCGGATGGGTTGACCGGAGACCCTCCACCTTCGGCCAGGTGGGAGACCGAAGGTGTAATGATAAGTGACGCCCTCACTAAGGCCCAGCGACGGGAGGCTCAAAAGCTGGTGCAGCAGAATCCAGATGTATTCTCTGACCTGCCCGGCTGTACTTCCATCATTCAACATGACATTGTCACCGAGGCCCGGGTGAAGGTGCAAGTGAAACCGTACCGGGTACCCGAGGCCCGACGGCAAGCCATCTCGGCCAAAGTGAAACACATGCTTGAGTTAGGGAGTCATAGAGGAATCCCGGAGCGAATGGGCTAGTACCACTGTGCTGATTCCGAAGCCAGACGGATTCGCTGCGGTTCTGCAACGACTTCCGGAAGTTGAATGAAGTATCGAAGTTCGATCTTTATCCAATGCCCCGGGTGGACGAGCTAATTGAAAGACTGGGGCAGGCCCAGTACTTCATATTGCTCGATCTGACCAAGGGATACTGGCAGGTGCCGCTAACAGAGTCGGCCAAGGAGAAGACTGCCTTTGTTTTCAAAATGTATTTATTGAATTTTAGGGAGGAAAAGGTCAGGTAAGGGAGGATACAAAAAAGGAAAAAGGAGGGAATGAATACATACATAAATAACATACAGTGGGAGAAGTCATGACACCTATAAAACAATTACTTAACAAACGGTATTACAAAGTAGGTGTACATAGTTGAGCTAATAAAAGATAAAAGATAAAGATATGAATTACCAACTCTACATATATAGTTATAGAAGGTAAAGAGAGAAAAAAAACACAATCCAGGCTAAGTTGGTTAATCGAGTGGCAGTATAGTCAGTATATTCAGTACAAAGTCCTGCATGACTCAATTATGACTTTATTCCCCCCCCAACGGCTAATTAAAAGGAAAGTGTGAGGGCCTGGAGGCGTCAGTGTCTTGGAGACGGGTATAATTGAAGTATCAAAGTTAAGGTGAACACGTTGTCTAACTCAAAAAGAGAGGGGAGTTTGTCAAATACTCAATTAGTTGGGGAATCGTAATAGAAGTAAAATAACTAGAAAACTCCAACAGACCGATCAATTCGTCTATCACCTAGGACAAAAATGTAGGGTTGAAGAAGACTGCCTTTGTTACCCCGGAGGACCTCTATCACTATGTTCTGTTGCCTTTTGGGATGCATGTCGCCCCGACTACATTCCAGCGGCTCATGGACATAGTGTTGGAGCCTCATCGGAAGTACGCGTCTGCTTACTTAGATGACATCATCATCTTTAGTAAGGATTGACAAACCCACTTATCCCAGGTACTGGTGGATTCCCTCAGGCAGCTGGTCTGACAGCGAAACCAAAAAAATGTGCCATGGGGCTTGAGAAGGCCCGGTACCTGGGGTATGTAATCGGGCGAGGGGTTATAAAACCCCAAATAAACAAAATCGAGGCCATTCAAAATTGGCCCCAACCGGTGTCTACCAAAGAGGTGAGGGCGTTCCTCGGCATAGTTGAGTACTATCGACGCTTCATACCCAACTTTGCTGGGCGAACGGCGGCCCTGTCCGACCTGTTAAAAGGGAACAAATCTGCTTTGGTGCGTTGGAATCCCCAAGCAGAGGCAGCCTTTTAGTCCATGAAGTTGGCCTTGTGCGGACAGCCCGTCCTCGTCAGTCCTAACTTCAAACACACCTTCGTTGTGCAAACAGACGCCTCGGAGGTGGGGCTGGGGGCTGTGCTATCGCAAGAAGTGGACGGAGAAGAACATCCGGTCACTTACTTAAGCCGGAAATTGTCCCCGGCAGAAAAAAATTATAGCGTAGTGGAGAAGGAGTGATTGGCTGTAAAATGGGCCTTGGAGTCCCTACGCTATTATTTGCTCGGGCGACAGTTCCGGTTGGTTACGGATCACGCGCCCCTGATCTGGATGCGAAACGCCAAGGAACGGAACACTCGGGTCAACCGATAGTTCCTGTCCCTCCAAAACTTCAGTTTTTCAGTGGAGCACCGGGCTGGCAAGTTGCAGGGCAATGCGGATGCCCTGTCCCAGGCACCCTGTTTGGTGGCTGGGGTTCAACCCCGCAAGTTTGAACCGAGGGGGGGGGGGGTGTGAGACAGTGCGGGGGATCATATGCGAGGGGCGCTATGTCTTCCCCAGAATGCACACTGTCACATATTGAGCCCGGTATAGGGTGTAGGAAAGAGGGACGGTCCACTCCCTCTGCTCCTGGTCTTGCAGGTTTCCCAGGAAGGAGACACGGGGTTAAAAGCCTGGGTAGGAGACAGGGCAGGCCTGAAGCTGAAGCAACAGAATTTAACGACTGGACAGGTAAAGAGCTCCAGGGGCCGTGTGCGGTAATAACACGGCCTAGCCTGGGAGGGCTGGGAGCTCGGTGCGACCTCAGCCAGAGAGCTCATGCCGGAAGGGACCGGGTTACTATCTGTGAACTGTATCCATTGTACCCGGCTGCAATCCGGATTCCGGCATCTTGTGCCACCGCTGTGTTTTCAGCAATAAATCCGGGTACTGTATGAACTACTACCGGGCTCAACGTTTTTTCCTGTCTTGCAATCCCGGCGCTGCCCCATAACCCGTATAAGAGGTGTAAATGCTCCAGCTGCAGGTGGACCCTAGGATGGTGGGTGGAGTGCAGGTGGACCCTAGGATGGTGGGTGGGACCCACCGTGGGACGCACCCCATCCCCAGCACTCCCACATTAGTTTAGGATGGGAGGTTACCCGGGAGGGGATATAATCACCTCTAAGGGGATCAAGAGGTCTTTGGTCCTTTGTCTTTTGCCTGAAGTCTCTCGGCTGAGGGGCCAGGAGGAGATGGAGGAAAAGGAAAGGTTTTAGAGAGATCAGCTAAGTGGAACGAGGCGGAAGGTCACACCGAGTCGGTTACAAGCCAAACTGGAGGAAAGAAGAAGGGGCCATGAGGAGGTCCTGAAAGGGGGCGCCCGACGGGGGAGTCTGGACCCTAGAAAGAAAGGGAGATCCTCAGAGTGGAGCGCCCATACTCCAGGTGATACTCCAGTCTACCAGGGGAACGCCGGGCCCTGGGATCCGGCCAAAGTCCAGCTTTGCAGTCGGCAACCGGCTGCTGTGGCTTGTTCATCAGTCGCAGCACCCTGCCATCGGAGAGGTCTGCCTGCTTCCTCAACAACGAGGAAGGGGACTCCCGGTCCTACCTACACGGAGCTACTGGGTATAGATCGATCACAAGCGGGGAAGAACGGACACGGGTGTGTGTTAAAGGGATCCTGTCACCCCAAAACACATGTAAACCTATTAAAACCTGTCCCTAGAGCATATTAACACTTTCCCTACACTCTTTTTACCTCCTAAATGCAGTAAATGACATTGCATAAAAACGTTTTATAAGTACCTGATTACTGATGATAATGAGTGACTATGCTATTCATAGTCACTCATCAAGACTGCCCCTCTGCTTCATAGCACGCCTGAATAGGCGTGATCTTCATAGCAGATTCAAATTGCCGCCTCCCTGCTGTGCCCTGTGTCGTCCGAGGCTGCTGTGGGGCTGGGTGACGCGATCCGCGTCATTCCCCGCGCCGGGTGACGTATTTACACCGGCGCCGCGCTGTCGGCTTTAAAATGCACACTGCGCATGCCCATGCGCATGCGCAGTGCGCATTTTGAAGTTTACAGCGCGGCGCCGGTGTAAATACGTCACCCGGCGCGGGGAATGACGCGGATCGCGTCACCCAGCCACACAGCAGCCTCGGACGACACAGGGCACAGCAGGGAGGCGGCAATTTGAATCTGCTATGAAGATCACGCCTATTCAGGCGTGCTATGAAGCCGAGGGGCAGTCTTGATGAGTGACTATGAATAGCATAGTCACTCATTATCATCAGTAATCAGGTACTTATAATACGTTTTTATGCAATGTCATTTACTGCATTTAGGAGGTAAAAACAGTGTAGAGAAAGTGTTAATATGCTCTAGGGACAGGTTTTAATAGGTTTACAGGTGTTTTGGGGGTGACAGGATCCCTTTAACAAAGGTACACCAAGGGTTCCACCATACCACCTGGGATCCACTTGCAGCCACCCATTAAGCTACCTGTCCTTGTAACACCTAAAGTGCTGAACTGTGAACTGTAACTGATGCTGCTACAAGTTAGCAGTCAAGTACCCGGGAGTAAGTGACTTTGCCTCTCCTGTGTTTCCTCTTGCATGAACTTGTTCTCTTTGCAGGAACACTGCCCCGGAGGTCCAGCCCTACCTGTAGGGGGCTTTACCAACTAAGCCGCAATACCAGCTACCTCCGGTGGACTGTGGCGGCGCTGGCGTCCCATCACCAGAAACTACAGGTGGCGTCAGAATCCCCTGTAAATACAACCCCTTTTTGAAGTGTTACCCAGGACAAGGGATCAGGCGCGGCCACCACTCCACGTGACACAGCAACGTTAACCCCTTGGAGCCTGATACCCGAGTACCCCAAAGCCTGGGTTTCAACACTAGCATCTGGAAAATGGGGCATTCTGGACAGTAAATCAGCGTTGGCGTTCTTGTGCCCTGCCCGGTACTTGATGGTGAAGTTGTAGTTGGAAAGCAGAGCCATCCAGCACTGCTCCAGAAGGCCTAACTTTGCGGTCTCCAAATGCGTCCGGGGGTTGTTGTCTGTGTAGATTGTGAACTTTGCTGCAGCCAGATAGTATTTGAAGCGTTCTGTCACTGCCCAGACCACGGCTAGGAGCTCTAGCTTGAAGGCGCTGTAGTTCTCGGGGTTCCTCTCTGTAGGTCGGAGCTTCCTGCTGGCATAGGCAATCACTCTCTCTTTGCCTCTCTGCACCAGGGACAACACGGCTCTCACCCAACACATTGCTGGCATCGGTGTACAGCACAAACGGCTGGTTGTAGTCAGGGCAGGCCAGGATCTCCTCCCCAGTTAGGGCCCACTTCAATTGCTTGAAGGAGTCTTCCTCTCTGTCATCCCATTTCAGCGGGGCTCTGGCCCTTTGCCTTCTTGGACTAGCCTACCAGGAGGTCTTGCAGGGGTGCAGCCATCTTGGTGAAGGCTTTGATAAACATCCGGTAGTAGCCTACCAGTCCTAAGAACTGATGCAACTCTCTCAGGGTGGTGGGCCTTGGCCAGTCTTTGATTGCGGTGACCTTGTCAGGGTCTGGGGCCACACCTTCAGCGCTGACTACATGTTCTAGGTACTGTACCTTGAGATTGAATAGGTGACACTTGGACGGCTTCACTTTTATGCCAAACTTGGACAGTGCATCAAACACTTCTGCCAGGTGCTTCAGGTTATCTTCATATGCCCTTGAGTAGATTATGATGACAGTTTCAAAGTTCCGGGGCCCCAGGCAGCACTCCAACAGCCTCTGGAATGTTCCGGATGCATTGCAGTGTTCAAACGTCATACAAATAAACGCACAGAGGCCCATTGGGGTCGTGAAAGCTGTCTTCTCTTTGTCAGCCTCTGCTACGGGAACCTGCCAATACCCGCTGGTGAGATCTAAGGTGGAAAAATAGTTTGCAGTTCTCAATGCAGCTAAGGACTCTTCAATTCTGGGTAGTGGGTATGCATCTTTATGTGTAATGCGATTAACCTGCCTCTAGCACACATTCTCATTGTGCCATCTTTCTTCTTTACCAGGACTAGTGGAGCTGTCCAGGGGCTACAACTATCTCTGATCACTCTAGCCTCCTTCATTTCCCATAACATCTCTTTGGTACATTGATAGTGAGCTGGCGGTATAAGCCTCTACCTCGCTTTGATGGGTGGATGGTCACCTGTGGGTATGTGATGTTGTACCCCTTTTCTTGCCCAAAGTTTAAAGGATGTTTGCTAAAGACCTGTTCGTACTCTTGGACTACCCGGTAAACTCCATGCTTTTGGTGTGAAGGAGTGGAGCTGGTGCCTACATGCAACTTCTGGCACTAGTCCTCCAGCTTCCCCTCGGAGCAATTGTCCTCTGCATGTTCTGACGGGTTCAAGGGATCCACAGATGTGACAGTATTGTTGCTGACTGTGTACAGCTTGGCAATGGTAGCATACCGTGGCAGTTTGGCCTCCTCCTCCCCACAATTTAGGACACATACAGGCACTCTCCCCTTGCGGACATCAACTACGCCTCTGGCTGTCAGGACGGTGGGCCTACAGTCTGAATACACAGGCTCTACCAGGGCCTGTTAATCCTGTCCCTTAAGGCCTTTTGCCACCCTTCACCAAATCAACATTTCACTCCGCGGGGGTTTCACCATAGGGGTTGAGTCATTTACTCTTACACTGCCAACATCTCCACCAGACAGCTCCACCTGCTGTCTTTGCATCATGGCCTGTATCTCATTCTGCAGGGCCCTCTATTGCCCGAAGTTGGCGGTCTCAGCAACCTGTTGTAACAAAAATCTCGCCCAGACAATTTTCAATGATATTAGACCTATTGTTAGGATTGGATTACTTGCCCGTTGGTCTACATGAACAACTACCATGCCCTGGGCACTCAGTTCCTCCCGCCCAAGTTTAATAGCCACTTCTTTTAACCCCACTTGTGGTAAGGGTTGACCGTTGCTAGCAAATATGGTAAAACTGTCATCTGGGCATCTGTATAAAGGATACAGTGTATCATCATCACCTGTGAACCGGTGTCCAGCAAAGCGTTAATGGGGATTCCTTCCAGCACGACAGGCAGGACCGTCCGTCCTCCCACATACCGCCAGTGCAACGGGCTGGACGGGCTCACTCCTGGGGGTTGACCCGCAGCCCCAGGGGTTTCTCGTTTAAAGTGCAGGATCTTGCTAGGTGGACTGCTTCGTTGCAAAGGCAGCAGATGGGTTGTCCTGCAGTGTTGTAGTGGTCGGTGGGTCGTCCTCGGCCCTGCTCTGGTGTGTCCATGGGACGTCATCAGGGCTGGAGGCTAGCCAGATTCCCTCTGGCCGTCTGGATCCTTGGATGGCCTGCACGGCCTTGGCCAAGTCGGTCATCCTTTTGGTCAGCTGATGCAACTGGAGCCGTACGGCCTCAAGGGTGAGGGCCTCTAGGGTCTGTGCACTGGCCCCCACTGAGGTCAAGAAAGAGGGCACCACTTCTGAGTGGTATGTTAGGGGCAGTCGCTGAGAGGGCACAGGGCCGCTGACCGTGGTACCCTTTAGCACACGGATGGCACGGTCCTTGAATTGTACAAAGTCTAGCTTGGGTTGCTGCATAGCCAGGACACGCAGCTGGGCCCAGTGGTGGGACATCAGAGGCCCTCAATAAATTGTTCAGTCAAGAGTTGAGAAAAAAACTCACCTAATTTGGCCACTTACAAATACCATTTCATTTAGCAGGATACTATCAGCCACCTCAGAAGCAACCCATATCTCTCAACACCGATGCTCTATCCCCTACAACCCTGACACGGGGGCGATTGTGGCATCTGCGACCAGCCGTGCCACAAGGAGGAGACAGGTAGTATCACTGGACATGAGATCACCTGAGTTTTTTTCTACTTATTTCTATGTACCAATTCGGTGATTTCAGTCAAGAGTTTACTCTCATCCCGGACACTGTCAGGGTCTACCTGCTTCATGACCCTAAGCGCCTCTTGCAGATTTAAGGCATAGTCTCATACACTGTCCTGCACACCTTGTTTGCACCGGAAAAAACTTGACTTTTAGCTCGGCGGCCGCCCGGGTGTTGAAGGCTTCCTTCAATATGGCAAATATTTGTTTTACAGTCTGCTCATCAGTGGCTAGCCAGGATTTTACTTCACGCTGAGCTTCGCCGATCAATTGTCCCATCAACATGGTCACTCGTTGCTCCTCCGTCATGGAGTACACCCCAAATACACTTTTTATCTGCTCTTTGAAGTCATTGAGGGTGTCGGCCTTCCTCGGAGTATGCGGAAGCCACGCCGCTCCTGGGAGGCACGGCATTGTGAAGGACAGGATAGA
>JARQOC010000001.1:366585386-366718933 GCA_033576535.1 Allobates femoralis | reverse complement strand
TCAAAACAATGGATCTTGAAGATAGATCCCGTCGCAATAATGTGAAGCTGCAGGGTATTCCGGAAAGCGTCCCTCCCACTGATTTGAGAGATTTATTACAAAATTTCATTGCTGCAATGCTTCCTGCTATGAGGCCTAAAGAAATCATCATTGACTGGATTCACCGCCTCCCGAGGCCCTCATTGTTAAATCCTGCGCTTCCCAGAAATGTCCTTGCTAGGATCCATTTCTATGAGGTTAAAGATCAAGATGGGAACCCTGGCACCAGAATCCTATCAGCATATAGCTTTATACCTGGATCTTTCGGCTGGCACTCTTGCGCGGAGAAGGGTCTTTCAGGAAATCACCAAATCCCTGAGCGAGCGTCAAGTGGAGTATCACTGGGGATACCCCATGAAACTCATCATCAAAAAAGAGAATGTCTCTCATGTGTGCCACACTCCGATGCAGGCGGAAGATTTAATGCGACGATGGGATCAGCTTCCAAATACACCACCTACCCGTCCCATGCCTGAAGATCAAGCAGAGGCGAACCCGGCGGACCTGCCGGACATTCGACATCTAGAGCCTATTTGACTGATGCTGTGAACATTTGTTCTCACCCTGTGTTGTAGCCCGTGGGGACTCTATTCCTGCCTTTTCTGATTTCTATCTACTTTTCCATCTACTTTCTCTTAGTTCTAATCTTTCCTATTTACTTCTCTTAATTTTTTCTGGTGATGGCTACACTCTCTTCTGCTTCCTTGGCTTCCCCTCTTACACCACTTCAGGTCTCTCTGGTCTCTTTCATAACTACTCTTCTCTTTAAATCTTTCGCTATTTCCCTCCTTTTCCGGACTCTCTCTACAACCCTTCTTAAATACCTCCTCTAAATCCGTCTCCTTCACCCTCTCTCAGCTAGATTCATTTCTTTTAATTTGAGTTATTCTACTTCCCATCTCTTTTCTTCTTCTCCCATTTACTCTCAACCTTGCAAAATCTCCCTTCTCCCTCCTTTTTTCTTATTCTTCTTGTTTATCTCCCTCTCCTCTGACCTCACCTGTTATTATCTCTCTCTTTCATCTATTCTACATTCCGCCAGTGTTTTGGTGGGATAGATTGCCCCTGAGGTGCATTTCTAGCACCCATATCTAGACACTTAGTATCAGTGTCCCCCTCCTTAAAAATCTTGCAGAATTCTGGATGACAGGAGACCCTTAGGACAGGGGTATTTGCTCCTTAGAACTGTTAACTCATAGAACTGTAGAGTTAAGTTGAACCTTCCCATCCCTTTCCTTTCCTCTAAACCTCTTTCCTACCCCTGATCCTCGGTTTGTCTTGTTGTGTTTCTTATCCTACCCCTTCAACCCCCTCTGTGATCTACCCGACCTAAATGCCCCACTTAACCTATTTTTTGGAAACACAATTTGCTTCTCATATGCGATCTGATTAGTGATTGTTACTAATTAAGCTTCTCAACAGATTGGGCTGTCTATGATTGTCTCGTCATGAGCATCAAATGTGTCACCATTAATGTAAATGGGCTAAATTCGCCCATAAAGCGTTCCCTGACCTGGTCGCAACTCAGAAAACTCCATGGAGATGTGGTCTTTCTCCAGGAAACTCACCTGTTACAGGGTGATAATCATCGAATGTCATCTGCGTTGTATCCTTATCAATACTTTGCAAATGTGGAGGTTAAGAAGGCAGGTGTGGCCATTTTTATCCGTAGATCTCTCTCTTTCAGGTTGGTGGAAAAGATACTGGACCCTCAGGGTAGGTACTTGGTGGTAGTGGGGTTCATCTCCATCTATGGCCCCAATGCTGGGCAACACAAGTATTTTCGCTCCTTGTTCCCTAGGCTGGCTTCAATTACAAAGGGCCTCACTATTATGGCCGGTGACTTTAACCTCCCAGTCAGCAAACATATGGACTGCTCCTCCCCCTCCTTTTGCCGTGGTGAGATGGGTAACCTAAGATCTGATTACCATATTCACGATATATGGTGCTATTCCCATGGGGAGGAGAGGTACTTCACCTTTATGTCTCCACGTCATCACACGTACAGCAGGCTGGATTACTTTCTGGTTAATGACCCCCTTCTCTCCCGATGTCAGTCCACTACTATTGGAAATATCACCTGGTCTGACCACGCTCCAGTCTCCCTACAGATTGCTGCTCCGCTCAAGTGACTCCGACCTCACTATGGCGACTGAATGAGTATTTGTTGGCTAACCCTGACAGTGTCGTGTTTATATCTACCCAACTTAAAGACTACTTCGCCTTAAATGATAGTGGGGAGACGGAACCTGAGATAAACTGGCTACCACATAAAACGGTCGTTCGAGGCTCTTTTATTCAACTAGCTTCTAGGCTCAAGAGGGAAAGAGAGGCCCAGATTAAAAACCTTACGCTTAAAATAGCGCATCTAGAAACTCTGCACAAACAAACCCCTCTCCTCTCGACGCACCCTGACCTTTCCAAAGCCCAGTGGGACCTTCACTCGCTCTTCCTGGCTAAGCTAGAATTTAACCTAAAAAAGAGCAAGGCCACGTACGCGTGGTATGCGTGACAGAGCAGGCACTATTTTAGCCCGCCGCATCAAGAAAAAACAAGAAGCTTCAAAAATCTCGCACCTGATTTCTTCAACGGGACAAAAAATAAACAACCCTTTATTGATAGCCGGGGAATTCCAAAAATACTACGGAAACTTGTATAACCTACACTCCGACCCACAAACACCCCAACCCTCTAAGGAGGCAATAAGCAAATTTTTAGATAAGGCGCGGCTTCCTTCCTTAACTTCAGCGCAACTAACTGCCTTAAATGTCCCCTTTTCTGAACCGGAAATTCGGGAAGTCATCAAGTCTATGAAAAAGCATTCTGCCCCAGGCCCTGATGGATTCTCCTACTCGTACTATGCCTCCTTTATTGAACTCCTTTCGCCGCACTTACTGGCGCTATTTAACTTCTGGCGAGCATCGGGTGGGATCCGTCCTGAAGGTCTGGAGGCAATAATCTCCGCGATCCCGAAGCCTGGCAAGCCCACTACAACTCCAGGGAATTTCAGACCAATCGCCCTTTTAAATTGCGATCTAAAAATCTATGCAAAGCTTCTAGCGACTCACCTCATGGGGGTCCTCCCTTCCCTGATCGGCTTGGAACAGGTTGGGTTTATTCCGGCTCGACAAACATCTGATGGAACCAGACGAATTATAGATTTCTTAGAGATTATGGAGAGGAGCAATACCCCGGGGCACTTCAGTCTCTAGATGCTGAAAAAGCGTTTGACAGAGTGCACTGGAGGTATCTAGAGGGAGTGCTAGAGAGATTCGGTCTTGCTGGGGACATTAAAATGGCGATTATGGCATTGTATACTTCCCCCAATACAAGGGTGCAAGCCTCGGGTTTTCTCTCCTCCACATTGCAAATATCAAACGGCACACGTCAAGGGTGCCCTTTGTCCCCACTCATTTTCGCCCTGATTATGGAGCCGTTGGCAGTTAGAGTAAGGACAGAACCTGGTATTTCTGGTCCCATGGTGGGGAATGTGGAGCACAAAATAGGGCTTTATGCAGACGACGTCATATTTGTCTGCTCCAATGTGGAGGAGACCATTCCCCGAATAGTAGACCTACTTGCCGAGTTTACGCCAATCTCATATTACAAGCTTAACACCTCCAAGTCTTTTTTATACCCCACCAACATCTCCCAATCTCAAAAACTTCAGCTCCAATCCAGATTCCCTTTTGTGTGGTCACCCCTGGGCATATCATATTTCGGAATCAAAATAACGCAGACTAAGGACATAGTTCGTTGTAACTTTGAGATCCTTTCTGGTGAAGTCAGAGCGGGATTAGAAACTCATAAGACCGTGAACCTTTCATGGATTGCCAGGATTCAGATCGTGAAGATGACATGTTTGCCTAAAATTCAATATACCTTGCGTTGCCTCCCTCTACTTTTCCCCAAACGTCTCATTGTCTCCTTACAGATGTTATTGAATCGCTTCATATGGAACCACGGGGTACACAGGATAGGAGCCAAGGTACTTATCACAACAGTAACTTTGGGACGTATGGGAGTCCCAGACTTGTCCTCATACTACTCTGCAATCCATCTATCTATGGCAAGAGCATGGTGGTCGGACGGCATGTCTTCTCTTTGGAAGCAAATTGAGCAGTCTTTTGCACCACGCAACTCCACCAGAATCTTGCTAGAAATTAGTCTCCTTACGCCCAGACACGACTCAACCTTCCTGAAATCTATGACAGCTCTCCTGAACGCGTGGAGTCGACATAACCGAGGCACACCGGCTTTTCTACACCACTATATCTCACTTCTTGCTGTGGAGCATTCAGTGGAGTCCCTCTTTTTATCCCTTTGGAGAGATAGGAGTTTAATGGATCTTCGCCAGCTTAGGGAGGAGTCTGGGGTGAGGCCTTTCTCCGAATTGATGGAGTCCTTTGACGTCCCCCACACCACCTTTTACCGCTATTTGCAAACGCGTCATTTTATTGACTCTCTACATCTCCCTATGGTGGACACTGGTGTAATTGATGGGTCGCTTCAGAGACATTTCAAATCCTCACATTCAAACGATCATGGGATCGCTCTCCTTCACCGAACACTGACAACTGCCAGTAATACAATCAAACTCCCATATATGTTGAAGTGGGAGCGATACCTGTCTTTTGAATCTGACCTGTCCACTTGGCAGGAGGCGGCCTCACGCGCCTCAGCATACTCTCAATGCATTAATCATTTTGAACAGATTAAAAAAATCCATATGGATTGGTACATCTCGCGATTCTCAAAACACCCCCTAACTTCGCCAATGTGCTGGAAGCTGTGCAATCAGATCGGATCCACACCTCATCTCTGGTGGCATTGTCGGAGCGTGATGATGTTTTGGAAAGATACTGAAACTCTCCTCATTGCCCTCACGGGTATCACGTTTGAGCTGACAGCACCATTGGCGGTACTAGGCATAGGTTTGGACGACTGGCCGAGCCCGGTCCGACCGATGGTGGCGAGTGTTTTATTGGCTGCTCGCCTGTGTGTAGCTAGACTCTGGAAGATGCCTGCCTTGCCTACTAGGGGAGAAGTGGTGGACCCGCTTAACTCCCATTTTCAATATGAACTCTTGCTGGCACATGATGCCAAGAGACGATCGAAGGTTTTGGCATGGTGGGACTTGTGGATTGACACGCCCCCAACACTATTGATGTCTGACTTTAGCACAGAGGAGCCTCCTTCCTCTTCGAGGTTTTGACTGTGTGAATCATCATGTGACTGTGGAATCTCTAGTCACCTAAATTTTACGAATTCTACATATTGGGTAGATAAGAGTACAAAGTGCGCGGACATAGCCTGACTTGCTTTTTCTTCTCCCCCATCTTTATCGTCATCTCCCCCCTGCTTTTAGTGTTTCCGCTGGCTTATTCTCATACCCTTTCTCTTAACCCCCCCTCCTTTGTCCACCCCCCCCCCTCGCCCCCATCTCCTCCCTCATATTTAGTTGGTAAGTTGTTAATTGTGAAGGAGCTAACCCGCCTGGTTAGGGAGGCTCTTTTACTTTATTTTTGACTTCATTTTTGTAATTGTTACTCACTTGCACCCACTGGTCTACAGACTGGTGAAGTTTTGTCATTATTTCTGCTTTCAAAATCCTTTAATAAAAAACATTGGTTTAATAAAAGAGGGGTGCCCAAACTTTTTCACATGACTGTATACTGGGGCTATGTGGCCTCTTGGTGTATACTGCGGACTGTGTTCGGTCTCCTGTTGTATACTGAGGACTCTGTGCAGGCTCTTTATGTATACTGTGGGCTGAGTGTGGCCTCGTGCTGCATACTGGGGCTGTGTGTGGCCTCCTGTTGAATACTGGGGGCTGTGTACAGCCTTCTGCTGTATACTGGGGGTTGTAAGTAGAATCCAGCCATATACAGCAGTTGTATGTGGCCCCTGCTGTATAGTGGGGTTGTGTGGCCTCCTGTTGTAAAATGCTGTATATTTGGGATTGTGTGTAGGCTCAAGCTGTACACTGAGGGCTGTGTGCAGTCTCCTGCTGCATACTGGAGGCTGTGTGTGGCCTCCTGCTGTATATTGATGGTTGTGTGCATCCTTCTGCTGTATACTGGGGTCTATGTGTGGCCTCCTTCTGTATTCTGGGATCTGTGTGCGACTTTCTGCTATATACGGAGAGCCGTGTTGTATACTGAGGCTGTGTGCAGGCTTCTTCTGTATACTGGGGTCTGTGTGGCCTCTAGCTGTATACTGGGAGCTGTGTGTGGGTTCCTGCTGTAAAGTGGGGTGTGAGGTAGCGCACCCTGAGGGACACGCTTGTCAGCACCAAACCACATACAAAATAGTCTCTTCTAGTAAATAAGTCCTGCTGGTTTATTGAAAGACAGCATAAACCGCAAGGTGCAAATTATACATGCGCCGACCTTTGGCATTAAACAATAAAGTTCAGCTCAATAGCGGGGTACACCCGCATGGTGCACAGACACATCCACTGTTGCAATAATGTAGTGGAGGTATTTACACTGTCCCGTCACTGACCGCAGTCAGTATGCAACCTCCTGTCCCTGAGGTTACCTTTTACAGGTGAATGGCTGCTCCATATGCTGTCTCCTGACAGTCCAGATATCAGGAACCAGGATCTGCTATAAGCTTCCCAGCCTCAGAGCACACTGTAGCCACAACATGTGCTCAGCAGCAGGCTTTTCCAGCTTTCAGACTCATATGTGTCCTGCACCTTTGCAGGCTTCTGAAAGACTGCCTCACACAGCACTGGACAGGCTAAGGGACGCTTCACAAACTCACAGCTGCAACACAGGTGGCAATCAGCACCTCTCACTCATGCACACACTTAGTTGCCATTAACCCTGTGTGTACCACTAGCTCCAGCAATCACCCAGATTGCTGCAGGCCATGTGAGTCATACCAGCCACGTGCTATAGCGCTGGCATGCCTCACAGGGGGTTGTATGTGGCTTCCTGCTGTATACTGAGGGCTGTGTTGTATACTGGGGGCTGTGTGCAGGCTCCTGCTGTATACTGGAGACTGTGTGACCTCTTGTGTACTGAATATAAAGAAGTTGCTGCAACACTGAACACAGTGCAGGGTGAAATTTCCCCTCAAGACATAGTCTATGATGGTCCCTGAGTCAAATTGAGTGGCTGTGAAAAATTTCATGATCGTAAATGCGACGGTGTGGATTCCTTTATTGGACATACATACACCCATACACTCAGCTTTACATATTAGATTGTAATTGTCCCATCCACATTATAGCTGGACCTACATATGCGAAGGTTGGATAAAAAGTAATGCCTCCACTTTCGTAACTCCTCAGCAGATAGCAGCACTAGTGTTCGGCAGGTACTGGACTGTTCAAAAAACCTGTCCTCTACAGTTGTTTTGTTATAATATAAAGAATGTAAACCTGTGCAAACGGTCGATGAATGTGACTTAAGCAACGTGCTGTAATTCAATTCTTGACAGCAGAATGTGTCAGCCCAAAGGAAATTCATCAAAGAATGCAAGCCGTTTATGGTGATTGTGTTGATGTGAGTACTGTGCGTCTTTGGGCCAGTAAGTTTAAAGATGGAGAGGTGGGAACATCTGACTTATGAAAGAAATAAAGAGTTGGGCGTCCTGTGACAGCAGACACTAAGTTAAACATGCAAAACGTTGACAGACTGATTCAGGATGATCTTCGTATCACTCAGAGAGAAATTGCAAGCATAAATGTCATTTCACAAGAATGTGTAGATCACATTATTGCTTTGTTTCGGTATCGGAAGATCTGTGATTAACAAGGGTCAGAAAGGAAAAGGAAATGTTTTCCTGCAAGCTCACCACTGTATGGCATCCTCCATACAGTCCAGATTTGGGTGGTCTGACTTTCATCTGTTCCTGTTAATGTAAGTAGATCTGCGGGGACATCGCTATGAGCCTGATGAAGGAGTTCAGAGAACTGTCAGAGGCTTCAGACTTCTTCTGTGATGGCTTCATAAACCCTGTTAATTGTTGGCAGAAGTGTATACAGTTGTCTATTGATTATTTGGAAAAGTGAATATAGGAAATTAAAGAGAACATTCTAAGGAATATTTCTGCATTTGATTTATTACAATATTCCCATCGAAACCCAAGTTACGAACATGCAGGCATTACCCTTCATTCAACCTTCATATCATATCCTTAGCAATGACACCCTAGCACTCAGGGTTAGTGCAGAAATATTGGATTTGGGATTATTATACCCCAGAAGCCCGAACATTGAACTTTTCTTACCTTCCTAATAGAAGAAGATGCCTTTAAACAGAGTTTGAAGCAGACAATAGGGAGCATAAAGGTGACCATCTCTCTTTTGGGCTACATTGAAGGTGGTCATAAGAGGTAGAATTAAAGTTTTTTGTTTACCTAACTTTTTATTGAGTTTTCAAAAGAACATTACAGAATGAGAAAATATAAACTCAAGAGCATAGATTATGTAACAGTATAGCTTGACAATTTGCCATCAATAGTGAGCTGACTCAAAACCAAAGAGTCCACATCCTATATATGGATATCCTATATAGCCAATTCCTCAGACTTAAAAGGATTAACAACAATGATATTGTGTTTCTAGAACAGACACAGGACCTAAAACAAAGATTTCTTTCCAGAGGTTACCCTGATAAATTGATACAAATATTAGCTAAAGGGCAACCTATGCGGGTACCTGTAATAGAGCCATCAATAGTTCCAGCTTGGTGAAAATAGCACCGAGAAAAAAAAGAGAAAACTGAATCATGTTGAGCACAACAAACATTTTGTGCTCAATTTTAAATTTGGGCCTTTGGAACCTATTAACTCAGCCATTCCACAAAACTGGCATGTTGTGGAATCTGACAGAGATCAGGCTGAAAAAAGGAATAGGAAAGCTGCTTAATATGTACAAATGTTGCCAGAATCTTAGGGGTATATTAGTGTGTAATAGACAAACTCCAAAATTCATGGTTGAGTAATGTCGCCCCAAAGGGCAACTATAAGCTAAGTGTGCCAATTGTTCTTTTTGCTCTCACCATAAAACGGACAACCCTATCAAAATTGGAGGAAAATGGCATTAGGTAAAAGATTTAATTTCTTGTAATGCATCGAGGTAATCCTGAGGCTTTACCCTTTGTAGGTTTGGAAAATTAAGTCCTTTTCCGCAAGGAGGTGAAACTCATAGGGCATTATTGAGGAAGGAATCCTGCTGGATTCTAGAACTAAATGCTCAAACTTCTGCTGGCCTAAATGATAAAAATAATTTCTCTGTCTTTTTATGAAATGTAATAATGTTATTCTAGCTTTTGTACTGATTACCGTGTTGTTTTTAATATATTTTAATATGGCTGTGATGTAATGATAGGTGTTCCTGTAAAGAAGTGAACTTGTGTCACATGCCGTGAGCACCCATTGAAGCGCATGCAGTGCGCGAAATGGCAGCTGTCATCCGCCGTTCCCGCACCCCCTCCCTGCCTCACATTTGTAATATGGATGAAATATAGGGAAACAGTTTTTGCTGAGTGCCGCTCTCTTCTTTCTTCAATTGTGATAACTAATACTAATGTTTCTAAAGTGGCTTATTTCAAACTGATACAGAAAATCAGAAAAATTCTCAATTACTCTGAATCTTATAGACCAATCTCTCTGATGGGTATAGATTTAAAGGGAATCTGTCAGTTCGTTTTTGCCCCTAAGCTATCATCACCTGTCCCTGCAGCTTTCTAGTACATCCCTAACCATCCCTGTCTGACCTAAATGTGTGCTGTTATAGTTGTGAAAAAAAGAGTTTTTATAGTTACATGTCTGTTCGCTAAGTAGGCATCTTGATGGCTGCATATAATCAGCCTGGGCGTTCTTCAAGGCTCCATTCACCCCCCCGACTGCCTGTTGAGCATTATAATTCATTCAGGAGAGCGTTCCTGATTTCAAAATCATGGCTTCTTCCGGTGATGATGCACCAGCCGCGCTTCATTTCTGGTCCTGCGCAGTGTGGGGGTGCGTTGGTTATACTGGCCGGCTCTTGAACATGCATATTGCATGTTCTGAAACCAGCCCATACATCCAATAATCCCCCACAATGCACCACACCGGAAATGATGCATCACCACTGGAAGGAGGAGCTATGAATTTGAAATCAGGAGCGCCCTTCTCAATGAATTATCACACCCACCGGGGCATGATACGAGCAGTGAGGGTGGTCAGTGAGGGGGGTCATCACTAGCCATAACATTTTTATTTTTCCATCAATATAGCCATATGAAGGCTTGTTTTTTACAGGACGAGGTGTACTTTTGAATGGCAATTATTTTGCTATATAGTGTAAAGGAAAATGGTAAAAAAAAATCCAAATGCAGTGAAATTGCAAATATAGTGCAATTACATGATTATTTTGAGCTTTTTTATTCATCATATTCCCTATATGTTAAAACTGACATGTCAGTATGAGTTTGTAGATACCAAACATATACTTTTACGTTTATATGTGGTAAAAAAAGTTCAGAAGTGTTTATAAGAAGCATTTTTGTTGCGCTTTTCCATGATTCGTAGCGCCCTTATTTTTTCGCCTGTTATTGCGTTGTACTGCACTTTAGATGGTGAACAAAAATCATAATTTTAGTGTTTGGACTTTCTTTCCATTACACAGTTTACAGATCTGATTGATTTTATATTTTGATAAATCGGGTATTTCTGAACGTGGCGATACGAAAGACAGTTGAAACCAGAAGTTCACATGCACTTTATAAAAATACACACTCATGTTTTTCTCACTACATGACATGAAATCAGCATAAATCTTTTCCATTTTAGGACAAGTAGGACTACCATAAATATTAATATTTGCCAAATGCCAGAATAATGAGAAAGAGAGAATGTTTTAAGTCTTTTGTATTACTTTCTGCCAAGTCAAAAGTTTACATTTACTAAGATTACTATGACTTTAAACAATTTGGGACATCTCATATGATGATATCTTGTGTTTGGAAGCATCTGATAGGTTTATTGGCAACATCTGAGTTAATTAGAGACACATCTGTAGATGTATTTTAATGTACACCTGAAACACACTGCTTCTTGTGTAGCATCATGGGAAAGACTAAAGAAATCAGCCAAGATATCTGGAAGAGAACAGTGGACTTGAATAAGTATGATTCATTCTTGGGTGCAATTTTCAGATACCTGAAGATGCCTCGTTCGTCTGTACAAACAATTATATGCAAGTACAAACAAGATGGGAATGCCGAGCCATCATACCACTCAGAAAGGAGACAGGTTCTGTGTACCAGAGGTGAATGTGTTTTGGTCCAACATGTGCATATCAACCCAAGAACAAAAGCAAGAAGATGATGATGGAAGCTGCTAAGATGGGGTGGAAGGCCACTCTGCCAGGGAGAAGCCATTACTCCACTGTAAAATGTAAGCCTGCAAGGGCGTGGTCCTCTCTTCCCTCTGTACCAGTCTGTCACAGTTAGTTTGTTCATTTTATTTTTAACTTGTTTGTATGTATCCCTTTCTAGTGTACAGCACAATGGAACCAATGGTGCTCTATAAATAAATGAATAATAATAATTACTCCTCAAGACACATAAAAAAGCCTGCTTAAGTTTTGCAAATGCACATAGGAACAAATACCTACATATTTGGAGACATATCCTGTCGTCTGATAAAACCAAAATTAAACTGTGTGGCCATAATGACCATTGTTACAGTTGGAGGAAAAATGAAGAACCTTGGATAACTAAGAATACCATCCCAACTGTGGCAGCATGATGTTGTGGGGTTTATTTGCTGGCATTTGGAGGAACTTGTGCACTTTACAAAATAGATGGCATCATTAGAGTGCACTTTACAAAACAGATAGCATCTGAATACTGAATACTGAATCAACATCTCAATGCATCAGCCAGGAAGTTAAAGCTTGGGTGGAAATGGGTCTTCCAAATGGACAATGACCAGAATCATACTGCGAAACTGGTTACAAAGTGGCTTAAAAGGGAACACCGGGAAAAGAAAACTTTTTTGTATGGTCGCTGCCTTCCTACATGAAGAAGCTATCTGGACCTATAGGTCGCTTATAAATTACACGCCCCCTGCAACGCCTCCGTTCATACAGAAGTGGGGGCCAGAATGTAAGATGATGCTGGAGCCCCCAGGGTCCATGCCCCCGACACACCTCCTGCTCTGTGCTGAGGCATCACTGAATTTCTCTGTCCCCGAAGGGAGCAGTGAGTGCTGAGGATCAGATATGACTTTATTGATTTTATAAGTGATCTATAGATCCTAGAAATGGAGTACATCACAAAGCCCTGATCTCAATCCTATTGAAAATTTATGGGCAAAGCTGAAAAGGCAGGTGTAAGCAAGGTGACCTACAAACATGGCTCAGTTACACCATTTCTGTCAGAAAGAATGGGCCCAAATTCCTACCAACTATTGTGAGAAGCTTGTGGAAGGTTATCCAAAACATTTGACCCAAGATGTATAGTGTAAAGGGTAATGGTACCAAATACTAATGAAATGTATGTAAACGTTTGAGTTTGCAGAAAGTAATAAAAATGCCATAAAACATTCTCTCTCTCATTATTCTGACATTTGGCATATACTAATAATTATGGTACTCCTGATTGACCTAAAACAGGGAGGGTTTATTCTGATTCCATGTCAGATAATGAGAAAAACATGCATATGTGTCTTTTCATAGAGCGTATGTAAACCTCTGGTTTCAACTGTATGTGTATATATTTTATACATTTATTTTCAATGTGGCAAAAGGCGGCATTTTGAACCTTTGTTTTTTTGCCATATTTTAAAAACTTTTTTTAACTTTTACTGTATTTTACAGTGCTTTTTAGGGTGCCTCAGCACTGCACAAAGCGATCACTACTTCTATTCATAGCAATGTTGCTGCTGCAGGCTGTGGACAGGAGAAATTATCACTTTCTGTGGATCCAGGTGGTCGCCGGGAATCCACAGCAATTGAGTCATGACAGCTTCCAAGGTCCTCACAGGACTGTGGGCTGTCATGGTAATGCACTGAGATACTGTGATCCCATCACGGGACCTCCAGTGTCGGTGGGGAATAGCACGATCCCGACCGCAAGGCTTTGGATAATGCTATCAGTGACTAATAGCGCAATCTAAAAGGGTGTTAACATCAGCAGATTGTTGGGTGTACTATTGCACCCTTGGTTGTCAAGGGGTGAAAATGAATATAAAAATATAATGGCCAACAGACTGGCAACCTTACTGCTGGAATGGAATGGGGATTTACAGGTGAGTTTAACGAGAGGCTGAGCAGTGGTAACCAACATACAAAGAGTCATAACAACTTAGGCCAGCTTCACACCACAATTTTTGGGATCCGGGGCTGTCCGGTGTGAACCGGACAGCCCAGATCCGATTTGGACCCTATTGTATACCTAAGGGGCCAGATGGCAGCTATTTGCCATCCGTTTTGGTGTCTGTCCGGCTGGACCAGGGGGATTTCGTTTTTTGCCCCGGACACAAAATCGGAGCATGCAGCATTTTTTGTGTCCGGGGCAAAAATCAATGAAAACCGGATCCTCCCGGACCCGGGGAGATGCGGCGCCCCATAACATGGAACTCTATGGGCGCTGGATTCGGCAGCAAAACTATCCGGTTCCTGAACGCCGGGTGCTGAATGAGCGGCAGCTTCGAAATTCAAGCTGTACTCGTTCAGCACCTGGACAGCTGCAGCTGAAAGAGCTGCTGGCTGAAATTTCAGCACCACAGCTGGCTCCCTCCAGCTGCTATGCTGAAATATCAGCACTGGGCAGCGGCAGCCGCTCATTCCGGCAGAAAACAGAATAGGAGGGCATATTTGCCCTCCAGTTTTGTTATATTCAGGGCTGTCAGGTTCTGTCCGGTGCTTCCTGCAAAACACCGGACAGAACCTGACAGCAATTAAATGTGATGTGAAGCCGGCCTTAACACCATTCCTCAGTCAGGGGGACACTCTCTAGTCTCTATAACAACCCCACAGCTAGGATTCATGGTCAAGTCTTTCTCTCAGACCCTATTAATCTAACAATAGGGACATGACAGAGTTGATACTTATCACCCTTTCTATTTATCAGACCTCTGCCACCAATGGCACTGTGCATTGAGGATTCTTCCCTTTACCAGTGCATCAGAATAGGCATCAGAAAATTCAAACTCAAAACACTATTTCTGAAAGACCCACAAGCTCACGTTTTAAAGGCATATTTAAACACTGCATTTTAGCAGTTTTTTCATTGCATTTTCAAATTTTCAAAATTTTTTGCATTTTTTTTTACATTTTTAATAACTACTGTATTGTACAGCAAACTGCAAAATTAAAGAGATTTCATGTACAGGTGGCTTTTTTTCCTTGCATACTTAAAAGGGAATCAATCATGTGAAAAAATGCTATTTAACCCTAGAACGCATACCTGGGGCCTCGCAGGCCCGCCAGGTTACTTGTTTTCTATTTTCTGTAAAAGTACTTTAGTTTGAATTTTGAAAATCTAGGTAATCCTCAGGTATATAGTTGTTAGTAATTTCCAGTTATTCATATATTTTTATGTTACAGACATTTCAGTATAACAACCTTTTTTTGGGACTACCCCATATTCACGCACCTGGGGCCTTTTAGGCCCGTACTAGGTTTACATGTGATATTCAGTCTTTTTGTCTGTATTGTTGCTGGGGAAGAACTTTTTTGACTCTGGGAAGAGTGTGGATTCTGCATGACAACATGGTCATGTGATCTTGGAAGGGAGGCTCCCTCACAAAGTCATGTGTCTCTGACTTCACCACAGGACTTTTTCTCCTAATTGCTGGAGCTTTGGAGGAAGAAGTCAGCTTTCTTTTGTCTGGAAATAGAAACTTTCTGAGCTCCAAAACCAGAGGCTTCTACTGCACTACAAGAAAGTGATCTGTTGGAGGTAAGAGGAGGGGGGCTGCACTTTACCTGCTTTATATCGCTTGGTGTGCTGGGACCCTAACAAAGAGTCTTATCACATACTGTTTACAGTGCACAAGCCTGATTGTAATCTTTTTCTTTTTTTCTTTTTAGTTTACTGACATCTAAAATTACAGTGGCACAGTCATTCCGCCAACCTTAGCTGGGGTCACCAGGAGGTCAGATCCATTACGGATCCCCTCCTGGCGCACCCCAGCGCTACTGGGAATGCATCCTTACTTTGCATTTGTAAAATAAATTTTGAAAAGTATTTTTATTTCAGTTATTCCGTGTTATTTGCACACAGGCCTAAAAGGCCCCAGGTGTGTGAATATGGGGTAGTCCCAAAAAAAGGTTGTTATACCGAAATGCCTATAGCATAAAAATATATGAACAACTGGAAATTACTAACAACTATATACCTGAGGAATACCTAGAGTTTCAAAAATCTAACTAAAGTAATTTTACAGAAAATAGAAAACAGGTAACCTGGCAGGCCTGCGAGGCCCCAGGTATGCGTCCGCCAGCCTCAGCTAGGGTCACCAGGAGGTCAGATCCATTACGGAATCCCGTCCTGGCGGACTCCAGCGCTAGTGGGAATGCATCCTTACTTTGCAATAAACTTTGAAAAGTATTTTTTTTTTAGTTATTCCATGATAATTGAAAACGGGCCTAAAAGGCCTCAGGTGCGTGAATGTGTAGATTTCTATGGGTATGCGTTCTAGGGTTAACTGCAGATATGGAGTTAATCTGCACATTAATAGTGTTATGCAGCTGCCCAGTGCCCACTAGGGGGCTATTAAATTTATTTCTCCCAGCAGTTGTGGATATTTAGTCATCGGAGTGGCGCTGGCGTGGCTTCAGTCACCACTCAGTATATAGTGAGCAGCGGTTCTAACTGGGCCCCCTGCACTGACTGAGAGACGACTCTAATACTGGGCCAGCTATCAGTCAGTGCTGGTGGCACTGTTACAGACACTACTCAATATACCCTCAGTGGTGACTGAAGCCTACGTGGTTTATATGCCAATATCTGTCAGGGCAACTGGGGGGGAGAGGCTGCCTGTACCACCTGTCTATATTGTAGCTTAGTCGCCAGCCAACTAGTAAAGTTTCAAAAGGACGGTGTTGTTTGATCTGCGCACACTGCATACAATGAAATGAACTTCCAGTGGATGAGAGAAAATGGTGCCTTTATTCTCAATGCGTTTTTGAGCGAATCTCTGCTCCTTCATCGGGAGAGCAACTCTTGATAAAGGAGCGGGGATTCGCTCAGAAACACGTTGAGAATAAAGGCACCATTTTCTCTCATCCACTGGAAGTTGAGAATGAAGGTACCATTTTCTTTCATCCACTGGAAGTTCGTTGCATTGTATGCAGTGTGCATGGATCAAACAACACTGTCCTTTATGGATTTATTTCTACAGCCACAGCGATTACGTGGACTGTGGGTCCAGAAGCAACTGCAACACGCATATACATGGGTTGTGGATCACACAACCTGACAAGGTGAGCAGCAACATTTGCAAATTTGCACACACATTGTAAATAGGATAAGACGCTATTGCGCTTCTCTTTCCTCTTTTTCTGTTCAGAACTAGTAAAGTTTGTCTTTGTCTGAAACACTGCAGCATTTCAGATTCAAACATACCTGGCTGTAGGAATACAAGTAGGGGCTAATAGATGCTGCCCATGGTCATCAGGGGTAAACTTGCTTGCCACAGCAGGATTTAGGCAAACAGCCCTGGAAAACTCCCCTGATGACATACACAGTATAGAAACGCATCAGGAGGCACCACACATGTCTGGGATGTTTTAAACCCTTGGATGAAGGAATCGGTTGTCGATGTAATGAGATTCATTCCAATATGAAAAATCCAGATGGTTTTGCATTCATCATTAGAAGGACTACATGATGGTTGAGAGCGTTCTAAAACTTTCTGCTAGTTTTCCGCAGGGCATATTTTCATGCCTTTTGAGTCATTAACATTATTATTGTTAAACACAATGCCGGTCAAGGATACTGTGTGTGTGATAATTTGATGCTCTAGCAATTCTTGTTGGATTCCCAGGTTGATCATTTGAGTTTATTATCACCCCGGGGTAACTTCAATATCACTTGTGCAGTGATTTTAAAATTAATTAGGTACTCACACCTTTTTAATCTGATTAGTAAAAGTTAAGTTTTAATATTATTTTTTTTTCCGCCATAATTGCTGTGTTACCGATTTGTGTTAATTATTCTAATTTTCTGAGATAATGACTTTTGAGTTTTCATTGGCTTTAAGCTATGATCATCACCATTAACAGAAATAAACAATTTAAATAGATCACTTTGTTTGTAATTACTCTATATTTTATATGGTTTCACTTTTTGTATTAAATTACTGCAATAAATTATCTTTTTGATGATATTCTAATTTATTGAGAAGCACTTGTATCTATCTATCCATCTATTGATCTACAGTGAAGGAAATAATTTTTTGATCCCTTGCTGATTTTGTAAGTTTGACCACTGACAAAGACATGAACAATCTATAATTTTAAGGGTAGTTAATTTTTACAGGGAGACATAGAATATCAAAAATAAAATCCAGAAAATCACATTGTCTTAATTATATAAATGTATTTGCATTTTGAAGAGAGAAATAAGTATTTGATCCCTCTGGCAAACAAGACTTAATACTTGGTGGCAAAACCCTAGCTGGCAAGTACAGCAGTCAGATATTTTTTGTAGGTGATGATGAGGTTTGCACACATATCAAGAGGAATTTTTGTCCACTCCTCTTTGCAGCTCATCTCTAGATCGTTAAGATTTTGAGGCTGTTGCTTGGCAACTTGGAGCTTCAGCTCCCTCCATAAATTTTCTATGGGCTTAAGGTCTGGAGACTGGCTAGGCCACTCCATGACCTTAAGATGCTTCTTCTTGAGCCACTCTTTTGTTGTCTTGGCTGTCTGTTTTGGGTCATTGTCATGCTGGAAGACCCAGCCATGACATGACCCATTTTTAATGCCCTGGGGGAGGGAAAGAGGTTCTCACTCAACTTTTTACGGTACATTGCCCCATTGATGCGGTGAAGTAATCCTGTGCTCTTAGCAGAAAAACGCCCCTAAAACATAATGTTTCCACTGCCATGCTTGACTGTGCAGACAGTGTTCTTTGGGTCATAGGCAGCATTTCTCTTCCTCCAAACACGGAGGGTTGTGTTAATGTCAAAGAACTCAGTTTTTGTCTCATCTGAGCACAGTACTTTCTCCCAATCACTCTCAGAATCGCCAAGGTGTCCATTGACAAACTTCAGGTGGTCCTGCGCATGTGCCTTCTCCAGCAGTGGGACTTTGCGGGCACTGCAGGATTTTAATCAATTATGGTGTTATGTGTTACCAATTGTTTTCTTGGTGACAGTGTTTCCAACTGCCTTGAGATCGTTAACAGGTTCCCCCTGTGTAGTTTTAAGCTGATCTCTCACCTCCCTCATGATCTTGGATACCCCAAGAGGTGTGATTTTGCATGGAGCCCCAGATCGATGTCGATTGACACTCATTTTGTATTTCTTCCATTTTCTTTCTATTGCACCAACAGTTGTCTCCTTCTCACCTGGAGTCTTACTTATGGTTTTGTAGCCCAATCCAGCCTTGTGCAGGTCTAGGATCTTTCCCTGACATCCTTAGAAGGATTTTTGGTCTTGCCCATGTTGTAGAGGTTAGAGTCTGACTCATTGAGTGGACAGAAGTCTTTTATACAGGTGACAATTTAACACAGCTGTCTTTAATGCAGGTAATTAGCTGATTAGGAGCGTCTAACTGATCTGTAGGAGCCATAACTCCTAATGGTTTGTAGGGCATCAAATACTTATTTCTCTCTTCAAAATACATTTATGCTACCGTTCAAAGGTTTGGGGTCACCCAGACAATTTTGTGTTTTCCATGAAAACTCCTACTTTTATTTATTAAATGAGTTGCAAAATTAATAGAAAATATAGTCCAGACATTGACAAGGTTAGAAGTAATGATTTTTATTTGAAATAATAATTTTCTCCTTCTAACTTTCGTCAAAGAAGGCTCCCTTTGCAGCAATTACAGCACTGCAAACCTTAGGCAGTTACTAATCAATGAAGCTGCCAGTTGCGGAGCTGTGAGGCATCGATTTCTCAAACTAGAGACTCCAATGTACTTGTCTTGTTGCTCAGCTGTGCATCGGGGCCTCCCACTTCTCTTTCTACTCTGGTTAGAGCCTGTTTCTTCTCTCCTCTGAAGGAAGCAGTACACACCGTTGTAGGAAATCTTCAGTTTCTTGGCAACTTCTCACATGGAATAGCCTTCATGTCTAAGAGCAAGAATTGAGTTTCACATGAAAGTTCTCTTTTTTTTGGCCATTTGGAGAGTTTCATAGACCAAACAAATGTAATGCTCCAGATTCTCAACTAATAGCTCAAAGGAAGGTCAATTTCATGGCTTCTCTAATCAGCCAAACCATTTTCAGCTGTGCTAACATATTTGTGCAAGGGTTTTCTAGGGTTTTCTAAACATCCATTAGACTTCTTACACAGTTAGCAAACACAATGTACCATTAAAGCACTAGAGTGGTGGTTGCTTGAAATGGGCCTCTATACGCCTATGTACTGTACTAGATATTGCATAAAAAAAAAACAGACGTTTGCAGCTAGAATAGTCATTTACCACATTAACACTTTATAGAGTGTATTCCTGATTCATTTAATGTTAGCTTCATTGAAAACAAAATGTGCTTATCTTTCAAAAATAAAGAAATTTCTAAATGACCCCGAACTTTTGAACAGTAATGTATATAATTTAGACAATGGAATTTTCTAAATCTAAACTGTTAAAATTAGCCTAAACTTAAAATTATAGACTGTTCATGTCTTTGTCAGTTGGCAAACTTACAAAATCAGCAAGGGATCAAATACGTATTTATCCCACTGTACATTATAAAAACAATTCCCCGAAAAATATTTTAGAACTGTGATTTTTATTTGCAATTTCACCACACTTGGAAATTGTTTCTCATTTTCCAGTAAAATAAATGGGGTAATTTGCAACTCGTCATGCAATAACAAGCCCTCAGACATCTATCTGGAAACAAAAATTAAAATGTTATGGCACTTAGAAGAAGGGGAGGAAAAATAAGTGCATAAAAATGGAATTTGACCATATTGGAAAGAGGTTAGAAGGAAGTTGTCAAGAGATAGTTATAACTCAAACCAATGATATGTATGTACAGGGGCTTTCTGTAATGCATCGGTTTCGGGATACAATACAGCAACCTTTTGCTTGGTGGTTTCACTGTCTGCTAAGCTCTGGTCCTTGTCCTCTTGGTCTTAATTCTTATGGATACTAATATTTTTGGTTTTCCTTTCTTTTACCTTGTTCTGTTTTGATTTGTCCTATCATGGCATAGGTAGGGATTTACAGTGACATGCAAGGGTAACTTTACACGTGGCAACTTTTCTAGGAATTTCACTGGCAACTTACTGGTTGCAGTGAAATCATGGACACATTGTTCTATCTCGTTGCTGTGTACAAATGGAACAATGTCTCCATGATTTCACTGCAACCAGTAAGTTGCCAGTGAAATTCCTAGAAAAGTTGCCGCGTGTAAAGGTACCTTAAATGTTTGAGCACCCCTGGTCAAAATTGTTGTTTTGTTATTGTTATTGTTAATTATTATTGTAAACAGTTAAGTGAGTTGAAAGTTAAATGCTTTCTTAAAGTTAAAGATGGCACATTTCCTTTGTATTTTTTTTCCAGAAAATCTTTTTATTGAAGTTAAAACAGAACAATAAGATAACTGTAGCCAAGATAACAAAGGCATTAAACTATATACAATCACAGCCAAGGCATTCCCATTTTTTGAGGTATAAGGCACAGTAAGTACAGCCCGTAAACATGCCTAAAGAGTGGCAAAGGCCAGAAGGAAAAGGAAAGACAGAGGTAAATAAGCGACAGGAGAGGGGGTGGGGAAACAAAGAGAAGGTAAGGGGTAGACGGGGAGGGGACAAAGGGGAGAAGGAGAATGATTAGGAGGGGAGGAGCTACCGCCTACTGTGGTTGATAAATAAAGCAGGAGTCACGTAACCATACATGAAATCCAGGGGTTTCTTTAAAGAAACGCCAGATTTGTCAGGTACTTGTGTGTTTATCCCATTTGTAGTTATCTTGCACAATAAGCTACTCCATACGTTCAAATCTTTCCATCTCTGACACTCACTCGCCAAACGAGGGAATTGCAGTAGATCTCCAATATCTTGGTATGACAGATCTGATAGCCAAAAGGCAGAACCTAAAGACACCACGTTTGGCCACAGAAAGCGAGCCAGGGATCAGAAAGAGCAAGGCAATCGAGGAGACCGAGGGTAATGAATGCCCGACATGGAGTAGAATATTTAAAAAATCACCGATCAGAATGTGAGAATGGACCAGCAGGACCACCAGATATGAAGTATAGTATCATCCTCTTCACCACACCTCCAACACAGGTTTGACACTTCTGGAAAAATTCTGTGGAGGAGGAAGGGGCATCTTTACCATCTGGATAAAAGTTTAAAATTCCTTTCTTGAGACACACAAGAGATGGACATCTTATGGGTGAGAGCAAAGATTATAAGACGGTCTAGTTCAGAGACGGTGACCTGCAGATCCCTCTCCCAGGCCTCAATGAAACAAGGTGGGTCTATGGACACCGCTTCTGAAAGCAAGCTGTAAAATATGGAGACTGTATGAGCAGGGGCTTCAGTTGAACACAACCAAGTCTCAAACGGAGTTGGAGGGTTAAAGGAGACATTAGACAGAAATGCCTTAAACTGGAAAAATTCCAGCCAAGATATTGGCCCTCCATCAGTGCCCCCCTGCCAGTGCCCCCACCGTGGAGAATCTCGAGAGGCTGTCTGCCACCCGCCCAAGGTCGATCTGTGTATCTGATCTTCAGCAGAGGAAGGATCTTCTTCCCACAGCAGGAGGAAAGTTCTTGTTATCAAAAAGAGGACTCAGCCTTCAAGTCCCATTTGGCAGATTCAGTTTGTCACCTGTCCCAGAAGCTAAGAAAAATCTGAATGAGTGAGGGAAATTCCGAGAGTGATGGTCTCCGAGAGGACTGCAGCCATGGCAGCCAGAAAAGAGAGCAAGGTGAGAGAAGCACTTCAAGGAGCAAGCATTGTTTATGGGATACATTATATCTCCAATCAACTATTTTTGACATGAGGACAGAAAGATATTATCTTTTAAAACCTGGCAACCCTGTCCCACCCCTAGATCTCGGACTGGTAAGGACCGAAAATCTAAGGCACGGTCTACTCGTCCGCCACACAAAGCTGTTAAGGGCAGCCTGCAGTCGCTTGAAGTAGTGCTCAGGAATAAATATCAGAATCATTTGAAATAAATAAAGAAAACGAGGTTCATTTTGATGGCATTAATGCGGCCAAACCAAGAAAGTTGGGCTCTACTATATTTCTTTAAGTTGAGTAACGTTGTGTGTAGGAGAGGAATATAGTTACGGGAGAAGAGGTCCTCTGGATCTTTGGGAATCAGAACCGCTAGGTACTTTAAGGCCCTATCCTCCCACTTAAAGGGGAAGGAGGCCCACAGCCTATCAACCAGCTCATCAGGTAAAGTGACATTAAGGACTTCAGTCTTAGAGTAATTCACTTTGAAGTTAGACACATCCCCAAAGTTCTTGAACTCTCGTATCAGTACAGGGTAGGCAACTAGAGGGTTAGCTACATAGATCAAAAGATTGTCAGATAAAGAGAGAGTTTGAAGTGGTTGCGTTTGATACATAATCCCATAATGTCAGGTGAATTCCGTAGTGCACTAGAGAGATGCTCCATGGCTATTACATAGAGCAATGGGGATAGAGGGCAGCCCTGCTTCATACATTTCCTTTGTATTTTAGGCAAAAAAAATATATTTTCATCTTCAATTTTTGAAAAATGACAAAAAAGTAAAATGGGGGGGGCGTGGCTTGCGCATGGCGGGATAAGAAGCAGCTTTCTCGAGCTCCGTGATCCCGAGCCCCTACGCCACATAAATACTGCATAAAACAACCTCCAAACTAGATGGGGAAGAACAGGAGGACCCAAGGCAGCACCGGCATTGAGGAAACCGGCTCTCAGGGCCCCATAGTGCGCTATCTCCGTTCCGGAACGGGAGCCCCTGCAGAGGCACACACTTCCAAGATGGCGCAGGCTCCACAAACACATCACACTACAGGGAGAGCGGAGCGCGGGAGCAACCGCTTCATGGAGCTGAGAGACCTGCAGGAGGAGGACGATTCCCCACCAGCCATCATGGAGGGAGCATCGATGGAGGAGATAAGTACTTACTTAAAAAACTTACCCACCAAGCGTGACCTGGAAAGGTTCGCTTGCAGACTGGAAGCCTCCTATAAGTCAGAGGTGCAGGCCCTGAGAGCGGAGTTCACCTCCAGAGTGGAGGAGGTTGAGCATTCCAAGAATCTGTATTAGACGAGCTGCAGGCACAAAGGGCTCTTTTGGCTGCACACTCATCCCTTATCGAAGATCTCCTCTATAATCAAGAGGACTCTGAGAACCGAAATAGACGCAATAATGTCAGAATAAGGGGACTGCCAGAGTCCATTTCCCCTGTTGATCTACCAAAGACAGTCCAAACATTGTTCAAACAGATCATGGGAGACCCAGATGGCCCACACATTGAAATCGACAGGGTCCACAGGGCTTTAGCCCCCAGACCATCCCCAGAGGCCAGACCACGCGACATAATCTGCAGGATTCACTTTTATTCAGTCAAGGAATCCATAATGCAAGCAGCCAGACAGCAGGGGGAGATACTATTTCAGGATGTGCCAGTATTCTTTATGCCAGATCTTGCTCGTCGCACCCTGCTGCAGAGATGTGGCCTCAAGCCCCTTCTCTCACTTTTGAAAGAAAAGGACATTACATACAGGTGGGGCTTCCCCTTTCAATTGGTGGCGACAAAGGGAGGAAAATCTGCCTCTTTCAGAAGAATTGGAGACTTAGCAGCTTTCTGTAAGGCCCTGGATATACCGGAAATCGCCCTACCTGACTGGCCAAGAATTCCACACCTGCCTCCCCCACCTGCCAGATGGCAGGGGGTGAGACGTCATACTCCCCCAGAGGCTCCCACACTTGATGGATGCGGGACTTAAGGAATGATATCCCCTTTGGAGAAACAGGGACCTGTTCTATCTTCATGACTTAGTAATCACCAATGAAAAGTCATCACGATCCCCTCTCCAATCTGGAAAATGGAGCGTTATTGCCGGCCTTATATGTGCGACCCTCTTACCCTCAGATTGCAGTCCCCCTTTCCCCATCCGATTTGTCCTAAAACCCGCCCCCTAAACCCTGACCCCTCCTTACCTTCCCTTTTTTCCCTTCCCCATACCCAATGGGTCCTTACTGAAGGAGGCAATGCTCCCCCAGCAGAGTATTGTCTCAGTCTATATAAGAGGTCGCAAAGGCCATTTTACTAATTGTGATGACACTAAAGTTCTAGTTATATTACATTACATATACAGTTATTTTGGTTACAGTAATAAAAAAAAAAAAAAAAAAAAGTTGAATAAAAGGCGTAGGGGCGAGGAAGCGGGGAATCCTAGCCTTGGACTTCCACCTATACCCTCTACGTGCTGGACACAATGGTTTGTCCTTTGTTGCACAAGATGAGGCGCCTTGAGTGCCTAGATTTAACCACGTTATGTTTTATCATTTTTTACGTTACGAGTACATACGTGTTTTCTCTCTACATTCTTTTCTTTTTCTTACTCTTACCTAACTCCCAACCCCTTTCCTTCTCTCCTACACCGGGCGATATATCCCATTACTATACTTATGGTGTTATACTTGAGAATGATGGCTGACTTTACTTGTTGCTCCTTTAATGCAAAGGGACTGAATGTACCCGAAAAAAGACGCCAGATCCTCTACTCCTTTAATAAACAAAAAATTCAAACTGTGATGATCCAGGAAACACATTTTCGCACTGATAAAATACCGAAATGTGAGACGAGAGACTATCCTTTATGGTATCACAGCCCCAATCCAGACTCCAAATCCCGTGGGGTATCTATCGCTTTCCATAGGACATGTGTTCCGAAAATTACAGAGGAAGTGATAGACCCCTCGGGACGTTATATTTTTCTGAAAGTATCTTGGCAAACAGATGTATTTGTATTAGCTAACATCTATTATCCCAACAGGAAACAGGGACGATTTGGGGCACAAACCCGCAGAAAACTCGAGGAATTCGCTGGATCAACACCCATCATACTAGGGGCGATTTTAACTTCCCTATGAACCCATCAATGGACGTCTCGTCGGGTAAGTCACACTTGTCTGGGCCATCTCTCCGCCACCTTGTTAAACATTGGGAAGACATGCGCCTGGTAGATGTATGGCGTATCCTAAACCCAGATACTAAAGATTACACCTTTTTCTCTCCTGTGCATTCACAATACAGTAGAATTGATAGGTTTCATGTCTCCCACTCTCTTCTGGATAGAGGGGTCTGGGCGCAGATAGGACATATTGTCTGGTCAGATCATGCCCCTATACTTTTTTCCATGCAGACCAGACTAGACAACTCAAAACCAGAGTATACATGGCGATTAAACGAGAACTTGCTAAAAGACCCCACATGCCACGCTGATGTAATGTCAGCCATCCGAAACTTCAACCTTGATCACGAAGGTGACGAGACATCTCTCCCTTTAAAATGGGAAGCCATGAAATGTGTCATTCGGGGCATATTTATATCTCATGGTACACGCCTAAAAAAACTTCGGAGTAGGGAGATTGAGTCTCTCTTGTCCAAAATAAATTCCCTAGAAGCAACACATAAAGAGCATCAAGATCCAGTCGTATACTCTGAATTATCAACAACGCGATCCAAATTATTATCCATATTAGATCAGAAGGGAAGAGCCTTCCGAGACAGACTTCGTTCTAGATACTACATGCTGGGAAACAAATGTGGAAGCTTATTAGCCAGAGCGCTACACCCTAGACACACACAGACCTTCATACCTCACATTAAAACTGACAACGGAGGATTGGCCCATAAGACTTCGGACATATTGTCAAGGTTTCGTCAATTCTATACGTCTCTTTACCAGTTGAAGGGTCATTATAATACAATGGCACCAGAACATTTTAATAAGAAGGTAGAAGATTATCTTACAAAATGTGGCATGCCAACCTTCCCAAGGGAATGTGTTGAACAACTCTCCACAGACTTTACTTTATCGGAAATTGAGGAAGGGATTAAACAGATGAAGGCTGGCAAGAGTCCGGGCCCAGATGGCTTTACTGCTTTGTTCTATAAACAATTTTCTAGCATTCTAAACCCAACTCTTCTCAATGTTTGCAATGCAGTTTCGAGAGGAGAATCATTCCCCAAGCAGGCACTGACAGCCCACGTGGTGGTCCTACCCAAGCCAGGCAAAGATACATCAACATGTGGGAGTTATAGACCTATATCACTAATTAACTTGGATATTAAACTCTACGCCAAACTAATAGCGGACAGGATGAAACATCTTCTCCCAGGTGCAATAGATGCTGATCAGGTGGGTTTTGTCCCCGGCAGGGAGGCGAGGGACAATACCATCAGGTCTCTGGCGGTGGTAGACGCAGCTAGGCGGAGGGGGATCCCCATGTGCATCCTGTCATTAGACGCAGAAAAAGCGTTTGACGGGGTGCACTGGGGGTTCATGTTTGCAGTGCTTCGATATATGGGCCTTGATGGGGTGATGCTTCACCGCATTGGAGCGCTGTACGCCTGTCCTTCAGCTAGATTAAGGATCAATGGATCCCTGTCGGAGACATTCTCCATTAAAAATGGAACCCGCCAGGGCTGTCCTCTATCACCCTTATTGTACATATTATGTATGGAGGCCTTGGCCTGTGCTCTTCGGGCGAACCCTTCTGTACGGGGTCTGACCGTGGGGACTAAGGACCACAAGCTAGCCCTCTTTGCCGATGACTTGTTGCTATACATATCTAACCCACTGATCAGCATCCCAAACGCCTTAAAAGAATTATCCATTTTTGGCCACCTTAGTAATTTTAAAGTCAATTCATCTAAATCAGAATTTCTGAACATTTCCCTCCCGGGGGTTCTGATGGAACTGCTAAGGCGGGATTACCCATTTGAGTGGCGTAGAGATTATATAACTTATTTGGGCATCAAATTGCCTAAAGACCCCAACCAACTATTTGAACTAAATTATACTACATTAATAACAAAATTTGAGTCAGATATGACCAAATGGAATAAGATGGCTTTGACTTGGCTGGGGAGAATTCACTCCATTCGCATGGATGTTCTGCCTCGCTTACTATACATTTACCAGACGGTGCCCATACGCTTGCCAGCCGCCTTTTTCTCTAGACTGAAAACCTTGATAATAAAATACATATGGTCTCATGGTCAGCCCCGAATATCTCTAACCTTATTACATAAGAAAATAAATAAAGGAGGCCTGAGTCTCCCCAACTTCACACTTTATCACTATGCAGCAATTGATAGATGCATACTGGACCTGTTTTGCTCCGGAGAGCAGAAACGTTGGGTGGAAATAGAAGTGGGAGGACAGGAGGACATTCCCCTAACAATGATCTGGTCGCCTGGCTCTATACGCACTAGAGACCCCTCCTTCTTAATCGGCCAAATTCATAGCTCCTTCTCGACCCAGAATAAAGCCTTGAAACTAACATCTCATCCTGGACCCCTCACTCCAATATATGGAAATCCCTCCTTCCAGATAGACCACAAAGACCCCTCATTCTTAAACATCACAAGACAATCATACCCTATACTAAGGGACTTGGTTTCTCGGGAAGGAATCAAACCCCTACATATGATCTATCCAGCAGGCTCTATACCCGGGGGGGCTTGGCTAGCATACGCTAGACTCAAAAGCTATATCAAAACTTTACCACTGGAGGATATTACTCGTCCTCTCCTAGGGTTTGAACAATTGTGTGTGAGTAGGACTCATGTCTCTCATGCCATATCCACATTGTATCGTGTCTTAACAGATCATCACAATAAATCTGCGCCCGGGCCCATTAGGTCCAGGGGGTTGTGGGAAAAAGACCTAGGCTTAAAGCTGAATGCTTCAGATTGGGAGAAAATACATCTTTTCACGTACAAGTCATCATCAACAGCATTGTCACAGGAGAGAAACTATAAGGTGGTGGCGAGGTGGTACAGATGCCCGGCAGACGTCCATGCGATGTTCCCCAAAACCTCGGATAGATGCTGGCGTTGCGAGAGTGATGTCGGTACCTACATGCATGTCTGGTGGAGCTGTCCCCTGATAGCCCCTTTTTGGAGGGAAGTCAATGTACTCTATAACAAGGTCACGTCTAACGACGTCGAATTTTCAGCTGACCTAGCCTTATTGAATAGATCATCTATGTCTATAGCGAAATATAAAAAGGATTTGCTAAGATACTTTCTAACATCAGCAAGACGTTTAATACCCAGGTGGTGGAAACGTACTAGACGACCTTCTAGATTCGAACTGATATCAGAACTCAATGATGTTTGCAGATTGGAAGAAATGGCGTCTCAGTCTCTTTCAGGTCCGGCTGCTGTCGATAGACACTGTGCCTTATGGGCTCCTTGGATCATGTATAGAGAAACACAAGATTTGAAGGAGTGGTTAAAACACTGGGATGAGGATTAACTTCTCCCAAGAAGAATTCCATCATTCATACTTGAGAGGATCAGCTCCAAACTCAGGTTTAATGAAATATCGTACCCGGCCCACTTCCCTATCCTTATACTCTCACCTCCCCCTCTTTCCTTTCTCTTTTTTCTCTTCTTATGATTTCTATTCTATCTCATATTATAGTGATATAAATGCTAATTTTGTTAACTATATGATTACACCTGGTTGAGTATACACCATGATAATCGTTTGAGTATTCTCGGTTTATACATTTTCGAAACCTGTAAAACTTTTGCAATCAATCTTTGTATACATATTGCAGCAATCTATGTCTTTTCTTTATTTGGATTGCTAATAAACTTTGATTTAACAAAAAAAAAAGTAAAATGGGCCAACGTTAAAGGTTGGGCACCCTTAAAGATTTGTGTGTAACTTTGAACAAGGTGGTTAGCACTGCAGTCTTATAGTGCTGGGTTCAAATCCCACCAATGACAACATCTGTGAGAAGCTTGTATGTTCTCCCCATGTTTGTGTGGGTTTCCTTCGGGCACTCCGTTTTCCTCCCACATTTAACAAAGACATACTGATAGGATGTTTAAATTGTGAGCCTCAATGGGGACAGTGTTACTGATGTATGTAAAGTGCTATGGAATTAATAGCACTATATAAATCAATAAATATTATTATTATTATATTTAGTCTGTTAGGGTTATGGCTTGTTCAGTAACATTATTATGAAAAGCCAGGTGATGCTTATTTCACAGGTTTATAAAAAACTAACCTCCTCAAACCTTGTGCCAAAAAAACTTTACCTATGGGTTCTTCTAAGTAGCTGCCTAGCACTGTGAAAATGAAAATGATGGAAGCCCACATAGCAGGAGAAGGCTATAAGAAGATAGCAAAGCATTTTCAAGTTGCCCTTTCCTCAGTTTGAAATGTAATTAAGAAAAGGCAATTAACAAGAACAGTGGAGGAAACACCAATGGAAATAGATATGAGCCACGAAAATAGATTGAAAACAACATATTTATTAGCAGACTCTAGAGATGTGGAACATTATTCTACTGTTCAAAGACACCTGCACAAAAATAACCTTCATGCAAGAGTCATCAGAAGAAAACCTTTCCTGCGTCCTCACCATATAATTTAGCATTCAGAGGTATGCATGAGAACATCCAAACAAGCCTGATGTAATATGGAAACAAATCAAGTGGACCAATGAGGTTAAAGTAGAACTCTTTGGCCACAATGATCAAAGGTATGTGTTGAGAACAAAGGGCACAGAATTTCAGGAAAAGTACATCTCACCAATCATTAAGCATTTGGGTGAATCAATCAGGGTAGATGGAAGAATCAGTTCAATGAAATTTCAACATATTCTTGATGCAAACATAACACTACCAATAAAAAGTTAGAGTTGAAAAGATGATGGCTTCTACAAATGGATAATGATCCTAAACACACGTCAAAATCCTCAAAAGGCGCAAGATGAAAGTTTTATAAAGTCTGTGGCTACACCTCCAAAGCGCAGTGTTTGCAAGTCGATCCAGGAATTTCACATAACGGAAAGACTTTGAAGGAAGAATGGATGAAAGTCCCTCAAACAAGAATGCAAAGACTCTTAGCTGGCTACAAAAAGTGCTTACAGGCTGTGAAAGTAGTATTTAAAAGGGGGTTCTGCTACGTACTAACCATGAAGGGTGCCCAAAGTTTTGCATTGGCCCATTTTCCTTTTTGTAATTTTTAAAATGTTTAAGTTTTTTTTTTTTTTGCTTAAAATACAAAGGACATGTTTGTGTCACTTTCAACTTTTTGTCTTTTAGAGATAATTGCATCTTCAACTTGCTTAGCTGTTTACAATAATAGTATTTTGAAAAGGGTGCCCAAACGTTTGCATGCCACTATACAAGCTGAGCCCTCACACAGCCCATGCACATATTAAAAAAGGCAAAACACCACATACTCACCTCCCGCTCCTCAGGCACTCTGCTTCGGTACCCTTCTTCTTATGGCCTGCACGTACATGCTGGTGCATGTTGGCTGATGATGTCATCATGCTCGCACGTCACAGAAAAGGCAACAGGAGCTCCCTGGAGCTGCACTGCTATTCTACATTGCTGGCAGCGGAGCTCCGAGAAAGCTCCCTTCCCAAAGATGTGTGCTGCTATTGGAGGCGCTCAAAGCGTTATAGGGGGGCGTGGCTTGGCTGCACATGGCTGAGGATGCCTGAGACAGGAGCTCTCGGGCACCAGGACACTAAAGTGGCTGCTAAACTTTCCTGACCGAGCTGAACTTACTACCGTTTGGCCATCCAGACTCCTAACGGTCCCCTGCATGGATGGGGAAGGTCAAGAACCGCCAGGACGCCCTGCCTAAGAAGGTATCTGACTTTTTTACCGCGGGTAGACCGGGCCCTGATCTCTCCAACATGGCGCCTGCCTCCCTTCGTGCGGCCCATGCATCCCCCTTGGCCTCCTCTGAATCTCCGGTGACCCATGCCAGCATGAGGCCTCTTTTCACCGAGCTTCTTGCCTCCATCCATGATGACATGCAGAATATAGTGGCGGAGCTTAGAGGGGATGTGGCAGACTTGGGAGCCCGGACCGACCGCCTTGAGACCAACATGGGTGAGCTTGTTGCGTTGCATAACGCTCTTATAGACGAAAATGAACAGCTCCAGGAGAAAGCACACCTTATGCAGCTCAAACAATATGATATGGAAGATCGCAGTCGGAGGAACAACGTTCGTCTCCGGGGCGTCGCGAAATCTGTCCCTCAAGCTGACTTGCGCGCACTGCTCCAAGATTTTATTGTTGAAGCGTTGCCGGAACTTGACCGTAGAGACCTGAAAATCGATAGAATACACCGTATTCCTAAACCCCCAGGAGTTCGTGCTGAGCTTCCTCGCGACGTCCTCGCTCATATACACTTTGCTGAGACTAAAGAGGACTTCCTCCGGGTATTGCGGGGCTCCCCGACTCTTTCGGATCGATTTTCTAGCATTGAGGTATTTCCGGATCTCTCCCCGGGCACCCTTGCCCTACGCCGAGCATTTAAACCATTCACGACGCTCCTCCGTGATAAGGATATCTCTTATATCTGGGGCCCGCCCAACCAAGTTGATCATCAGAAAGGATGAAGCGACTCGCATCTGCTCCCTTCCGTCGCAAGCGGAGCGCTTGCTTCGCTCATGGGGACTTCTTCCATCTGATTCTTCGGTACCTCCTCTACGATCCCCAACCCGTCGCCCGAGCGTCCCGGGGACCCGAAGGAGAAAAATCGACGCAGAATGGATCACCACTTGAAGCCTGAGACTGATTGTTGGCTTGGTCTTGTTTCTAACACCTACTCCTGGACCCAACTTCCTGGAAGTCCCTTTCTCTCTCCTTCGTCTGATCCCAGGGCTCTTTCTGCCATCTGGACTCCTGGGATCCTATTTGCCCCGTTGAGCACCTTTTAAGTGCTTCTGTTGTTTTAGGTTCTCCTCTTTGTGGTTTGTGAACTGTCCCCTTCTTGGGACCTATCTTTTTGTCCTCTTTTTTTTTTTCTTTTTTTGTTTGTTTTGTTTTCTTTGCCTTGATTTTTTGGACTCAACTTGTTCCGTTTCTACTCTCTTTTTCTTTTCTAGTCAGGCTATACCCTGACGTTGCTTGGGAGTTTGTTTTTCCTTTTTTTACGACGCCTGAACAACCCGATTTATGTTGACCCTGATTACCTGGTTTTTTTTAACCTCCCCCTACTCCTCCTGCACCTCTAACTTCAACGCTCTACTGATGGGAAATCTTGTGCTTTTACCCTTGTTTGACTCTTTGATATGCCTGTGTCATTTCTAGCTCTAAATGTCAATGGGCTAAATTCGCCGCAAAGACGTTCCCTGCTCTACGGACAGCTGAACAAATCACGTCCCGACGTGGTTCTTCTCCAGGAGACCCATCTGCTGGAGTTGGATAACTTTCGGGTGACCTCGCGCTTTTATCCTCAGCGATTTTTTGCTAACGCTCAGGATAAAAAATCTGGAGTAGCGATATTTATCGGTTCCTCCCTGTCCTTTGAAATGGTCAAGCTTGTACTTGATTCTGAGGGTCGTTATTTGCTGCTAATTTGTCATATTAATGATGTTTTATATTCCTTCCTAGGTCTATATGTCCCCAATGTTAGGCAAGTTACACATCTTAGGTCGATTTTGGACGATCTCCCCCCATTCATGGTGGGACATAAACTAATTGCAGGTGATCTTAATGCCCCCTTAAACAGATCTTTAGATTTTTCGGCCCTGACGACTTCTAGAACGGAACTTTCCTCCCTCATTCTCTCTTTCCACTTTCACAATGTTTGGAGGTATCTGCATAGCATGGAGCGTGACTATACCTTTTTCTCTGCTCGACATAAAACATTTAGCCGCATTGATTACCTGTTAGTTAGTGACTCCCTCCTGCCACTTTGCATTGATGCCGACATCAAACCCATAATGTGGTCGGACCATGCTCCCCTGACTTTGACAATCTCTGACTCTACTCCACTCTCACTTCTAACCACATGGAAGCTTAATGAGTACCTTCTCACCTCCCGGACTAACCAAGAGTCCTTGACGACTCATCTAAAAGAATTTTTTTTCCTTAATGCCTCAGATGAGATTGCTCCGGATGGCCTTTGGTTTGCCCACAAGGCAGTGATGCAGGGTCATTTTCTTAAGTTAGCAGCCATGGCCAAGAAACAGTACTCGGCGACTCTTGATTCTCTCCTCCTGACGATCAAACGCCTGGAGCGTGACTACACTGCCTCTCATAATCCCTCTGTTCTCTCTGAACTTGTATCTACTAGGAATCAGCTCCGAACCCATCTTCTCTCTCGGGTAGAACTGCTCTTGAAAAAATCAAAGGTGCGCTACTACGGCATGGGTGATAGATCGGGAGCGTTTCTTGCCTGTAGGATCCGTAGAACTGAGGCCCGCACTAGGATTTCCCATGTCATCTCTCCCCAGGGCACTACAGTTCGTAATCCCATTCTGATCGCAGAACAGTTTTGGTCATATTATGATGATCTTTACAATCTCACAGCTTCCCACACCACTCCGCAACCTTCTACTGCCTCTATTGACACTTTCCTATCTCGAGCCAAGCTTCCCTCTCTCTCTCTGCTGATCAATTGGCTTTTTTGAACGCTCCTTTTACTCTTCCTGAAATCCTTGGAGTCATCCGCTCATCGAAAAAACGCTCTGCCCCTGGTCCTGATGGCTTCCCCTACCGTTATTACTCGGCCTTTGCCCCCCTTCTTGCTCCCCATCTTCTAGCCTTATTCCTCTTCTGACAGCGGGAGGGCTGTATCAGACCGGAAGGACTGAAAGCATCTATATCTACGATTTTGAAACCGGGCAAACCTCCCACGGACCCGAGCAGCTATCGCCCAATAGCGCTACTTAATTGTGATCATAAGCTCTACTCTAAACTGCTGGCGGACCGTCTCAAGGTCGTGCTCCCGTCCTTGATCGCTTTGGATCAGGTGGGCTTTATCCCTGGCCGTCAAGCGAGAGATGCTACAAGGAGGGTGATCAATCTACTAGAGATTCTAGAGAGGAGGGGTTCCCCTGGTGTACTCGTGTCCCTTGATACTGAAAAAGCCTTTGACCGCGTACACTGGGGTATTTGGCAGCCGTTCTAGATAAATTTGCTTTCTTAGGTAATATTAAGTCTGCAATTCTAGCGCTATACTCCTCCTCCTGTGCCTTTGTGAGAGCTGGAGGCTTTTCTGTCTCCAAGTTTGCTATCACTAATGGCACACGACAAGGCTGCCCCCTCTCCCCTCTCATTTTCGCCCTTGTGATGGAACCGTTAGCAGCAGTTATCCGCTCGCATCCTGATATATCAGGTGTGACGGTGGGTCCAGTGGATCATAAAATCAGTCTCTACGCTGATGATGTCCTCCTCTCCTGTACGAACCCCTCTACTTCCCTTCCGGCTATCCTCTCGGTCTTGTCTGACTTTTCTCTTGCCTCTTTTTATAAACTCAATCTTTCTAAGTCCTCTGTTTACCCTGTCAATATATCACCTTCTGCGCAACAGCTCCTTTCACTGCAGTTTCCTTTTCTTTGGTCGGACCAGGGATTTCGATATCTTGGGATCCACATTACCTCTCTGAAGACCCTAATGAGAACCAATTGTGACTCCTAGATCTCGGATCTCCGTACCGCCTGTGGCGATTATGCTAACTACCAATTGTCGTGGATAGCTTGTATTCAAACGATCAAAATGATGCTACTCCCCAAAGTACTTTACCTGCTCCGTTGTATCCCCCTCTCCTTTCCCAGGAGATACTTGAACACCATTCAGTCCATCCTGAGCCGCTTTATTTGGAACAATAAGTCTTCTAGAGTCGCCATGTCCACGCTGACTCTTCCCTATGCTGAGGGTGGTTTCGGTGTCCCAGATATCACAGTGTATTACTCAGCGGTTGTACTGGACATAGCTAGGATTTGGTGGACAGAATCTCCGCCTTCGCTCTTTTTGCAAATCGAGGCCCATTTTGCCCCCGATAACTCCACTAGATTACTACTAGAAATTAACCTTATCCGCTGCACCCCTCCCTCCTCTTCCCTTGCTGCGATGACTAACCTTCTTAAGATTTGGGCCAAACTTGCTAGAACTCACCTTCCCTTCTTATTCCGCTATATCTCTTTGAGGGCTGTTGAGAGTCTTATGGGGAATATCTCGTTTTCAAACTGGGGAGAAGGTTCCATTTCTCCACTTTTGTCGATTCTGGACCAGGGGGCTCTTCCTCCCTTCACCCTTTTATCAGCAAAATTGGAGCTCCCTTCTTCGGCTTACTTTACTCACTTGCGCCTTAGACACTTCCTTCACTCGGTCACTATCCCGGTTTGTGACCTAACACAGATATCTCTCCTGCTCCAATCCTTCTTTAAAAGCTCTGGCCCTGTGGCCCACGGGGTCTCTACTGTCGTCAGAGCCCTTCTCCGCTCCAGACTTTCCACCAAACTACCTTATATGCTCCGTTGGGAATCATGACTCGCCTTTACGGCCACATTAGACCAATGGCTGATGGCGTCTGGACATGCGGCACGTTTTACGAGATGCATCAACCATCTGGAGCAATCCAAAAAGGTAATGTTTAATTGGTATCTGATCCCAGCGAGACTTGCCAAATTCTCTCCTCCGCTCTCTGCCTCTACCTCATTTTGTTGGAAAGGTTGCTCTCTCGTTGGTTCAGAACTCCATATGTGGTGGTCCTGTGCGGGAGTAATGAAATTCTGGAAGGAAACTGAATCTCTTTTGATATCTCTCACGGGTCTCTCTCTAACCCTTACAGCCCCCCTGGCTCTCTTAGGTCTAGGCTTAGACTCTTTTCCTTCTCCACTTTGGCCCATTATCACCAACACTCTGATAGCTGCTAGGCAAACGATTGCAGCCCACTGTAAGTCCCCAGCTTTCCCTGTTCTTTCTGAACTCACAACCCGACTAAACACACATTGTGCTTACGAGATAATGCTTGCCCATGACCTAAAGCAGAAAACTACAATTGAAAATTGGTGGGACCCCTGGCTTTCCTCCTCCTACAATACAGTCAGACTTCCTCCTTAGGTTTCTCTCCCCTTTGCCTTGTGGTGTATTTCCTCTGTTCATGACTTTCCTGTAGCTATAGGTATATATCTTTATTTCCATGGTTCCACATTAACCCCTTCACCACCTGGCGATTTTTCGATTTCCTTTTTTGTTTTTTGCTCCCCTGCGTCCAAGAGCCATAACTTTTTGATTTTTCCGTCAATATAGATATATGATGGCTTATTTTTTGTTGGATGAGTTGTACTTTCAGACGCAATCATTTATTTTACCATATTGTGTACAGGAAAATGGGAAAACAATTCCAAGTACAGTGAAATTAGTAAAAAAGTGCAATTATAGGTTTGTTTTTTGGCTTTTTAGTCGCCATGTTAACTATATGGTAAAACTGACATGATGGTATGATGCCTCTGGTCGGTAAAAGTTTGTAGATACCAAACATGTATACTTTCACTGTTGTCCAAGCGGTGAAAAAAATTCAGAAGTTTGGAAAAAAAAAGAATTGCACTTTTCCGCACCATGTTCCGCGACCCGTAGCATTCTCATTTTTTTTTAATCTGGGGCTGTGTGATGGTTTGTTTTTTGCGGCTTAATCTGACGTTTCTAATGATACCATTTTTTGGGTAAATACGTTGTTTTGATCGGCCATTATTACATTTTATTGCAATGTTACAGCGACCAAAAAAATGTAATTTTTGCGTTTGGACCTTTTTTTGCGTTCCGTAGTTCACAGCTCTGATTAATTCATTTTATATCTCAATAGATCGGGCTTTTCTGAATGTGGCAATACCAAATATGTGTACTTTTTTCTTTTTTTTTTTACCGTATATACTCGCGTATAAGCCGAGTTTTTCAGCCCAAAAATTGGGCTGAAAAGTCCCCCCCCTCGGCTTATACGCGAGTCACTGTATACTGTATACACTGTATACAGTGTATACAGTAAACAGGCCCGCCCCCATTAGTATACAGGCCCCCCTGCCTTGTGCACAAACCTGTAAAGGAAGAGATTAGTATACTTATCACTGTCCCGCTGCCGCTGTCCCGCCGCCGTCATCGCGGTCCTCCGTCTTCTTCCGTCTGCTTCCGGCTTCCTCCGGTCGGCGCAGGCAATGACGTCATTGTCTACGCGACCGAGGAGGAAACCGGAAGAAGATGGAGGAGCGCGATGGCGGCGGCGGCGGGACAGCGGCAGCGGGACAGTGATGAGTATACTAATCTCTTCCTTTACAGGTTTGGGGCTGTATATACCTCTGGGGCTGCTGTATACTGATGGGGGGGCTGTATACTACCACTGGGGCTGTATATACCACTGGGGCTGCGTGTATACTACCACTGGGGCTGTATATACCTCTGGGGCTGCTGTATACTGATGGGGGGGCTGTATACTACCACTGGGGCTGTATATACCACTGGGGCTGCGTGTATACTACCACTGGGGCTGTATATACCTCTGGGGCTGCTGTATACTGATGGGGGGGCTGTATACGACCACCGTGGCTGTATATACCACTGGGCTGTGTGTATACTACCACTGGGGCTGTATATTCCTCTGGGGCTGCTGTATACTGATGGGGGGGCTGTATACTACCACTGGGGCTGTATATACCACTGGGGCTGCTGTATACTACCACTGGGGCTGTATATACCACTGGGGCTGCTGTATACTACCACTGGGGCTGTATATACCACTGGGGCTGCTGTATACTACCACTGGGTCTGCTGTATATACCTCTGGGGCTGCTGTATACTAACTACTGGGGCTGCTGCTGTATATACCACTGGGGCTGCTGCTGTATATACCACTGGGGCTGCTGCTGTATATACCTCTGGGGCTGCTGTATACCACACTGCTGGGGGCTGTATACCTGTGCTGGGGTCCACCCTCGGCTTATACATGAGTCAATAGGTTTTCCCAGGTTTTGGGGGCAAAAGTAGGGGGGTTGGCTTATACACGGGTCGGCTTATACACGAGTATATACGGTACTTTTATATTTTGAATGGGAGAAAATGGGGGTGATTTGAACTATTGGGGTTCTTTTTCATATGTTTAAAAACTTTATTTTTTAATTCATCCTTGATTTTACACTGCCCCATAGGGAAGCACAGAGTTGCAGCATCCGATCGCTTGTCACAGGTCCCGATGAGCTGCAGCACATTTGAAACCTGTCACAGATGATGACTGTGAGTGTTTGGCAGCGCTTGCCAACCACTGACAGGAAGTGATCAGTGATAGCTTCCAGGGTCTCGGAAGGACTCCGGGCTATCACGTGATGGCCAGAGATCCCATGATCTTATTGCAGGATCTCCGATCATGGTGGGGAATGGAGCCTTCCCCGCTGCAGCGGCTTTAGATCGCGATGTTACTGAACGACAGTGCGATCTAATGGGTTAACAGCACCGATCGGATCCAATCGGTGCTGTAATCCCGACATCTCAGATGATGAGATCAGCTGAGATGTTGGGGAAATTATGTGAGCTCACTGCCGGAGCTCACATCAAAGGCAGGCACCTGACCCATGACGTGCATTTACGTCATGGGTGGGGAAGAAGTTAAGAATGATGAATTTTATTTTAGATCTCAAAATACATAGTTGATTATGTTTTCTTGCACATCCAAAAATTATAAAAATATTTCATAATACTGACAAATAATATTGTCAAAATATTTTTTTTTCATTGTGTCCTGCTCATTTTAGTCTTTGGATCCTCTGCCATAACAGTACCTCACAATAATGTTTTCCATAATTGTGGTGAATTTGTGCAGCAGAGAGCACTGTATGAATGTGAACCCAGGCTAACCCATGTGATTATTATTTTTTGTTTATTTTGATAATACATCAAGGGTTACTTCAGCACTACCCAACACCAGTGTGCATTTCCTTTCCTCCAGATTGAATGCAGTGGTCTACAAAAGCATCGGTCCTGAATTTAAGAACCGGGAAAAGTTCTTAGTGAAGTATTTTTTTTATCAATAATTCTATTATGCATACATACGCTTGTGTCATTTATGGGTGCATAAATGCAATGTACTACACTTGGTAAGCATGCTAGTTCTGTATTCTATTACTATTGTTAAATGTATTTGTGCACCTCGCTTGATGTCTGTCAACCCAGGCCTCCTCACATCATGTCTCAAGCTATTCATCCTCAGACCATTGAACACCATTGTAACCCTGATCCCTGAGCCTGAAAATATGATGTGCCCATAATTAGGAACTCTGCCTTGGTATTGTGTTTAAATCAAGTGTTATTTATTGCAACATTTAACCTTTATTGTGCCAAATTAGTGCTTTGCATAGAGCTTAGCAGTGTTTTCCCTAATACGTTCCGAGACAATGCTCCCTACTCGACCTTTCATGTGACACGGCAGATAATATGCAAAGTTATTTTACAATTTGGTGCTGTTTTTACTCTCCTGCTGCTTGGAGGAAGCAGTGTTTCTGCATTACCTCAATCTGTACACACAATGTTCCCAGCATTATTCTACAGCTCAATTTACACAAAGGATTACGTATTCCAGAAGCTATTTCAAAATGTGATTAATGCGCATGGAATAAATCTGGAATACTTTTTTACCGATGTACAGATGACTAGTAATATTATGTTACATTTCATATTTCACTTATGGATAGAACATATAGAAAGAGATTGTAGCGGTCTAATAGGAGCACTAGGGAAATAAAGGATGGCAAATACTTCTTAAGTTTATAGCAAACCTTTATTGCCCTTTACAGCTCCACAACGCGTTTCAACAGGGGTACTTGTCTTCATCAGGTGGTGTGAAGGGTGTATAAGGAAGTGACATTTATAAGGGTTAGTAAACTGTCATTGGACAATGGTATCTCCAATTTTAACCCTATTCTTACCAATACAGATATGAAATGCAATACAGTAATGTCACTAACACTACATGAACCAAATTACCATGATTAATAAGGGATGTATTACCCTAAAAGAAACCAATAATAAAAAAAAGCCACTGATCTACTTATATAATTGGCAGTTGGGAATTCGGGCACTGTAGCCGAATCCCAAGATGCTTTGCGGTACTGCGAGCGATGACGCGCAGCGTCATCGCGAGCCGCACTACTGTAAAAAAAAAAAAATTTCCTCACCTCTCCCCGAGCCCCCGCCGTCTCCCGCCGTCTTCCTCCAGCCTTCCGGTGGCTCCTCCAGGCTCCCGGTGCCTGCAGAGCTCTTCTATACCAGTGCAGGACCTGCGGTGATGTCAGAGTCACGTGACACCAGCTTACTCCATGGTAACCGCGGGTCACGTGACTCTGACATCACCGCAGGTCCTGTACTGGTATAGAAGAGCTCTGCAGGCACCGGGAGCCACCGGGAGCTCGGGGTGAGGTGAGCATAAACTTTATTTACATTTTTTTAACCCCTGCCTTACTCTGGCTGCCTCATGTCTCTGCACACTCTGCCTGTCTCATGTCTCTGCACACTCTGCCTGTCTCATGTCTCTGCACACTCTGCCTGTCTCATGTCTCTGCACACTCTGCCTGTCTCATGTCTCTGCACACTCTGTCTGTCTCATGTCTCTGCACTCTGTGTCATGTCTCTGCACACTCTGTCTGTGTCATGTCTCTGCACACTCTGTCTGTGTCATGTCTCTGCACACTCTGCCTGTCTCATGTCTCTGCACACTCTGCCTGTCTCATGTCTCTGCACACTCTGCCTGTCTCATGTCTCTGCAAACTCTGCCTGTCTCATGTCTCTGCAAACTCTGCCTGTCTCATGTCTCTGCACACTCTGCCTGTCTCATGTCTCTGCACACTCTGCCTGTCTCATGTCTCTGCACACTCTGCCTGTCTCTTGTCTCTGCACACTATGCCTGTCTCATGTCTCTGCACACTCTGCCTGTCTCATGTCTCTGCACACTCTGCCTGTGTCATGTCTCTGCACACTCTGCCTGTCTCATGTCTCTGCACACTCTGCCTGTCTCATGTCTCTGCACACTCTGCCTGTCTCATGTCTCTGCACACTCTGCCTGTCTCATGTCTCTGCACACTCTGCCTGTCTCATGTCTCTGCACACTCTGCCTGTCTCATGTCTCTGCACACTCTGCCTGTCTCATGTCTCTGCACACTCTGCCTGTCTCATGTCTCTGCACACTCTGTCTGTCTCATGTCTCTGCACACTCTGCCTGTCTCATGTCTCTGCACACTATGCCTGTCTCATGTCTCTGCACACTCTGCCTGTCTCATGTCTCTGCACACTCTGCCTGTCTCATGTCTCTGCACTCTGTGTCATGTCTCTGCACACTCTGCCTGTGTCATGTCTCTGCACACTCTGCCTGTCTCATGTCTCTGCACACTCTGCCTGTCTCATGTCTCTGCACACTCTGCCTGTCTCATGTCTCTGCACACTCTGCCTGTCTCATGTCTCTGCACACTCTGCCTGTCTCATGTCTCTGCACACTCTGCCTGTCTCATGTCTATACAATGTCTCAAGTATGTATATACTGTGTGCTTCTCTCCTCACCCCTCCACCACTGAGCCGCATCTCTCCTCAACCCTACACCACTGAGCCGCTTCTCTCCTCACCCCTCCACCACTGACCCGCTTCTCTCCTCACCCCTCCACCACTGAGCCGCATCTCTCCTCAACCCTACACCACTGAGCCGCTTCTCTCCTTACCCCTCCACCACTAAGCCGCTTCTCTCCTCACCCCTCCACCACTGAGCCGCATCTCTCCTCACCCCTCCACCACTGAGCCGCATCTCTCCTCACCCCTCCACCACTGAGCCGCATCTCTCCTCACCCCCCTCCACCACTGAGCCGCATCTCTCCTCACCCCTCCACCACTGAGCCGCATCTCTCCTCACCCCTCCACCACTGAGCCGCATCTCTCCTCACCCCTCCACCACAGAGCTGCATCTCTCCTCACCCCTCCACCACTGAGCCGCATCTCTCCTCACCCCTCCACCACAGAGCCGCTTCTCTCCTCACCCCTCCACCACACAGCCGCATCTCTCCTCACCCCTCCACCACACAGCCGCATCTCTCCTCACCCCTCCACCACACAGCCGCTTCTCTCCTCACCCCTCCACCACAGACACCCATCTCTCCTCACCCCTCCACCACAGAGCCGCATCTCTCCTCACCCCTCCACCACAGAGCCGCATCTCTCCTCACCCCTCCACCACAGCCGCACCTCTCCTCAGCCCTCCACCACAGCCGCATCTCTCCTCACCCCTCCACCACAGAGCCGCTTCTCTCCTCACCCCTCCACCACAGAGCCGCATCTCTCCTCACCCCTCCACCACACAGCCGCATCTCTTCTCACCCCTCCACCACAGAGCCCCATCTCTCCTCACCCCTCCACCACAGACACCCATCTCTCCTCACCCCTCCACCATTCTGCCGCATCTCTCCTCACCCCTCCACCACAGAGCCGCATCTCTCCTCACCCCTCCACCACACAGCCGCATCTCTCCTCACCCCTCCACCACAGAGCCGCCTCTATACTCTACTACCCACAGAGCCGCCTCTATTCTCTGCTACCCACAGAGCCACCTCGATACTCTGCTAGCCACAGAGCCGCCTCCATACTCTGCTACCCACAGAGCCGCCTCGATGCTCTACTACCCACTGACCCGCCTCTATACTCTGATACCCACTGACCCACCTGTATACACACAATTCATTTCACCATGCTCCCGATGCAATTGCATCGGGCCTTTTTACTAGTTAGGTATAAAAACAACTAAACATTATACATACTATATGGATTAAAATACTAAAAATATCTAAACATACAAAATCAATGTAAAAAATACATATAAAAAATAAATAAAAACATTACTATAACATCAGCCCCTTTAAAATGCCATATATGCATCCAGATAAAGGTACTGTAATGTGTAATTACTCAAATTCTCCTACCCATTATTAGGGCTTAGCCACATTTTCTATAGTCAAGTTGTGTCCTTCTGGAGTCAAAGTCCCCAATTTATAAATCCAGTAACACTCTTCCTTCATTTAACTACCTAAACGGTCATTTTCGTTATCAGACACATGATCAATCACAATTAGCTTCATCTTACTGGCATCTTTTTGATTAAATGCAGCATAGTGTCTGGATACACTATGCAGCTGATACCCAATTTTAATGTTTGGTCTGTGCTTATTTAAACATGCGTGCATTGTCTGGATAGTACGGCCAATGTATTGAAAGCCACAGGGACATTCGAGGAGATATATAATATACCTTGATTGACATGTGACCCTATGTTTAATAGGGAATGTCTTCTTTGTTGTGTAAGACATAAATGATTTTACACGATTACAGATGATGTGGCAACAGAGACACTTGGGGGGTGTTACACGAAAAACAACCAAGGTCGTCACTATCTGCAATAGCTGGTATTCTTTCCCTTTTTGAATTAATGTTACTAGGAGCTACCATGCTACATAAATTTCTATTCTTCCTATATATAATATTCAGTTTTGATGGAGGTCACTTTTCAAACCAATATTTTTTCATAAGATTTAATATTATGCCCCTTGGTTGACAAAATATAGTGATGAGACTCCACCTTGCCAATTTTGAAGCTTCATTCTTATTCTTTCATCTTGTTGTTATTTTCTCAATACAAGAATCTTGCGTTAAATTTTTTGTCTATTATACGTATCTTGTAGCAGTTTTTTGGGGTAACCCTTCTCAAGAAAACGTTTTTTTCCAAACTTTAGATTCGACCTGGAAATTACTATCTCTAGAACTATCTCTTCCTCTTAAGCCCTTGGCCATGTCCCTCCCTCTGATTCGTGCTCACACACTGAGCTTTCATCAACCCCCACACATCTCAGCTGATCTGATCACCTGACGTGTAGCTAACAGCACTGATTGGATCAGCTATAGGATTGGTGCTGTTAACCCTTTGGATTGCGCTGTCAATCACTGACAGTGTGATCCAAGGCTCTGCGGCGGGAATCGCGCCATTCCCCACAAGTATCGTTACCTTGACAGCCGGGGTCCTGTGATGACCCCAGATGCAGTCTCCAATCACTTCCTGTGGATGCCTGGCAAGGGTTGACATCCACAGAAAGTGATGATTTCTGCAATGCAGAGAAATGATAAAGCATGTCTCTGCATAGCAGAGACGATTGGATTGTGTAGCACTGAGACCCCCTAGAGGGCAGTGTAAAGTTTTTAATAATATGAAAGAAAAAAAAACATAAATGTTCAAATGACCCCCTTTTGCCCCAATGAGATAAAAAAAACTATTAGAAAAAATAAATACATACACATATTTGGTATTGCCACTTTCAGAAATGCCCAATCTATCAAAATATAAAATCAATTGATCAGATCTGTAAACAGCATAATGGAAAAAAAAGTCCAAACGCCAAAATTACAATTTTTTGGTCACTTCAACATTGCAATAAAATGCAACAACACAGGATCAAAACATCACGTCTACACTAAAATGGTATTGTTACAAACATCAGCTCAAGACGCAAAAAATAAGCCATCACACAGCCCCAGATCCCAAACATATGAGAACACTACAGTTCATAGAAATTGGCGCAAAAGCGGAAATCTTTTTCTTTAAAAAATTCTGCATTTTTTTTACCACTTAGATAAAAATAAATATATACATATTTGGCATCTATGAACTCATACCGACCTGAAGCATCATACCAACACGTAAGTGAGCTCCAATCTCATTGCAACACTGCATGGTGAATCTACCTCTGCTTGTTGTAATGACCTTCATTTCAATATCAGCCTGATTCATATAGCTTTATGGTATTATTCCAACACCACTTGCTATCATGTGCATTTGCTACACTGGGCTTCCGATCTCATTGCTACACTGCATGGTATTATTCCAACTCCGCTTCTTGTCATCTGGAATTGCTAAACTGGGCTTTCAATCTTATTGCAACACTGCATGGTAAATCTATCTCTGTACTTTGTGTCACCCTCACCTCATTGTTAGATTGTAAGCTCTTATGAGCATGACTGTCATTATTTTGCTTTAATTATTATATTTTATGATAACTGTTTCTTATGACTGTTTGAACATGAACCTCTGAATTGTGAAGCGTTGCGGAATATGTTAGCGCTATATAAATAAAAGATTATTATTATTATGAATAAAAAAACAAAAAAACAAACGTGTAATTGCACTTTTTTGCTCTTTCACTGCACTTGTAATTTTTTTTCTGTTTTCCTGTACATTGTATGGTAAAACAAATTACCGTATATACTCGTGTATAAGCCGACCCGTGTATAAGCCGACCCCCCTACTTTTGCCCCAAAAATCTGGAAAAACCTATTGACTCGTGTATAAGCCGAGGGTGGACCTCAGCACAGGTATATAGCCCCCAGCAGTGTGGTATACAGGCCCCCCCAGTGGTAGTACATAGGAGCCCCAGCAGCCCCAGTGGTAGTATATAGGAGCCCCAGCAGCCCCAGTGGTAGTATATAGGAGCCCCAGCAGCCCCAGTGGTAGTATATAGGAGCCCCAGCAGTATACAGGCAGCCCCAGCAGTATACAGGAAGCCCCAGCAGTATACAGGCAGCCCCAGCAGTATACAGGAAGCCCCAGCAGTATACAGGCAGCCCCAGCAGTATACAGGAAGCCCCAGCAGTATACAGGAAGCCCCAGCAGTATACAGGAAGCCCCAGCAGTATACAGGAAGCCCCAGCAGTATACAGGCAGCCCCAGCAGTATACAGGCAGCCCCAGCAGTATACAGGAAGCCCCAGCAGTATACAGGCAGCCCCAGCAGTATACAGGCAGCCCCAGCAGTATACAGGCAGCCCCAGCAGTATACAGGCAGCCCCAGCAGTATACAGGCAGCCCCAGCAGTATACAGGCAGCCCCAGCAGTGTATACAGCCCCAGTGGTAGTATATTGCAGCCCCCGCGGTAGTATACAGCAGCCCCCGTAATCCAGGGCCCCCCCAGCCTCTCTCCGGTCACCTGGAAAGGAAACTATACTTATCAGTGTCCGCTGTCCGCGCCCGCTCGCATCTGCCGACATCGCGATCCTCCATCTTCATGCGGCGTCTTCCTGTTTCCTGTGCGCGTCGCAAGGAATGACGTCATTGCTGCGACGAGCACAGAAACAGGAAGACGCCGCATGAAGATGGAGGATCGCGATGTCGGCAGAGGCGAGCGGGCGCGGACAGCGGACACTGATAAGTATAGTTTCCTTTCCAGGTGACCGGAGAGAGGCTGGGGGGGCCCTGGATTACGGGGGCTGCTGTATACCGATGTATACACCGGTATGTACCGATGTATACATCGGTATACAGCACTGACTCGCGTATAAGCCGAGGGGGGTACTTTTCAGCCCAATTTTTGGGCTGAAAAACTCGGCTTATACGCGAGTATATACGGTATGTCATTCAAATAATCAACTTGTCTCGGAAAAATCAAGCCCACATACAGTGGGGAAAAAATGTACAGGGTGTGCCATTTATATGGATAGACCTAAATAAAATGGGAATGGTTGGTGATATCAACTTCCAGTTTGTGGCACATTAGTATATGGGAGAGGGAAAACGTTTCCAGATGGGTGGTGACCATGGTGGCCATTTAGAAGTTGGCCATTTTGGATTCAAGTTTATTTTTTTCAATGGAAAGAGGGTCATGTGACACATCAAACTTATTGAGAATTTCATAAGAAAAACAATGGTGTGCTTGGTTTTAGTGTAACTTAGAACCCTCCGTGGTGTGTGCTGGGTGTTCTCTGCCCGGAGGCTAGCTGAGCTCCATTATATTTCTTTAACTTATTGAAAGTAACCTGGAGTGGGTGTGGAAATGTGAAACTACAGGAACTTGCCTACATAGAATGAGCTGCAGACATTTCCCTAACGCTTGAAATTACAAAGTGTTGCACATATTATTGTTATGTAGGAGTTGAGAACCTGAGGTTGAGTATAAGATAAAATTATAAACAATGGCCTCAAATTACATACTGAGTTGATCCCACAGATTTTGTTATGTCTTTACCACATTTTTTCAAAACTTTTTGAAGTAAAAAAATGTAAATTTAAAATTGAGTGCAACAGAACAAATTACACTATGTAACAAATTTTTATACATTTTTTGTTCCTGGGTACAAAGTGTGTTTTCCTAACCTGTTATGCCTAAAACAAATAGAAAATAGTTGTTGTTCCACAAAAACTTTGCTTCTGTGATCAGGACAATGACATTGTCTCAGTATTGAATACGAATTGAGAATTTTCACGAAAACAGCCAAATTTCATTGTCCTGATCACAGAAGCAAAGTTGTTGTGAAACAACAACTATTTTCTATTTGTTTTAGGTTTAACGGGTTAGGAAAACATTTTGTACCCAGGAACAAAAAAAACTAAAAATTGGTTACATAGTGTAATTTCCTTTTTTGACACAATAAATATGAAATTTTTCGGGGCTGTGGTCATAAAATCAAAGTTTGTGCTGAATGTAGTCCTTTTTCCAAAGTCTTTACACAAAAGCAGTTGAAATATTACACTTGGTAGCCAGGAACAAAAATTGTGTTACATTGTGTTATCACACAAAAAAAAATACCTAGAATATTGTCAAAAAGTGACTCCAGATGCCCCCTATGATTTCATATGTGTTATAGGTAAATGTCACAAATGTTATAAGTGGATTTGAATAAATAAATGTTCAGAACCAGGCCAATTAAACAGGCCCAGTTATTTGGGAGGGTTTAAGAAGTCCAGAAAGATTTGGCAAAAGTAGTTGAAGAAGCAGAGGATGCTTCGACTGTAGTATTTAAAGAAAGTTATCGGCGTGGACCATGTAACTGAGCGACATCTGTGGTGCATAGACAAATAATCTCCTTCTACCCAAGTTGTTGAAAACTGCACTAGCAGAAAGAGCAGAAGTGAACTGGAGAAATTCTCATAGCTCGACAAGGAAGATTTTGATGCTTTCTTCCCTTGGAACCTCCCCACATGAAATGCTGGTAGGTTTCCATACGAGATAGACTCCTAGACATTTAAAATGTCATGGGTGGAGAGATCCTCTTCCTGAGACAATGTTGCTTCAGGGACATAAACCAGTCTAATCCAGATTTCCTGATGACGGGTATTTTGGTCTGAAGTGGGGAAAGAAGCCCTAAATTGACCCTATCCTTTGTAAATACGGGGTAGGTTTCTTTAGAGGAGAAGGCCTGTAACTGGCTCATCCTTGTAGATGAGGTAACAGCAAGAGTACTGTCTTATGGATTAGGAACCTCCACTCCAGAGTTTAGGGGTTCAAAGGGTCTCCAGCCGTCTGAATACTAAGCTGAGACCCACCGGCTAACTGGTTTTAGAGAATCAAGGTCTGAACCCACAAATGAACTTCAGATACGCTCTGAGGAAGGGGACCGCCTAAGTCCCAGAAATGCATTAGTAGAATAGCAGATTGAACAATAGTGGACTCGACTCTACTACGGTCCTGACCTAATCACAAAGACTCCGCCTCACCCAGCCTTACCACACCCACACAACAGTGTCACACTGACGTAGGAGGGCAACATTATCAGGAAGCGGAGACTCTGGTCAGCTGCGGAGATGCCGCACGTGGAAGGAGAGGACGCCGAGGCGGCGTGGAGGAACAATAGTGGCGATCAGCGTGCCCCGGGCTAGAGCAAGCCAGAGCCACAATATGAGAAGGTAAACCAAGCAATTAACGTAGCTTAAAGTAGGAGAGTACACTGAAAGCATTATCAGAATATTGGCATATTGAGGTTAAAAGTACCGCACAAAATGGATCGCATGGGAGAGTGTTTTAATTGAGCAGGAATAGGTAGCGCCGAATATTATGTTAGGTAAGGGGTGGGCACACAAATGATTGTATGGTAAAGAGATATCACGTGTCACAATTAAAAGATTTATCACCTCAACACCTTATCACCCTATGGTTTGAACCGAGAATTTGAATTATACTATTAATTCCCCCTCCACGACTATGTACTGGGTTAAGGGAGAACTCCGACTCAAGGTATTGATTGAATTATTTTTGGTTAATGGTGTCATATCACCAGTGCCCTTCGGGGAGTCGTCTAACACACATTGTGTGACGACTCTCCTACTAAGGCCATTTAATCTAATATTGTATAAAAAGATCAAATATACTTTCTATGTTAGTAATTTAGTTTTCTCTTTACAGAAAGGAAGCTGAGAAACTTTCCAGATCACCACTGCATGGAATCACATAAGCATTTCTCCTGCACCGATCGTTCACAGCTATTTGAGACTGTTTATTTGCACTGTTTACATCTTTATCATGCATTTCCGGTTATGTGACCAGCTTCAGTAGTCACTAGGGACGCTTCTGTGGTGTTCTACACTCATTTCTATGGCACTTCCTGTCCTCCCGGCCTGAGCATGCTCACTGCGAACATCAGGACACTAATGACCTTCCCAAGATGGCGCCGCCGGTGATGCACTTCCTGTGCTCATTTACACACCACTATAAGAAGCAGCCACACACTACACACAGTGCTCCTGCCACCAGCCCTCCAGCATGACTGCATGATGCACAAAACTTCAACACAAGGTACAGCTCGAACCTCTGTCACTCTGTTATTATGCTGCATTCTCTCTGCTGTAGTGTTAACTCCTTGCGCCTTCACCCTTGACTCCCTTCCTTTCCAGGACAGGAGCCATAAAACTGCCTTTCTGCTAACCATGTGGTATGTACCTGTTAATATAGCCTAATAAGCCCACTCCATAGAAATAGCTCACTAATATGCTCTCCCCACATAGATGGACCTTGATGTATGGACCCCCATACGCTCAGCCAGACCACGTCTGTGTATCCACTAATTTGGATCTCGGACAGCATTCCCTATCAAACAGAGGTATCTATAGTCCTCAAACGAAAACATTCCCCTAGTTATTTTCTGGCTTAATTGAATAACACTTTCAACTCCATAGGCCTCCATGGGCAACATACACCTATCTAACTGAGCTAAAAAGTGGAGTAACACTCCCACTACTGCATACAAGGTACTTTCCCTAAACCTTAATTACCACTACTATTCATAGATAGAAACTCTGCTGGTTTATCTACTTCTATTCCGTTTCCCACGTTCTCTCTCCCCTTTTTCTCTACTCTTTCTACTCTATCCTTTACCCTACTACCCACCCACGTTCCTAAAATCACTGACCACCACATCACAATCACCCCACACCAGCCTCATCGCCACAATTTCTCTAGATCTGATACACCTACATCTTATCACCACTCAACACATCACATCTTTGGAAGTCCTCGCACCCCACCACCGAATACTAGTCACTATAGAGCAACACCAAAGATAAACACCACAAATTGTGTCTGATACCTGTTTTTTATTTCTATTGTATATATTGTACAGAATCACTTGATGAAGGCTCTTGCATGAGCCGAAACGTTTGATGATTGATGAACTTTCACAAACTCCACAAATAAAAAAACACCAAAAGGATCAACCCTCTCTTGCTTTTTTAAGTAGAGTGCCAGGTTAAGCTTTATATACAATTAAAAGATATAGCACAGATGTGATGCACATGTAAACATGTAGTAAGATGTTATGCAGATGAGAGGGTGAATTATGGGAAGATTATAGATTTTTTGTACTGAAGTATACATAGATAGAAGAACAGTGTAAGCACAAGTGATCTAAAAACACAGGTATCAATGTAGTAATTGGTTGCGATTTTCACAGTAGGTATGGACAGAGGAAAAATGTAAAGGGAGAGGATCGGAAAGAAGTCCAGGATATGAAGTGTATGAGGTAGATAAATTATATATAATAATTACACACATTAACAGTTAAATAAGGTATATAAAGTTAATAGTATATATAATTTACAGATTACAAGAAGTTACAGAGACTACACAATAAGAGTATTTGTAAAATCATGGACTAAAGTTCACAGATTTCTACAGGTACTGATGTTTAAATAGTGGAGTATGGTTTTTGAATACTTGAGATAAACTAATAACAATATAATTTTATAATAATTCCTATTAGTCAAAGAAGTATAAGAAAATAAAGGCAGTAAACAGAAGCATTACAGAAAAAACACCCCTATGATAAGGTAAGGAGTTAATAATTAGATATTAAAAAATACAGTACCTGAGGTAAAATCAAATGGTGATTTTACATATCTTTTTAGGATTCTACACATAGGATGAAGGACACTGACCTATAAAAGAACAGTGTCCAAGATATACAAGATATACAAGAAAAACACCATAGTAGTGATGCACTAATTTTAAAGAACTTTATAAGTGTTGTACAAAAAATACAAAAAATAGATAGTACTTATGAAATTGTGGTTTTATAATATTATGAATTATATAAATTTTAATAAATGAGTGATGATAAAAACAAAGAACAGTGCGTCAATTAATAGGTTATTGTTAAGCCATTGATTAGAGGTTTGAGTTGCGCTAGACCCTTAGAAATATGAACCCACAAATGAACTTCAGATAATTCTTCTCCTGCAACTCTGTAACTCTGATGCTATTAGGCTTAGGTCCCATGTCAAAATTATTCTTTAAGAACTCCAAGATCTGTGGAATGGAAGGAAATTCAGTGTTGATAAATCTCAATGCACCAAGAAAGAAAAAAATCTCTTTGTATGTACATAGGTCCTGTTAGTTCCTTCACTCCTAGAGTGAGCTAGCGTAACCAACATCCTGTTCAAAAAACCTTGCTTTTCAGTAAGGGCAATCAGCGTTAGACTGAATTCCCAAACTCTGACATGGATCCTCTTTATATATTCGTAGGACCTGTTGGCTTCTTCACTCCTCGAGTGAGCTAGCATAACCATCACCCTGTTCGAAAAACCCCTGTTTTTCAGTAAGGGTGTTCCCTCCTTGTATGTGCATAGGACCTGTTGGTGGCTTCATTCCAAGAGTGAGCTTGCGTAACCAATACCTTGTCCAAAAAAAACACTGGTTCTCAGCAAGAGTGGTCACAGCCTCCAAAGCTTCAGATCAAGTACTCAGGCTCTGACACGGATCCTTCTTATATGTGCATAGGACCTGTTGTTTGCTTCAGTCTTAGAGTGAGCTTGCGTAACCAACACCCTGTTTGAAAATCGTTGGTTCTCAGGAAGGGTGGCCTCAGACCCTTCATAAGGTAAAGGCCCTGCACACTTTAGAGCTCAAGGTAGGAAATTGTTCTTCTGCACATGTACTTCAGGAGGCAAATTCCCAGTCCTAGACTGAGACTCATTCATGGGAGAGTCTGCTTACTTCATCCATAAGGGCACTAATGCCAAACTGGTCCTAGGATTGGGTTCTGCCGGAGGGGAGCTTTCCAGAACTGACCCAAGCTCATACACTCCTAGAGCCGGTGACATCTTGCTGCGAGGCAGATTCCCATTTACTGAGCTATAGTCCTCTTTGCCACATCTAGCTCAGGAGGCGATGCCAAGTCCTATACTGAGACTCATTTGGGGGAGAGCCCATTCATCGCTCTTGGGCCAGAATAGAAGGATGTCTATGATGGACACCTACTCGCGCCTGGCCCTCCATCCATACCCTTGCAATCATGGAAGTCGGTAGATAAATATATGCTAGCTTGAAGCTGCACGGAATGGACATGGTGACTCTCATCATAGGGTTGTCCAACTACAGGGAGAAACAGTTCACTGTTCTGGAATTCTCTCTGATCGCCATCAGCTCCATCTTTGGAGAGTCCCACGTCAGTATAATCCATCTGAACACTTGGATTCAGTGACCAAACACCCGGTTGATAACCTGGTTACAGTTGACTCTGACCACTGAAAGAAATTCTGTGCTACCTATGACATGAGAGGGAGGTTTTATCCGGCTTTGTTTGTTTATGTAACGAACATATGGAATGTTATCAGTGTGAACATTTACTGTTTAACCTCTCAGGGATTCAGAAAAGGGTAGAAGACAACTTGCAATCTCTTATATCGGAGGGTAGGAGAAACTCTGTACTGGACCAAGACCTAGCAATGGTACTATTTTTAGAGTTAGCTTCTCAACCTGTTTCTGAGGCGACCGCCACCAGTATTAGGCCAGGTTCACACATACCATCCGTTTTTGCCTTAAATCCATTTTTGGGAACATTTTGGACATTTTTTTTTCTAAGTCCAAAAACGCATATGCGTTAATACATGTGTGTGCATTTTTAAAAAAAACGCATGCATTTTTATACAGCAGCCCTAAAACGCTGCTAGGTGCGTTTTTGGGGAACTTTCAAAAAATGTATGCTTTTTTTAACATGGGGCCCTATGGGACACGCATGCGCTAACGCATGGCACATATAGGCACCTGCGTTAACGCATGCATTAACGCATATGCGTTTTTAATGAAAAAATGAGTAATAGTCCTAAAATTAGCCAAAAACATCCAGGACCTCAGGGGACACGATTGGCACCCTTAGAAAAACTGATCAGTTTTTCCAAGAGCTTAAAAAACGGATTTGTATGTGTTAACTTGGCCTTATTCAGCTGGTCTCTTTATCCCTCCATAACATTTCACCCAAAAGAATGTTCGTCTTATTACCATGGAAGGGACCGCATGGTATTCAGGTTGTGAAAAAATCTTCTATCTTTGTGTTAAGACCCCAGAGAGAAGCCGTGGTGTGGAAGTTAGTAACCCTAGAAATCTCAAGAAATTTCCAGATTCCTTGATTCCATGTGAGAAAACCTAACCTCATTCAAATCTTCCTCTAGAGGGAGAGATATATAGCCTCATCTCAAAGAGTCAATCGAACACCCCAGGAAGGTTTTTATTAAAACAGAACTGGGGATTCCTGGCCAGTCTCCTATGCCGGTAAGGCTACGTTCACAAACGGCGCTTTTGGCTGCGTATTAAAAGCGCTACTGTATGCCGATGTCGCGCTTTTCTCGGCGCGCTTTCCCCATGGCCATGTTAAAATGTAGCCTATGGGGAAAGCGCATCGAAAAAAACGACAAAAATTGGCCGGTCAATTCTTTTTGCCCAGGTGCTTTTGCAGTGAAAGCGCCCGTGCAAAAATACGCGGCTAAACGCGGCATCTGTATGCCTTCCAGCAAAAGCCATAGCTTTTGCTGGAAGGCGTAACCAGCTTTGTTTTGCACTGGATTTACGCGGTGCTCAAAAGCACAGCGTAAAAGCAGCAATACATGGCTATTACACCGCGTGTGAACATAGCCTAATTACCCAGTTTCAAAGATCTGACAAGTGCGGGCGCTTTCAGTTTAGAATGGCCAATTACATCTTGAGTTCCATACGCAAGATTTGACAGTCTTCTACACTGTCTGCATAGGGAAATGCTAAGTGTGCCCAGTATAGCCTAGCATTGCCTTATGCAGACAGCATAGAAGGGGGTCAAATCTTGTGTAAGGAATGAAGTATACAGCCGTGGATGACACCTGAAATCTGACAGTACTATTTAACCCTACTGTCTAAAGGGAGCTGGCCATGCTGGACAGCAGGTCTCAAAAATAGTGTCAGCTTTCAGGTACCAGCCAGTACTATCCCATGGACATGCCCCTTACCCATGTGGGATGTGATGCGGCCAAAACCAGGAAGTGCCTGGAATATGGAAGGTAAACGCCGTACAATAATCAACATGCCACAGATTTTTATGGATCAAAGATCCGTAAAAATCTGCACTTAATACGCTGCACTAAAAAGTGCCTTTCCTGCTAATTTTTACTATACTCCATGACAATGCAAAGCAAATGCACCAGCATAAAGGCACAGGGCCTTATATGCCTTCTACCCTCCCATAATTTTTTGTTATTGACAGCTTAAGTTTTCACCCTCATCTGATTTTGTTTTACATGTATTAATTAATTAAATTAAAAATTGTACATTTCATATTATTGGTGGACTAGCTGGGTGCCCGATGCACATGCATCGGGATTCTAGAAGAGCTGCGCGACTCGCTATGCGCGGGCATAGCGAGTCGCCTTAGAACTGCTCGCAATGGCCGCTGCGCGGCCAATGCTTCGGGCGTATCCACATGACCACGCTGACTTGCAGCGAGAGTGGACTCAGAAGGGGCAAAAAACCCATTCGCAATTATATAATAGATATACGTATGACTTCCCTCACATTGAAGGAATATAATATAGTATAGTATATAGTATGGTGTTGTCTATATACAGTCTCTGACAGAAGTTATGTCGCTTATCCATGTTATGTAAATAAAAGCTTATAACCTGACGTTAAATTCATCCATTGGTTTTATAAATTACTCTTTTGAAAGCTGAAACCCTCCTAGATGTGGTTTAGGTTAAGAAAATAAATGGGCATCAATGCTGAAATATTGATCATTTAATGAACACAGAATGGTCAGATTTTGACAAGACAAAAGTTTTGTCGCCCACAGAAAGTATTGTGATTTTCAAACAAAAAATTTACTTAAAATACAAATATATGTTGCATAACATTGGTGAATGAGGCTGTGGTGCTATTAGAGTCATCTACTATATAATTGTCTAAGGGTTTTTTGCGTGTGTCTGTTGCCGAAATCGTGCGCCAGACACAGGCTGCTCATTGAGTGCAGACTATGCAAATAGGCGCAAGAATTAAAAGTTCAAATTTCGCGCCTATTTACTGCCCAGCTACAGCGGCGCGGTAGCTGGGATACACAGTCTCCCCTCACAGCCCCCCGTTCCTCCTGCCTGCGCTCCCTGCGGCCCCCCCTCCCTCTACCCCCCCCTCCCCCGCTCCCCGTGGTCCCCACTCCCCCTGCCCCCCCCCCCCCCTCGCTCCTCAATAGTGATAAAAATAAAAAAATCCCATAAGGATACTCACCCTCCCAGGCAACAACAGGTCCTGTCCTGGGAAATAGAAGACAGGTGGAGCACGCCTGCGGAGGGTGAGTGTACTCTGCTAACCACTGAGCCCCTGTATACTCTGCTAACCACTGAGCTGCCGTACAGTGCTCCATCCTCCCTCACCCCGCCGCTTTGTCCTCCATCCTCCTCCTCCCACCACTCTGTGCTCCGTCCTCTCCCTGCCTGTGCCGTTCCATCCTCCTCCACCGTTTCCTCCTCCTTCCTTTGTCCTCCTCCCCTCCATCCTCCCCCTGCCTGTGCTTCTCCGTCCTCCCCCACCCCACCGCTTTGTCCTCCGTCCTCCTACCCCCGCCGCTCTGTGCTCCATCCTGCCCCTGCCGCTCCGTCCTCCCCAACCCCACTGCTTCCTCTTCCTTCCTTTTTCCTCCTCCCCTCCGACACTCCATCCTCCGTCCTCCCCCTGCCACTGCTGCTCCGGCCTCCCCCACCCTGCTGCTTTGTCCTCCATCCTCCTCTCCCCTGCCGCTTTGTGCTCTGTCCTCCCCCTGCCGCTCCATCCTCCCCCTGCCTGTGCTGCTCTGGCTTCCCCCACCCCACCACTTCGTCCTCCATCCTCCTCTCCCCCACGGCTCGGTGCTCTGGCCTCCCCCTTCCGCTTCATCCTCCCCCTGCCTGTGCCACTGCATCCTCCCCTACCCCACCGCTTCCTCCTCCTTCCTTTGTCCTCCTCCCCTCCGCTACTCCATACTCCATTCTCCCCCTGCCTGTGCTGCTCCATCCTTCCCCCACCCCGCCGCTTTGTCCTCCGTCCTCCTCCTCCCACCGCTCTGTGCTCCGTCCTCCCCCTGCCTGTGCTGCTCCATCCTCCTCCATCGCTTCCTCTTCCTTCCTTTGTCCTCCTCCTCTCCGTCACTCCATCCTCCACCTGCCTGTGCTGCTCCATCCTCCCCCACCCCACCGCTTCGTCCACTGTCCTCCTCCCCCCACCAGTCTGTGCTCCGTCCTCCCCCTTCTTGTGCCGCTCCATCCTCCCCCACCCCACTGTTTCCTCCTCCTTCCTTTATCTTCCTCCCCCCCGCCACTCCATCCTCCGTCCTCCCCCTGCCTGTGCTGCTCTGGCCTCTCCCACCCCGCCGCTTCGTCCTCCATCCTCCTCCCCCCCGCCTCTCTGTGCTCCATCCTCCCCCTGTCTGTGCCATTTCATCCTCCCCCACCCCAACGCTTCCTCCTCCTTCCTTTGTCCTCCTCCCCTCTGCCACTCCATCCTCCGTCCTCCCCCCTGCCTGTGCTGCTCCATCCTCCCCCACCCGCCGCTTTGTCCTCTGTCCTCCTCACCCCTGCTGCTTTGTGCTCCGCCCTCCCCCTGCCTGTGCCTCTCCATCCTCCCCCACCCCACCAGTTCCTTCTCCTTCCTTTGTCCTCCTCCCCTCCACCACTCCATCCTCCGTCCTCCCCCCTGCCTGTGCTGCTCCATCCTCCCCCACCCGCCGCTTTGTCCTCTGTCCACCTCCCCCCTGCCGCTCTGCGCTCCATCCTCCCTCTGCCTGTGCCGCTCCATCCTCCCCCACCCCACCGCTTCCTCCTCCTTCCTTTGTCCTCCTCCCCTCCACTCCATCCTCTGTACTCCCCCTGTCTGTGCTGCTCCGGCCTCCTCCACCCCGCCGCTTCGTCCTCCATCCTCCTCTCCCCCGCTGCTCTGTGCTCTGTCCTCCCCCTGCCGCTCTGTCCTCCCCCTGCTGCTCCGTCGTCCCACTGCCTGTGCCGCTCCATCCTCCCCCACCGCTTCTTCCTCCTTCACTTGTCCTCCTCACCTCCGCCACTCCATCCTCCATCCTCCCCCACCCTGCCGCTTCATCCTACATCCTTCTCCCCCCCACCGCTCTGTGCTTCGTCCTCCCCCTGCTGCTCCATCCTCCCCCTGCCTGTGCCACTTCATCCTCCCCCACCCCACCGCTTCCTCCTCCTTCCTTTGTCCTCCTCCCCTCTGCCACTCCATCCTCCCCCTGCCTGTGCTGCTCCGTCCTCCCCCACCCCACCACTTCATCCTCCGTCCTCCTCCCCCCTGCCACTCTGTGCTCCATCCTCCCCCTGTCGCTCCTTCCTCCCCCTGCCTGTGCTGCTACGTCCTCCCACACCCCGCCACTACCTCCTCTGTCCTCCATCCTCCTCCCCCCTGCTGCTCTGTCCTTTCCCCGCCGCTCCTTCTTCAAAGTTCCTCCCAATTCAGCCCTCACCGCCTTCCCCATGCAATCTCTATTTCTATATTCTACAATACCCGATGCGTTAGAATCGGGCCACCATCTAGTATTTAATATTTTGTGTGACTTCCATGAGCTTGAAGGACTGCATCCATGTGGTTCAACAATGTTTCATACAGTGTATAAGCCGACCCGTGTATAAGCCGACCCCCCTACGTTTGCCCCCAAAACCTGGGAAAACCTATTGACTCGTGTATAAGCCGAGGGTGGACCCCAGCACAGGTATACAGCCCCCAGCAGTGTGGTATACAGGCCCCCTCAGTGGTATACAGCAGCCTCCCCAGTGGTAGTATACAGCAGCCTCCCCAGTGGTAGTATACAGCAACCCCAGAGCGGTATACAGCAGCCCCAGAGCTGTATACAGCAGCCCCAGGGGGGTATACAGCAGCCCCAGAGGGGTATACAGCAGCCCCAGAGGAATACAGCAGCCCCATAGGTATACAGCAGCCCCATAGGTATACAGCAGCCCCAGAGAGGTATACAGCAGCCCCAGAGGGGTATACAGCAGCCCCAGAGCTGTATACAGCAGCCCCAGAGCTGTATACAGCAGCCCCAGAGCTGTATACAGCAGCCCCAGAGCTGTTTACAGCAGCCCCAGAGGGGTATACAGAAGCCCCAGAGGTATACAGCAGCCCCAGAGGTATACAGCAGCCCCATAGAGGTATACAGCAGCCCCAGAGGGGTATACAGCAGCCCCAGAGGGGTATACAGCAGCCCCAGAGGTATATAGCAGCCCCATAGGTATACAGCAGCCCCAGCTGTATACAGCGGTACCTAGTGGTATACAGCCCCCCCCCCCCGTTGTATACAGGGCCCCCCCCCTTGCTTGTGGCAACCTGTAAAAGAAGATATCATTATACTTATCGTGTCACCGCCGCCGCTCTGTCACCGTCACCGCGCTAATTAAACAAAAAAGTTAATTTGTTGAACAATGCAATCATTAGTCAGTGTTCTTAATGATTACACAATATTAAACATAGTACATAACGCTTTCTCAATTATTATAGAGTATGTAGAGCTATTGTCCACACTTTAGAATTTTGTCTATATAACAAGACAATAGAAAGAAGAAAAAAAAAAAGAAATATGAAGTTTAGTAATTATTTACATATATCCTCTTCAACATGAGGAACTCAACATACAATCAATTTTGAACTATTGTTGCATAGTATACTGTCAAAAGGTCTTTCCTGACCTTAATTTATACCTTTAGCCCTTAAGGCCACTTCACACACAGATATCTGAGTCCAATATCTAAACAGATCTCTGGTTGCAGTGAAATCATGGATACATTGCTCCATGTTGTACACAGCCACAAAATGGAGCAATGTATCCATGATTTCACTGCAACCAGAGATCTGTTCAGATATTGGACTCAGATATCTGTGTGAGTGAAGTGGCCTTGAGTCGTCCTGGGGGGTTGGAAAAGGGGGTAGTGGGAAAGAGGAAAGAAAAAAAAAATATGAAAACCAGAACTCCTTGACATGGCATTTAAAACTTATGGAGGGGTTACACGTCCCGATATCGCGGCGATATCGGAGGCAACGACGCGGGAGCGCGCATTTAGTGCACGTTTCTCCCTGCATCGCATCGCCAGTTTACACGCCGCGATATCGGGATGCAACGTCCCTCCGATGTCTACGCCCACCAACCCAGGAACGACCAGTTAACATGGGAGTTAATGGGTGACGTGAGCGTACACATCGGAGTTGGGCTGTCACACGCTGCGATGCTGGTACAACGGCCTTGCGATATCGGCGAGTTGAATAGCTTTGCTATTCAACTCCGATATCGTTTTGGCATCGTTCCAGCATCGCGTTGGATGCTAAAACAATACAACGCGCACCCGATATCGGCTCCAACTCGCGACCCACGTGACTTTTTGTCGGAGTTGGGTCGGAGTTGGACGCCGATATCGCGGCGTGTAAACCCACCATTAGAGGTAGGGTTTGTAGGGACTGACAAAAACAATTATGGGGGCAACACCCAACTCAAATTAGGAAAACATCTCCATAAAATTTATGGTGTCTTTAAATATGATCCACTCAGACCAAATGATGGTGAATGCATTTAGCGTCTGTAAAAGCCCAGCCGAAATCTCTCCCATTCTATAAATGGACTCCATCTCTGAGCACCTTTCCAGTATAATTTGGCAGGTTTTGTTTCTTCCAGTGGCAAGGAATCGCCGCTTTAGCCGCAGAAAGGCAGAATCTTAGAATGTCTCTCTTTTGGGCCCTCACTGAACCAGGCAGCATAGAGAGCAAAACCATCTCAGGATTTCTAACCACATGTTTACCAGTTACCAACCTGTAGTTTCGGAAAACTTTCTCCCAAAATTCTCTGATCAGGGAGTAGTCCCACCAGACATGCAGCAGCGTACCCTCTTCGGACCCACACCTCCAGCAATTTTTGAAAGCCGTTGATGCAACCTGTCTGGGATAAGATACCATCTAAATTGCAGTTCATAGCACTTTTCCTGTGCATAGCATAAGCCAGGCAACTTATGAGCTAATAGGAAACATCTCTCCCAATCTTCACTGGAGATGGACCTCCCTAGTTCCTTCTCCCAAGTAATCTGGTATTTATGCTTATCAGTGTTCCCAGTGTTGATAAAATTTGATAGAGGGCTGATATCCCCCGAGATGGCGGAGAATCACATGAAAAAATTGTTTCCTAGGGTGACAACTGAAGATCAGGTCCTTCTGACAACCTCACGGATTGCAGGTAAGATGTTATTTGTAAGTATTTCCACCAGTTTACTTTGGTGCCAATGGAATTGTTTTGCAATACATTAAAAGTGGGAAGCTCCCCATGTTGTAGGATGTGTCTGATACAAGTATCGCCCTTCAACTTCCAACCCAAGAAGGTCTGCCTCTGCATCCCAGGGGAGAAAGCCGGATTTCGAAATATAGAAGTCAAAGGGGTCACTAACTGTGCATCCGAATTCCTATCCAATGTAGCTTGCCATGCCCTTAATGTTTCCTTGGTAAGGAATGCCAGGTTCTCATGGCTTTTGATGGAATGTCCAGAGGTCCACTGAAGGTATTGAAGGGGTATTTCTATCCCCTCTTGTTCAATCTGGACTAGTGATGAGCAAGCACTAAAATGCTCGGGTGCTCGATGCTCGGGTCGAGCATCTCAAGATACTTGGGTGCTCGACCAAGCACCGAGCCCAATGTAAGTCAATTAGTGACAGGCTCCACCCACAGACTTCCGACTATAAAACAAGTGTTTCTGGGAATGGGCGGGAGGGGGGCTTTTTCAAATCGTTGCAGCATGCAACACCTTGCTGTGCCCCCCAGAGGGACCCTAACAATCAATCTGCTCTCTGTGAGGTGCCAGCTCACTGTGTGCACTGAAGGGAGCTGTGTATTTGAGTCAGATCGATAATTATTAGTGAAGAGTCCGAGCATCTCGGCGGTACTCGGTGCTTGCCGAGCATCCCGAGTACCAGGATACTCATGCGAGTAACGAGTAGCGCCGAGCATGCTCGCTCTTCACTAATCTGGAACCATTTTTTGGAAGCTTCTTTGTATTTCCAGTCCAGGAGTCTGACTAAAATGGCAGCTTGGCAGCAGGTATGAAGATTTGGGAGTCCTACACCTCCGTTTTGTCGAGGCGCCGACAGGGTCTTATAACCCACCCTCGGCTTCTTCCTCTTCCAAATGAAACGAGAGATCAGAGAACGGATTTAGGAAAAAAAGGATCTGTGAGGCCAGACTGGAACAGCTTGGAATATATATAGAAATCTCAGCAGAACATCCATTTTTATGACATGGATCCTCCATAGCCAAGAAAGTTTTAGTGGCCTATATAAATCCAGAAGTGATCCTACCTTGTCTAATATGACTTGATGATATAGAAAAGTTTATTCAGGTCATCGGGGAGGCTGACACCCAATAGGAGATCTGTCCCTGTCTCCACTGAAAAGGAAAATCCCTTGTTAGGGAGGCTACTTCTAACGGAGGCAAAGAAATGCTTAAGGCCTCCGTTTTCCAATAGTTTACCTTGAAATTACTGAATGCCACAAAATTGTGGAACTCCTTTAGTAAAACAGGGAAAGAAATGACCGGCTGGGAGACATAGAGCAGCACATCACCAGCGAATAAGGCCGTCTTATGATTGGAATTCCCAGTGGCGTAACTACAAACTTATGGGCCCCGGTGCGAAGTTTCAAATGGGGCCCCCCCCATACCAAAATATTATCAACTCAAATTCACAATTTCTCTATTCATTTAGCACGCTATAGTATTGTTGTAATGTTTTATAGTGTAATATTTAATCAATATAGGTATAGTTAACTAATCCAGCATTTAAAGAAATAAATATTCAGATTATACAGGTAGGTACGCCACTGGTATGTACACAGTGACTGCACCAGCAGAATAGTGAGTGCAGCTCTGGAGTATGATACAGGAGGTAACTCAGGATCAGTAATGTAATGTATGTACACAGTGACTGCACCAGCAGAATAGTGAGTGCAGCTCTGGAGTATAATACAGGAGTTAACTCAGGATCAGTAATGTGATGTATGCACACAGTGACTGCACCAGCAGAATAGTGAGTGCAGCTCTGGAGTATATGTGCAGTACAGGGAGTGCAGCTCTGGAGTATATGTGCAGTACAGGGAGTGCAGCTCTGGAGTATATGTGCTGCTGTGCAGTACAGGGAGTGCAGCTCTGGAGAATATGTGCTGCTGTGCAGTACAGGGAGTGCAGCTCTGGAGAATATGTGCTGCTGTGCAGTACAGGGAGTGCAGCTCTGGAGTATATGTGCTGCTGTGCAGTACAGGGAGTGCAGCTCTGGAGTATATGTGCTGCTGTGCAGTACAGGGAGTGCAGCTCTGGAGAATATGTGCTGCTGTGCAGTACAGGGAGTGCAGCTCTGGAGTATATGTGCTGCTGTGCAGTACAGGGAGTGCAGCTCTGGAGTATATGTGCTGCTGTGCAGTACAGGGAGTGCAGCTCTGGAGAATATGTGCTGCTGTGCAGTACAGGGAGTGCAGCTCTGGAGTATATGTGCTGCTGTGCAGTACAGGGAGTGCAGCTCTGGAGTATATGTGCTGGCTGTGCAGTACAGGGAGTGCAGCTCTGGAGTATATGTGCTGGCTGTGCAGTACAGGGAGTGCAGCTCTGGAGTATATGTGCTGCTGTGCAGTACAGGGAGTGCAGCTCTGGAGAATATGTGCTGCTGTGCAGTACAGGGAGTGCAGCTCTGGAGTATATGTGCTGCTGTGCAGTACAGGGAGTGCAGCTCTGGAGAATATGTGCTGCTGTGCAGTACAGGGAGTGCAGCTCTGGAGTATATGTGCTGCTGTGCAGTACAGGGAGTGCAGCTCTGGAGAATATGTGCTGCTGTGCAGTACAGGGAGTGCAGCTCTGGAGTATATGTGCTGCTGTGCAGTACAGGGAGTGCAGCTCTGGAGAATATGTGCTGCTGTGCAGTACAGGGAGTGCAGCTCTGGAGTATATGTGCTGCTGTGCAGTACAGGGAGTGCAGCTCTGGAGAATATGTGCTGCTGTGCAGTACAGGGAGTGCAGCTCTGGAGTATATGTGCTGCTGTGCAGTACAGGGAGTGCAGCTCTGGAGAATATGTGCTGCTGTGCAGTACAGGGAGTGCAGCTCTGGAGTATATGTGCTGCTGTGCAGTACAGGGAGTGCAGCTCTGGAGAATATGTGCTGCTGTGCAGTACAGGGAGTGCAGCTCTGGAGTATATGTGCTGCTGTGCAGTACAGGGAGTGCAGCTCTGGAGAATATGTGCTGCTGTGCAGTACAGGGAGTGCAGCTCTGGAGTATATGTGCTGCTGTGCAGTACAGGGAGTGCAGCTCTGGAGTATATGTGCTGCTGTGCAGTACAGGGAGTGCAGCTCTGGAGTATATGTGCTGCTGTGCAGTACAGGGGAGTGCAGCTCTGGAGTATATGTGCTGCTGTGCAGTACAGGGGAGTGCAGCTCTGGCTCTGTGTGGTGTGTACATATATCGATCTCCTCAGTCCTCACCCTCCGGTGTCTCCAGTGCTCCCCTCGTACTGTCAGGGGACCGGGGTGGGGGGTGCTAGGCTAGCGGTTTTGTCTGCTGCAGTGCTGCTAGTCACACTCACCACTGTCCCGCCGCGGTCCGCAGTGAGGAGGAGAGGAGGGGCGGGCACAGCAGCAGGAAGTGAGCTTTCTCACTTCCCGTCCTCCCTCCTCTCCGGCCGGGGATATCGCGGTCGCAGCGGCCGGCTGTCAGGACGGGTCACGGGGCCACCCGGGGGGGTGCGGGGCCCCCCAGGGGGGCGCGGGCCCCCCCTGGGGGCGGGCCCGGTCGCAGCCGCGACCCCTGCGACCGCGGTAGGTACGCCACTGGGAATTCCCTATCTGTAATCCCTTAATATTTTCATTGTCCCTAATGGCTTTAGCCAGATGTTCGATTATGATGACATATAACAAAGGGGACAAAGGGCACCCCTGCCTCGTTCCATTCTGAATATAGAACTGGTCAGATAAGGATCCATTAATCCTAACCCTAGCTAAGGGTTTCGAATGTAGGGACATAACTGTACCCAGGAATATTTGTCATAGCCCAGTGTGCTCCAGGCTTCCCGTAAGAAACCCCAGTGGACTCTGTCAAAGGCCTTTTCCGCATCTACCGAGCAACAGACAAAGAGGGGATTTCCACACCTTAGCCCTGTCAATAAAGTGAAGGGATCAAATGATGTTGTCCCGTGCCTCTCGGTCCTTGACAAAGCCCACCTGATCTAGATTAATAATCGAGGGCAAAAATTTTGAGAGTCTGTCTGCCAAAATCTTGGCAAATAATTTGATGCCCACGTTTATTAATGAAATTGATCTATAGCTTGCCGCCAAAAAAGGGTCCTTGTTGGGTTTCAGGATCATGCATATGTGCGCCTCCATCGTCTGAGGAGTGAAACTTTTACCCTCTGTGATTGCGTTGAATGTAAGGATAATTTGGGGCAGCAAACTGTCTAGTAGAGTTTTGTAGAAGATGGACGTGAACCCGTCTGTCCCTAAGCATTTAGATGTCGGGGTGGCCTTGATCACTTTCGACAGCTCCTCTACGGATATGTCCTCCTCCAGAGTTGTTAAATTGACCTCTAACAAAGATGGAATCTTAATTTTTTTATGTAATTTCTAATTTTAGTTCTCATGTTGGAAGAATCCATATCCGAGAATTTCCCTTTAATGTTATACAGGTCCTCTCCTCATTGTTATGAACCACTTTTTCCGTTCCTGTCTTAATTGAAGAAATAAATGTAGGGCCCGTTCTAGGCTGTAGCAGTCTTGCCAATGGACGGCCGCAAGAATTGGCCTTCTTATAAAAGAATCCCACTGTCCGCTCTCTTGTCTCTCTGGAACTGTCTGTCTAATAGACTCTTTAATTCAAGCTGTTTGGTGATAAGCTCTATCAACAGCTCTTGATTGTTTGTTGTTTTATGTCTAGTCTCCAGAAGATTAATTTGTGACAGTAGTTCGTTGATGTGTTCGTTCTGGACTCTTTTTAATCTAGCTTCGTGTTTTATTAAAGTGCCTCTCATTATGCACTTTAGTGCCTCCCATTTACTAGCTTGGGGAGTAGTACAGTCATATGAAAACGTTTGGGCATCCCTCTTAAACTTACTCTTTTTTTTTTTAATTGTTTTTTTGCAACAGCTATTTCAGTGTGATATATGTAATAATTGATGGACACAGTAATATTTCAGGTTTGAAATGAGGTTTATTGTACTAACCAAAAATGTGAAATATGCATTATTTCAAAATTTGACAGGTGCCAAAGTATGGGCACCCTTCTGATTTTCATGATTTATTTGAATACTCCTAACTACTTTTTACTGACTTACTGAAGCACTAAATTGGTTTGGTAACCTCAATGACATTTTTACTTCATAGGCCGGTGTATCCAATCATGAGAAAAGCTATTTCAGGTGTCCACTTGCAAGTTGTTCTCCTAGTTGCATCTTCTCTGAGGAGTGGCATCATGGGCTCCTCAAAACAGCTCTCAAATGATCTGAAAAAAAAAGATTGTTCAACATAGTTGTTCAGGGGAAGGATACCAAAAGTTGTCTCAGAGATTAAACCTATCAGTTTCCACTGTGAGGAACATAGTAAGGAAATGGAAGACCACAGGGACAGTTCCTGTAAAGGCCAGAAGTGACAGGCCAACAAAAATATCAGAAAGGCAGAGAAGAATGGTGAGAACAGTCAAGAACAATCAACAGACCACCTCCAAAGACCTGCAGCATCATCTTGCTGCAGATGGTGTCACTGTGCATCGGTCAACAATACAGCGCACACTGCACAAGGAGAAGCTGTATGGGGGAGTGATGCGAAAGAAGCCGTTTCTGCATGCACGCCACAAACAGAGTCGCCTGAGGTATACAAAAGCACATTTAGACAAGCCAGTTTCATTTTGGAAGAAGGTCCTCTGGACTGATGAAAAAAAGATTGAGTTGTTTGGTCATACAACAAGGCGTTATGCATGGCGCCGCAAAAACACAGCATTCCAAGAAAAACACTTGCTACCCAGTGTCAAATTTGGGGGAGGGTCCATCATGCTTTGGGGCTGTGTGGCCAATGACGGCACCGGGAATCTTGTTAAAGTTGAGGGTCGCATGGATTTCACTCAGTATCAGCAGATTCTTGAGAATAATGTTCAAGAATCAGTGCCAAAGTTGAAGTTACGCCGGGGATGGATCTTTCAGCAAGACAATGATCCAAAACACCGCTCCAAATCTACTCAGGCATTCATGCAGAGGAACAATTACAATGTTCTGGAATGGCCATCCCAGTCCCCAGACCTGAATATCATTGAACATCTGTGGGATGTTTTGAAGCGGGCTGTCCATGCTCGGCGACCATCAAACTTAACTGAACTGGAATTGTTTTGTAAAGAGGAATGGTCAAAAATACCTTCATCCAGGATCCAGGAACTCATTAACAGCTACAGGAAGCGACTAGAGGCTGTTATTTTTGCAAAAGGTGGATCTACTAAATATTAATGTCACTTTTGTGTTGAGGTGCCCATACTTTTGCATCTGTCAATTTTTGAAATAATGCATATTTCACATTTTCGGTTAGTACAATAAACCTCATTTCAATCGTGAAATATTACTGTGTCCATCAGTTATTACATATATCACACTGAAATAGCTGTTGCAAAAATCCAATTTTAAACAAAAAAAAAAAAAGAGTAAGATTAAGAGGGGTGCCCAAACTTTTTCATATGACTGTATCTGCCCAATGCATTTGATTAAAAGTGGCTATATCTGTTTTCAGGTCCTCCAAACAAGCTGCATCCTGTAGGAGGTTACTGTTTAGTCTCCATGACCACATTTTCTCTGCCAGCCCAGGGATCTCTATGGATAGAAAAATTGGGCTGTGGTCCGACAAGATAAAGTTTCCTATTATGGCCTCAGGCGATTAACGGATGTGAGAGTTGGACGAGTGTCATCTGACTTTTGGTCAGTGTGGCTTGCGAGTGCTGTCCGAGTGCAATCCGTTTTTTTCCTCAGCAGCTAATTACTGTATAATCATTTACAAGAACATTTTGTACAATTGTCTGAGCTACAAAATGGTAATGTATCAATTAAAACTCGCATCAGACTCGGATGGTGTGAGTGCGGTCCGAGTGCAATCCTTTTTTTGGTCGGACCCATAGACTTGCATTGGCGAGTCTCGTCCGTGACTCGCATAGAATTGCAACATGTTGCGATTGACTCGCAATCCGAGAATCGGATGCGGAAAAAGTGTATCAGGCTCGGAAATGTGATCTCAGACATTATTTAACATTGGTCCGGGAGCAATGCGATTTTTCCGTACACTCTGATGAGCTTCACGGAAGTTTGTCCGAGCCTTTATATTTTTTCTTGTATTCTTTGTATTCTTGTTTTTAATCAAGACTCATTGATTGATGTGTTTGACCAGGTGGAATTGTGGAATTATTGTGTGAATGACTGCCCTAAGGGTACCTTTACACGCCGCAATCTCGGCTGGTGATATGAAACGATCTAACGTGGGCGTGCATGTTTTTCATGGTCGCCTCAGATCGCCGATGGCGGAATTACATGCCGCAATCTCGCCCTGAAAGAAAAGCGAAGTGTCGCTAGGTTGCATATGACAGATACCTGGGAGAGATATATCTGCCCTCATCCACTAATCCCACATGACTCTCACATATCCCCCTCTCTGCTCAGACCACTCCGGCTGAGCAATGGCACCCACAAAACAGTGCACCCGAGACAGGGCATCAGCATTCCCCATCTGCACCCCTGGGCGATGCTCCACTGTAAAATTGAAGGCCTGCAAGGCAAGGAACCACCTAGTCACCCGGCTATTCCGTTCCCTATTCAAGTGCATCCACTGGAGAGGGGCATGGTCGGTGAACAGCCTGAACTTTCTGCCCCCCAAGTAATATTTGAGGGAGTCAAGAGCCCACTTAATGGCCAGGCATTCTTTTTCCACAATTGCATACCTCCGTTCGTGTTTATTTAGCTTCCGACTCAGATAAAGGACCGGATGTTCCTCTCCGTCCCTCAGTTGTGACAACACTGCCCCTATACCGGTATCGGAAGCATCCGTTTGGACTACAAACTCACTTAGGAAATCAGGAGCCACCAACACAGGTTGAGAGCAAAGAGCCAGCTTTAGGGCATGGAAGGCTTCTTCCGCTGCCGTGGTCCATTTGATCATGACAGAATCCTTCCCTTTGGTAAGATCCGTCAGGGGGACAGCAATGGCTGCAAAATTGGGAATAAACCGCTGATAATAGCAGGCAATCCCCAGAAAAGCCCTCACCTGCTTCTTGTTGATTGGTTGTGGCCAGTTCTGAATGGCTTGTATCTTGTCTAACTGGGGCTTAATGATTCCCCTCCCGATAACGTACCCTAAATACCGGGCTTCTTTCAGCCCGATATAACATTTCTTGGGGTTGGCCGTGAGACCTGCCTTCCGCAGGTCCTCTATCACGGCTTGCACTTTCCGGAGGTGGGTCTCCCACTCCAGGCTGTAGATGACGATATCATCCAAATAGGCCGCAGCGTACTGCCTATGTGGCCTCAGGACCCGGTCCATCAACCTTTGGAATGTCGCTGGTGCCCCATGTAGTCCAAACGGCATATGCACATACTGGTATAACCCGTCCGGTGTAGAAAACGCGGTCTTCTCTTTCGCGGCCTCCGTCAAGGGAATCTGCCAATACCTCTTCGTTAAATCTAAGGTCGTGATATACCGGGCTTTGCCAAGCCGATCTATCAATTCGTCGACCCGTGGCATAGGGTACGCATCAAATTTAGAAACTGCATTCAGTTTCCGGAAGTCATTGCAGAACCGAATGGTGCCGTCTGGTTTAGGGAGTAACACAATCGGGCTCGACCAGGCACTATGCGATTCCTCAATCACTCCTAGCTCTAACATCGACTTCACTTCTCGGGAGACGGCTTCCCGCCAAGCTTCCGGGATACGGTAAGGTTTCACATGTACGGTTACGCCTGGCTCTGTTATAATATCGTGCTTAAGGAGCGTAGTCTATCCCGGTTTCTCAGAAAAGAACTGTTGGTTGTTTAAGAGAAACTGCTTGACGTCTGTCTTTTGCCGCTCCGAAAGAGTCTCCGCAATCTGGACTTCAGGCAGGGTCCGTGTGCGGATCGGAAGGATCAGTCCCGCTGACAGAGCTGGACGGTCCTTCCAGGGTTTTATCAGATTCATGTGATAAATCTGTTCGGGTTTTCTTTTCCCAGGCTGGTACACTTTGTAGTTTACCTCACCTACCCGTTTCCGAATTTCAAAGGGGCCTTGCCACCTTGCCAGGAACTTACTTTCCACCGTGGGTACCAGGATCAACACCCTATCTCCGGGTGCAAAAGAGCGGACCCTGGCCCCCCTGTCATAAGCCCTCTTCTGCGCCCCTTGAGCCTGCATCATATGCTCTTTCACAATGGGCATAACGGCCGCAATACGGTCCTGCATTTGGGTTACATGGTCTAACACGCTTTTGAATGGGGTAATATGTCCCTCCCAGGTTTCTTTCACGACGTCCAATAGACCCCAGGGACGTCGGGCATACAGAAGTTCGAAATGCGAGAACCCGGTGGAAGACTGGGGAACCTCTCGGATGGCAAACAGCAAATACGGGAGCAAGTAGTCCCAGTTCTTCCCATCTTTGTCTATCGCCTTTCGGAGCATCTGTTTCAGGGTTTTGTTGAACCGCTCAACCAGTCCGTCTGTTTGAGGATGATAGACAGAGGTGCGTAGCTGTGATATCTGTAAGAGCCTGCAGAGATCTTTCATTACCCTCGACATAAAGGGGGTCCCCTGGTCGGTGAGTATCTGTTTCGGGACACCGACCCGACTAAACACATGGACCAGCTCCTTGGCAATGGTCTTGGTGGCCGTGTTACGCAGAGGAATGGCCTCGGGGTAACGGGTGGCATAATCCAAGATGACAAGGATGTGCTGGTGTCCCCGTGCAGACCTGGGGAGGGGCCCAACCAAATCCATCCCAATCCTCTCGAACGGGATTTCGATGATAGGTAGGGGTACCAAGGGGCTACACAGATGGGGCCGGGGTGCAGTGATTTGGCATTCTGGACAAGACTCGCAATACGTGCGAACATCATGGTGCATGCAAGGCCATACAAAACAGTGTAATATCCTTTCGGTAGTTTTTTGGACCCCCAGGTGGCCTTCCATCATGTGTGTGTGTGCCAGGGCCAGCACTCTCTGCCGGTAGGGTTTTGGCACTACCAACCGTTGCACCGTGTCTTCCCCTTTTTTCTCTATCTGATAGAGAAAGTCATTCTCTAGGGCCATGTGAGGATAGGCCAGCCTAGCATCGGCATCCACCTGTACTCCGTTCACCACCTTAACATTTTTTCTAGCCTGAGACAGGGTAGGATCCCTTATTTGCTCACTTTGGAAGTCATCTTTCTGAACTTCCAATTCCAGCAAACCGGATGGCTGTCCACCTCCGCCCCTGCAATGGGTTCCTCGAAATCGCCAGCCATGACTGAAAACGGGAACTGAAGATTATCCTCAGGGGACTCCTTCCCTGAATCCTCTGAGGGCCCATCCTCCAGTGGCTCAGGGCCCCTTGGAGTAGGGTCCCCTGTGCCGCTCCCCTGGGGTACCAACTGGTTCTCCCACAACTGCCAGAAGTGGGGAAAATCTCTACCCAGAATGACATCATGCAATAAGGCTGGGACTAGTCCCACTTTATGATACACAGACCCATAGGGAGTAGTTATGCAGGAGACAGTGGTGGGGTACGAGCAGGTGTCTCCATGCACACACGTCACAGAAAATTTATCTGACGGACCAGTCGGAACTGACACCAGACTGGCCTTGACCAGGGTTACCACGCTCCCGGAGTCTAACAGCGCCACCACATTCGTGCCATCAACAGACAGGTCACACAGGTGTTTCTCCATATCGACTTGACCAGCCGCAACACACACCACCCGTGCAACCATAGCCACGCATTTCTCACAGGTCGTGACATCACACTGCATCGGTTCGGTAGTTACTGGACAGTTTGCAGCAATGTGGCCCATCTCCTGGCAGCGAAAACACCTCACAGACCCCTTGCTTAGTCCATAGTTCGGTCCCTTAGGCCTCATAGGTCCGGCAGTCCCGTTTTCCTGCCCCACTGTCTTTGAAATATTTTCCCCCTCCCCTAGACCCTGATACAGTCTTACCCGATCCCCGTGAGGAGGGGGAGGAGGGAGGACGTGTGGCATCGTCCAGGAGTCCTTCTGCCACGGAATAACGTTCCACTAGATCGACCAGCTGGTCTGCGGTCGTGGGGTTTCCATGACTCACCCATTTTCTCAGGGCTGCCGGTAAGGCTCTTAGGTATTTGTCCAAGACAACTCTTTGGATCATCTCCGGCACCGTCAACACCTCGGGTTGTAGCCACTTCTTCGTCAGGTGAATGAGGTCGAACATCTGGGATCGGGGTGGTTTATCGGGCTCATAAGTCCATTGGTGCACTCTCTGTGCCGTCATCACTCCCAGCCGAGCCAGGATCTTGGCTTTTAGTTTAGCAAAATCCTGCGCTGCTTCAGGCTCCAGATCGTAGTACGCCTTTTGGGCCTCACCGGCCAGAAACGGAGCAATCAAGCCGGCCCAACGTGCTTTCGGCCACTTTTCCCGCTCCGCTGTCCGTTCAAACGTGGTCAGGTAAGCTTCGACATCATCTTCGGTAGTCAGTTTCTGCCAGTACCGACTCACATGAATCTCCCTCTGGGCAGCTTCCGGATTCACCTCAGGTGCGCTCGCAAGGCGCTGCGCCACCTCCTGCAGGAGTTGGCGGTCTCTCGTGGTTGTTTCTACCAGTTCCCTCAGCTGGGCTGTCATTAAGCGGTTAGCTTCTTGCTGCACAGCTGTGGATTGTACCAGCGCTTTCACCACGTCTTCCATGTTGACACTTTAACGTGCTGCCCGCATTCTCCAACAATATGTGAAAACACACTCTGGGTTCGCCTTTGCCAGGGTCAAAGGGCACGTATGTGTCGTGTGTCACTCAGACCAAGAGCAGAGATTTAGATGCCACTGGCCTTGGCCAGAGTTTATTGTGGTGAAAGCAAACAAAGATCCTTGCCTGTCCGGCACTAACTAAACAGAATGCAACCTCACTATAGACTGAAGGGCTTCTCCCTTCAGCCAAACCATAGAACCAAAGAGCACTGCTTTCACTCACATGCTTCTCCATACACAGACAGGCCTTCTGTGTTCCCAGGCTGAGAGAGAGCCCCGCCCGACCTCCCAGACTCCTTTTACCTACCCCAATCGCTTTCCACTAATTCAATAGCAGCCAGGTGATACTGACCAGGCTAGGTTGCATATGACAGATACCTGGGAGAGATAAATCTGCCCTCATCCACTAATCCCACATGACTCTCACAATATATAAAGAATAATATAGATACTGAGAATTACACCCAGTATACAGGACAGGAGAAGTGGTACTGTGCAGTTTATATATACAGAAAGTTAAATTTACACGCAACAATTAGGATATAGAAGCTATAATTATATACAGTATATGTATCCAAATCCTGAATGCTCTATGGTAGAAAATGTACCACAGTAAATGTAATAGCTAAGAGGAAAAAATAGATAGTTAGAGGTTAAATCACTAGCTGGTGCAATACATCTGAAGTCCATTAGAAAACACTCCTATTACTGAGCAAGGTTCTCTGCATTGTCAGATTTTATGCAAATGTTATGTTGAACGTCAAAACTTGGTGAAATGCCGCAGGCCAAGTCATGTGCAGACATGTTCACTAATCTTATGTATGTTTTCCTTTGTCATTGTCGATTGGACCATTTTAGTATTAGTTTATTTTTCAATGTAAGGTGCAGAGTTTAAGATAAGGTGAGTGGCGTTCACATAAATATTGTGCAATGATTATGAGCAGGTGGAAACAGAATGAAACACGATAGAAAAAAATAATACATAGCTATATTCGTCCCTTCATTGGAAAAAAAGTTATTAAAAAATTACATTAGGATTTTAGCAAAAATCTAGGGGTGCACTAGTTTTGTCAATGCCATGAGCAGACAACAAGACAGGTCATATCTGCCATAAAACATGGGATATTATATAAAAGTCTGATAGGTGGAGCTTAGTGATAAGTGAAACATTCTTCTTTGTATAAAGACTTGTACATAAGGCACAACTGAAAAAGGAAAAAAAAAGCCTTCACAACCCCTTAACCCATTCAACCGCAGGCCATTTTCTGTTCTCTTTTTTCCTTCGCCTTCTTCCAAGAGCCATACCTTTTTTATTTTTCCGTCAATATAGACATATGAGAGCTTGTTGTATGCAGGACGAATTGTACAGGGTGGGCCATTTATATGGATGCACCTAAACAAAATGTGAATGGTTGGTGATATCAACTTCCTGTTTGTGACACTGGATATCTGAATCACGTAGCAATTTCAGATATCCAGTGGCATTGAGGTTTTCATTGATGAAGAATGGCCCCACTATCCTTGTACCCCATATACCACACCATACCATCAATTTTTGTGTTCCAACATCCTTGGAGGGATCTATCCACTGTGGGTTAGTGTCAGACCAATAGCGCTGGTTTTGTTTGTTAACTTCACCATTCACAAAAAAGTTTGCCTCATCACTCATCTGAAGGCAATTGTCTATGCTGTGAAGATACGAGATGTGCAGCATCTAAAACATCAAATACTGGAAGCCTGTGCTAGCATTTCTTCTGCGGTGTTGCTATCAGAGTGTCAAGAGTGGGAGAAGATATGAAAAAACAGATGAGGCGCAATGAGGGGTACCTATGTAACATAGATTTTATTGTGGGATTTTTATATATATCTCCAAACCTTCCTATGTTGTGAGCCTCTGCGCAACACCAGTTATCGCCTGAACTCCGGGCACCGCTCTCCCCCACAGCCGATGCTGGCTGCAAGGCGCTGCGTCTGCTGCACTATCACAGCACCAGCCACAAAGCCCCGCCGGCCAGCCCATTTCTGTGGGGGGGCGGCCCTAGATGAGGGCTATACCACCAGCCCAGGGGGCACTTGCCTCCCTGCCACCTGGGCCAGTCCGCTCCTGCATATAAGGTACTGGAAATGGGGAAAAAAAATTGTAAGTGCGGTGGAATTGCAAAAATAAGTGTGTTTTTTTTTAATTACCATATGGTAAAACTGACCTGGCAATTTGATTACCCTAGCAAGTATGAGTTCTTAGATACCAAACATGTATACTTTTATCTAAGTGGTAAAAAAAAATTCTAAAATTTTTCCAAAAAAAGAATTGCACTTTTGTCGCCATTTTCCAAAACCCGTAGAGTTTTCATTTTTCGGGATCTTGGGCTGTGTGAGAGTTTTTTTTTTTATAGCAGACATTTTTAAGTACCGGTATACCAATTCTGGGTAGATGTGATGTTTTGATTATTTGTCAATGCATGTTACTGCAATGCTGCAGTGACCAAATAAATTTAATTTTACCATGTTTACCTTTTTTCTGTTCCACAGTTTGTCACTTGTATTAATTTATTTTATAAAATGGTGATACCAAATACGCATATTTTTTATTTTTTTATATAGTTTTATTATAGTTTTATTTTCAATGGGGCAAACTGGGGTGATTTGAAAATTTTCTTTCTTTTTTCATATGTTTTAAACCTTTTTTTCTTCACTAGACTCCTTAAAGCCTGTACTATCCGATCGCTTGTGCTATGCTGATGCATAGTTCTGAGTAAAGAAAATAGCCACTACTTCATGTATTTCTTTTTAGGTTAAATCCTTTATTTGTTCAATGCCATGCTTAGAAATGACGCCTTCCTGTGCATGGGATTGAACAAATACAATATTTAACTTGAAAAAAATACAAGGAGCACCAATCTATTTTCTTTGTTTGGCTAGTGGATGCTCCAAAAGTATTGTGAAATTCCATCAAATTCAGGGACACAACCAAGGACATAAAAGATAATAGCCAGGCCATCTCTCCATTGTAAAAGAGGGCCTCAGAAAACATTTTTTTTTCCATTTCTAAGGAGTGAATCTACTAGGCTAGTAAAGCTTATGCATTACGTTCAAGGTCTGAACCTTACCCCTAGGGGGTAAACATCTAAACATCTATATATGTAAAAAAATTGTAGAAGTAGACCACACACAACTGCTGAAAAAAATTGTGAAGGAGGGCATCATATACATTGGTGGAAAAATTAAGAGCGAGGGTCACATGATAACCTTCTAAAACTTGAGCATGGGCTGCTCGTTTAGCCTTCTTAAAATTTGGAGCAAAGGGAGACCTGATGACTCTCTAAATGTTTTGAGCAGTTTCAACCCGTTTACACTCTTAAAATTTAGAGCAAGAATGGCCTCATGACCATATAACAATTTTGAGCAAGGGCAGCCTGTTTACCCTAGGCGAGGGCCACCCATTCACTTTAACATTTGTAGGAAGGGTGGCCTGATAACATAAACATTTTTGGAGAGGGCTGCTCATTAACCTTCTTGAAATTTGGAGCAAAAGCAACCTGATGATGATCCTGTAAAAATTTTGAACGAGGGCTACCCATTTACCCTCTTAAATTTTGGAGCAAGAATGGCCTGATTACCCTTTTAAAATTTGGAGCAAAGGTGGACTGATGACCTTCTAAAAATGCTGAGAGATGGCCACATGATAACCATCCCTGCACTGTCCCACATCTTCATCCTGGCAGGGACGCCGACATACTCAACACTGCAGCTGCCCATGTATTCTTCCGACTCTGTAGCGCTAGGGGAGTGTACATTGTACAGGTCTCCTGTCCACCCACAGAGTGTGCGCTTAAGCATTCCCTGCTTCTTAAAAGGGCAGTGCTTGTACTACAGAAGTGTCCCCAGCCTATAGCTGGGAGACAATATCTATTTAAAGCACCCTTTGCTGTAGGGAGGTGCCTGAGCAACTTCTGTATCTAATGTGTCTTCCTTCTGCTAGTGTGTTTTTCGTCCCTGTAACCTTGTTTTCGCCTGAACTTGAACCAGTCCTAAATGAACCTGAACTTATCCTCCCTGAACCTTAACCTGTAATGTCTGCACCTAAACTTGAACCTTTTCCTTCTGCACCTGTACCCAAACCTGTTCCATCTGTACCATCTATTGCGTCTAAACCAGTACCAGTACTTACCCTGTCTGTGATCCTGATACTGTCTTGCTTGACTGTACCAATGTCCCTGACCTTTGAGGTCAGCTGTTAAAGCCAGGGGTCTGGTCTGAAGTTGTACTTGGTGTCTACCAGTGTCTACTGGGTATTAACATTTGTGTTTCAAGGCCTGGATGGAGTAGGGACAGCTGAACGCTGTGCCGGGACAGAGAAGTGGGACATGGTTGCTGATGGTGCTTGCGAATATACTATACAGTCATGGCCAAAAGTTTTGAGAATGATACAAATATTAATTTTTACAAAGTCTACTGCTTCAGTTTTTCTAATGTCAATTTGCATATACTCCAGAATGTCATAAAGAGTGATCAGCTTAACAGCAATTACTTAAACAGTCAATAGTTGCCTAGAAAATGAACTTTAACCCCCAAAACACATTTCAACATCATTGCAGTCCTGCCTTAAAAGGAGCAGCTAACATCGTTTTAGTGATTGTTCGATTAACACAGGTGTGGGTGTTGATGAGGACAGGGCTGGCGATCAATCAGTCATGATTAAGTAAGAATGACACCACTGGACACTTTAAAAGGAGGCTGGTGCTTGGTATTATTGTTTCTCTTCAGTTAACTATGGTTATCTCTAAAGAAACACGTGCAGCCATCATTGCACTGCACAAAAATGGCCTAACAGGGAAGACTATCGCAGCTACAAAGATTGCACCTCAGTCAACAATCTATCGCATCATCAAGAACTTCAAGGAGAGAGCTTCCATTGTTCAAAAAGGCTCCAGGGCGCCCAAGAAAGACCAGCAAGCGCCAGGACCGTATCTTAAAACTGTTTCAGCTGCGGGATCGGACTACCAGCAGTGCCGAGCTTGCTCAGGAATGGCAGCAGGCTGGTGTGAGTGCTTCTGCACGCACTGTGAGGCGGAGACTCTTTGAGCAAGGCCTGGTTTCAAGGAGGGCAGCAAAGAAGCCACTTCTCTCCAGAAAAAACATCTGGGACCGACTGATATTCTGCAAAAGGTACAGGTAGTTGACTGCTGAGGACTGGGGTAAAGTCATTTTCTCTGATGAATCCCCTTTTGTTTGGGACATCTGGAAAACAGCTTATTCGGAGAAGAAGAGGTGAGCGCTACCACCAGTCTTGTCTCATGCCAACTGTAAAGCATCCTGAAACCATTCATGTGTGGTGCTTCTCAGCCAAGGGAATCGGCTCACTCACCGTCTTGCCTAAAAACACAGCCATGAATAAAGAATGGTACCAGAATGTCCTCCAAGAGCAACTTCTCCCAATCGTCCAAGAGCAGTTTGGCGCCCAACAATGCCTTTTCCAGCATGATGGAGCAACTTGCCATAAAGCAAAGGTGATAACTAAATGGCTCAGGGATCAAAACATAGAGATTTTGGGTCCATGGCCTGGAAACTTCCCAGATCTTAATCCCATTGAGAACTTGTGGTCAATCATCGAGAGACGGGTGGACAAACAAAAACCAACAAATTCTGGCAAAATGCAAGCATTGATTATGCAAGAATGGACTGCTATCAGTCAGGATTTGGTCCAGAAGTTGATTGAGAGCATGCCAGGGAGAATTGCAGAGGTCCTGAAGAAGAAGGGTTAACACTGCAAATATTGACTTGCTGCATTAACTCATTCTGTCAATATAACCTTTTGGTACTCATAATATGATTGCAATTATATTTCTGTATGTGATATACCGTATATACTCGTGTATAAGCCGAGTTTTTCAGCCCAAAAAATGGGCTGAAAAGTCCCCCCCTCGGCTTATACACGGGTCAATACGGTAATCCTATGGTGGGAGGGGGCGCGGGGGGTGGGGGGGCGCTGCGCAGTATTTCTTACCTTGTCCCCCGTTCTGCAGTGCCTTCCGGTGTCTTCCGTGCTCCGTTGCCGGTCTGCTGGGCCTTGTGGTTCCTCCTGGTTCCTCCTCCTTCGGTTCCATCATGGGGGCTGCCATCTTGCTTCTTCTCTCCGCCCCCGGCCAGTGATGTCAGAGCAGGCCGCGCTGTGATTGGCTAGCATCCGTGATCACGTGTCACGGGTGCTAGCCAATCACAGCGCGGCCTGCTCTGACATCACTGGCCGGGGGCGGAGAGAAGAAGCAAGATGGCAGCCCCCATGATGGAACCGAAGGAGGAGGAACCAGGAGGAACCACAAGGCCCAGCAGACCGGGAACGGAGGACACCGGAAGGCACTGCAGAACGGGAGGACAAGGTAGGAAGCTGTGTGTATGTGTATATATGTGTATGTGTGTGTATATATGTGTGTATGTATGGGTATGTGTATGTAAGTAGGCTGGCTGCCAATATAAGCCATACCTCTGGGGCTGCTGTATATACTTCTGGGGCTACTGTATACTACCACTGGGGCTGTATATACCTCTGGGGCTACTGTATACTACCACTGGGGCTGTATATACCTCTGGGGCTACTGTATACTACCACTGGGGCTGTATATACTTCTGGGGCTGCTGGATACTGCCACTGTGGCTGTATATACCACTGGGGCTACTGTATACTACCACTGGGGCTGTATATACCTCTGGGGCTACTGTATACTACCACTGGGGCTGTATATACCTCTGGGGCTACTGTATACTACCACTGGGGCTGTATATACCTCTGGGGCTACTGTATACTACCACTGGGGCTGTATATACCTCTGGGGCTACTGTATACTACCACTGGGGCTGTATATACTTCTGGGGCTGCTGGATACTGCCACTGGGGCTGTATATACCTCTGGGGCTGCTGGATACTACCACTGGGGCTGTATATACCACTGGGGAGGCTGCTGTATACCACACTGCTGGGGGCTGTATACCTGTGCTGGGGTCCACCCTCGGCTTATACACGAGTCAATAGGTTTTCCTAGATTTTGGGGGCAAAAGTAGGGGGGTCGGCTTATACACGGGTCGGCTTATACACGAGTATATACGGTAAACATCAGACAAACACAAATAAAAACCAGAGGGCAGCAGATCATGTGAAAATATCATTTTGGTGTCATTCTCAAAACTTTTGGCCATGACTGTACAATGATATGTGCAGGACTGCAGGTTTAGCAAGTACAAAGCACAGGGAAAGCGACTGTGTCACAGAAACTGATTGTGGATTGAAACGTTTGGCTCGCCAAGTCAAGTGCTTTGATGACGTGCCTGAGCATGCTGTTTTGGTCAGGCTGGTAGCGGTCAGGCCCCTGCTGATCTTGCTATGACACAGGTTGCAAATGACCATTCTTATATCATCCGCACTTTCTTTAAGACCTGGGAACACCTCATCATCTTTTGAAAGATCATGTGATAGGTCACATAATTAGAACACAAACGCATATCCATAGACGCAAAATGAGAAAAACAGTGGTGCTGATAGCGCAATGCTCAGTTTTGTTTCCCTTACATACAGCGTTATACATAACATAGCCCTATAGATAACAGAACAGGGGTGGGAAATCAATTTAACATAGCCCCTCGCATGCAGCAGAAGCCCGCACATAGCCCCCATATACATCAGGAGCCCACACATGGCCCCCTGTGTTCAGCAAGATCCCACATATGGCCCCTGTATACAATAGACCACACATAGCCTCCTGTATACAGCAGGAGCACACACATAGCCCTGTATATAGCAATAACCCACACATAGCCCCAAGTATGCTGGAGGAGCCCACATATAGCCCCTGTAAACTGAAGGAGCCCACACATCACCCCCACATACAGCAGGAGCCCACACAAAGTCCTCTGTTTGTAGCAGGAGCATACACATAGCCCCTGTATACAACAGGAGCCTATACAGTCTTCTATATACAACAGGAGCACACACATAACCTTAGCATACAGCAGGAACCCATAGCCCTTCTATACAGCAATACCTCACCCATAATCAATGTTACAACAGGAGCCCACACACAGCAACCTATATACAGCAGGAATCCACACATGGCCCCCTGTATACAGTAGGAGTCCACACATGGCCCCTGTATATAGCAATAGCCCACGCATAGCCCCCTCTATACAACAGGAGCCCACACATAGCCTCCAGTATACAACAGGATCCTACACATAGCCTATATATATATATATATATATATATATATATATATATAAACATAGTCCCCTACTTACCTCGGCTCTTCCATCCTTTGAATCAGCTGAGCTTTCCTCACTCGAGGAGGTATGTGCTTCAGACCTCATTAAGTGGCTTCGTCCACTTTTGCACCCTCGGTCATCACCTGGGTCCCAGCAGTGTCACCTACAGCCCTCCCTTGGATCTCCGCAGTGTCACCTTCAGCCCTCTCTTGGGTCTCGGCAGTGTCACCTTCAGCCCTCCCTTTGGTCTCGGCAGTGTCACCTTCAGCCCTCTCTTGGGTCTCGGCAGTGTCACCTTCAGACCTCTCTTGGGTCTCGGCAGCATCACCTTCAGTCCTTTCTTGAGTCTTGGCAGTGTCAGTTTCAGTCTCAGAGTTTTTGGAGTCTTCCATCTTCTCCATTACTTCACCCATCTCTGCCATGGTGCCACACACCTCCATGAGGTTCTCTTTCCCTTGCAGATTTCTGGCACTGTTTCCACCTCCAGCCAATCCAGAGGTGGGTCTATTACTGATTTGCTTTCCATGACTGTCATGGACTCTTGCTCCCCTAGCGCTACCCAGGATTTCTCCTTCTATAGTGCTACCAGCTGACTGACCACTGTAGTCACAACGTGTCAGTTTCTCTGGCAACATATTATTGTTGGTCCCTGCACCAGCTGTTGCTTCATCTTTCTTCCTGACCTCCTCAGCCTCTGGAGGAGGATTAACCTTGACACATGACGACACATTTCCTTTATTATCAGAGGTTGCAAATTGTTCAGTGTCTTGGCGCCCTTTACATTTCCGGTGATGAGAGGAATTGCTCTCCCTGCTCACCTCCTCTTTACTGCACTCAATTTCTTCTTTACAGAGTCAGTTTATATCATCACTCACCCGGGTTCTTTGGAACAACACATCCCCACCCCACCAGGTGCCAGTCTCTGTCTCTGTCTCTATTTCATTTTTAACAGACACACTGTCATGTTTCTCTGTAGACATCACGTCTCTAACTTGAGGAGACCCACCATTTTCGTTGGTCACTCCTAACTGTAGGCTGTCAATTTTAGGAGGTGTTAGCTTCTTATTATCCACCTTCACACCAGGAGATAGGCCTTCAGCCTCCCACTGTAGAGGGCTTTCCTTCAGGATTTTAATTAAGTAACACTTAACTAAGTAACCACAAGTCCCACAGCACTTTCAAGTCCAGGCCTATTACCATTGAATAACATAATTCCAGGACTACATCAACATTGTGGAATGTGATAACGACCTCTTGGAGTCCCTTAGTGACCTCACACGTCGACTCTATCCAGTATGGATCTCACAAAGGTGTCTGGGCTCCCTGGGTCTATCAGACAGATCACATGTTCTCCATCCAGCCATATGGAACACGGATATGACACCCCTGTTTCTTTGGGTTGCTCCACCCCCTTTTTGGATACCAGCCCTTTTGGGGACTATCCCTTTTAAGGCCACCACCCCTATTGGGACTCCACCCCTTTTAGGGTAACCTTCCCTTTTAGGGTCACTGCCCCTTTTGGGACTACACCCACTTTTTTATTAACTTTATACTCTATGGCCACTGTACCCTTTTGGGACTACACCCGCTTTTAGTTAACCACCCCTTTTTGGGTTACATTGTGGTCTCCCTACAGAATTCTTAGACCCTAGTTTTCACAGTACACTGCTATGTCCCTGGCCACACCATGTCCGCACAGGCCCACAAGAGAACTCCCGAGCTGGCTTACTGTTGCTATGTCGCAGCGCACCGACAGCTCCTGCTGTTGTCCACACACGATGGACTGATAGAACTCCTCGAGCAGATCTATGAGCCAACCCACTCATGGCTGTTCAGCTCCCATGGTTGTCGCTTGATCAATTAGCACCTCCAGCTGCCGCTGTCGCTCTACACCGATCCAAACAAGACACTTGAACAGCTCTACAAAGCTCCACCCAGAAAATTTTTTGTAGACCCACCAATCCACAGCCAGCCATTCGAGTCTTCATGAACCTGCCAATTCACAGCAAGCCACTTCAATCTTCGTGGACCCACAATCTACAGTAAGATGCTTGAATCACCACTTTTGCTCCTGGACTTTTGCCCCTAACTACCAGGATGCACTGCTGCTATAATTTACACACGTGCCACTGGACTGTTGCCCCTAGCAACACAGCTGCACCGCTGCCCACATTCTCCACCATATGTAAGGCTGCACTCGCTGAACGTGTTGGGGAACACTCGGCATCGGGGTTAAGCCACACAGGAACGGTTTCCATTCAAATGTTCGACAGGTTTATTCCAGTCTTCATACACCACACAGAATAACTTAAACAATTTTTTGATTGTTTTCAGTCTTCACTTACTGCTAGAGATGAGTTGACCCGTGGAAGTTCAGGTCCGCATGACATTTTTAGAGAAATCCAGTTTGTGACGAGGATCTGACCTTTAACTTGACCCCAGACCCTGATCCCCATTGAAATGCATTGTGACACAAACTTTTCTGGTGAAAATTAATTCTCTCTATTTCTTTGACTAAGTAGCAGCATCCATACATATGAGAGTCACAATATAAAAATTCTTCTAAAGAACCTTCTGATAGCAGGTAGGTCCTAACCACCCCTGACTATAACAAGCCTGGAAATTTTGTGCTAAATAATTTATATTCAGTGATCAAGGATCCAAAATCATAGTTTTATCCTATTTCTGATGCCTTGTTCGATTTTTTTTAGAAATTATTTTTGGCTTTACTTGTGGTAAAAATAACAATCACATGAACAGCATTAAAATAAGATGTTCAGCTAGCCATACTGGAAACAGAATCAGTCGTTTGCAAATTGTGTGCTCATCTGGACAAGTCAAGATTAAGACTAGAGTCACACTGGGCAAGAGACATGTGAGATACTTGCGCAAGTCTTGCATCACATTACCCGCTACGGCTGCCGGCTCTCCCGACAGGAGTGTGGAGCTCAATAGAAATACAGTACATGCAGCTAGCATGCTGCTGCCCAGAGAGCCAGGGCAATGGCCAGTGATGTAATGCAAGACTCGCGCTAGTCTCTCGCAAGTGTAACCTCGGCCTTAACACAGTGTAATTTTTTTTTCAATATTTATTTTTATTTCATGTAATTTACTTAGGTTTGTATTGATTTCTCTTTATTTTAACCCTAGTACATTATGAGTATGAGTATTTTATCAAAAGCTGACAGACACAGGACATACGGAGAATCTTTATTTTGCCATATTATGATAATTTTCAATCAAAGTTCATCTTACTGAGGTTAGAGCGGCAGATGCAGCAAAGACACATTGTGATCATACTGTGGTTCAATTCAATTAATTTTCTAAAAAATGTGAAACTAAATGCTGTAGGAACTGCAATATTTGGCCAACTACCTATAAACCAATATTTGCAGACTCGTGAATAAGTCCCACTAATCGTATTACAGATCTCCCTTCACTGAATAAACTTTGTGTTCGGGAATATTGAACAATGCAAATCTCAGTTTTATTAGTTCTCTGCAAGTCTTCTCTAGTTTTTACAATTCTGCAATTTGCATATCCTTTGCTATATGTAAAATATTGGCATACCTAAAGTAAGAGATCGTTAGTTTTAATTATCTGAACTTTACTGAATGCCGTTCAGTCTAAGAATAAAATCATATAAAATACTGCTGCAAAAGAGGTTCATTGCATGCAAATTTTCGGAGAGGTATTTATTGGACTTGTCAATGATAAACTGAGAAATGGTTTAAGATTTTTTTTTAACCTTATTGTGTTTTCAACAAAAGCTGATTAGAACAAAACTTGCATCTATTAGATTAAGAAAGACATATTATAAAGCAGGTGCTAGTTGCTATATAACTGCTATCCAACAGTTAACACCCAGTAGCCTCAAAAACCAAACAAAGACAAAAGAATTGTCTCCCGGACACCCATATGTGCTACTTCTCCCGGGTAAAATGCTAACATCCAAATTATAGGCCATCAATTCATTGTTCATTGTTAAATTGCCTAATTTAGTAACAAAACAAAAAAAGAGCAAAAATGTCAAGATGTAAGCTACATTCAATAACTATTATTTTAGTGAATAGTGGATGCTTCACCATGCTGTCCACAAATTCTCCATGTCTAATGGTGGGGTTACACGTCCCGATATCGCGGCGATATCGGAGGCAACGACGCGGGAGCGCGCATTTAGTGCACGTTTCTCCCTGCATCGCATCGCCAGTTTACACGCCGCAATATCGGGATGCAACGTCCCTCCGATGTCTACGCCCACCAACCCAGGAACGACAGTTAACATGGGAGTGAATGGGTGACGTGAGCGTAGACATCGGAGTTGGGCTGTCACACGCTGCGATGCTGGTACAACGGCCTTGCGATATCGGCGAGTTGAATAGCTTTGCTATTCAACTCCGATATCGTTTTGGCATCGTTCCAGCATCGCATTGGATGCTAAAACAATACAACGCGCACCCGATATCGGCTCCAACTCGCGACCCACGTGACTTTTTGTCGGAGTTGGGTCGGAGTTGGACGCCGATATCGCGGCGTGTAAACCCACCATAACAAAACAGGCAGGAGCAGTGAAAGCTGGTGTGAAGCAGCACAATGGGTTAAAGGAGTAAGAAAAATTCTGGCACTTCCAGTTCAAAGGTAATTATTTAAGCAACCTTAATAAAAATCCATATAAATACAAAAACCCCAGTGAGTAGGGTGCACTGATGCATTTCCGGCATATATATTTTGGCTATTTGAGAAATAAGTTATAATAAGAAATTACAATATTTTTTCGATTGTTTCCAGTTTTCACTTACAGATACATAAGTTCCTGTCCACCAGGTCTGGCAGAACTTTTTAGAGAAATCCAGTTTGGGACCTAGACACAAATTTTTATCCCAGACCAAGATACCCATTGAAATGTATTGTGACGTGAACTTTTCTGGCAAAAATTCATTCTCTCTCTTATCTCTCTGACTAAGGAGCAGCTGCAGGCTCATCCATCCATGTGAAAATAACAAAGTAAGGGTGCCTTCACACTGCAGCGTGATCCGGTCCGGGGCTGTCCGGGATGACCCTGACAGCCCCGGACTGGATCAGCACACAGGACTGGAGGGCTAATATGCCGTCCGGTGTGCAGCGCATGCAGCTGCAGCCGCTGACAGGTCAGGACCACGGCGCCGCCTATCAGCAGCTGTGTGCGGCAGCACACCGGACCGGAGGGCAAATTAGCCCTCCAGTCCTGTGTGCTGATCCGGTCTGCGGCTGTCAGGGTCATCCCAGACAGCCCCAGACCGGATCACGCCGCAGTGTGAAGGCACCCTAAGGGTACCTTTACACGCCGCTACTACAGTAGCTGGTTGTAGCGGTGTGTAAATGAGATAAGATGAGCTACAGATGGCTACTTGAGACACCCGGCGATGTAGCTAGTTACAGATGTAGCGTAGCGTAGCGCACCTTGTGGCGGCGTCTAAAGGAGATGCGATTACCGTTTGTAACCGTTTGGGCGTGCTTGTGCACGTGAAGTAGCGGTTGGTATCCATCCTGTAGTAGCGGCGTGTAAAGGTACCCTAAGAGATTATATATGCCAGAAACGCCTCAGATGCACCTGACTCTCCAATGTTTTTGTTTTTATATGGATTTCTATTGAAGTTGGTTTTATACTTACTTTTATACTGTTTTTTTTTTATAAAATACCCTAAGGGTACCGTTACACGTCGCAACATTGCATGCAATTTCACTTGCAATTTGCTGGTTGCAGTGAAATCATGGACACATTGTTCCATTTATACACGGCAACAAAATGGAACTTGTGACTTTGCAAAAAGTAATAAAAATGCCTTAAACATTCTCTCTCTCATTATTCTAGCATTTCGCAAATATTAATAACTAGCTGTAGAGCCCAGAGTTGCCCATGCGTAATGCCCATATATGGTAATGTATGTATGTGTGTGTTTGTATGATCATATCTCTGCCCCTCCTGACAGCCCTGCCCCTTCATAGCTCCATCTCTCCACATAGTCCTAGAGGCAGTGATATGTGGATGGGGTGGGGCTATGTGGAGGGGCAGACCGAGGAGTGGGTGGGGCTACCTGGAGGGGGAGGAGCTATATTTATATATTAGATTATGGTAACACTAATTGACCTAAAACGAGAAATGTTTATTCTGATTTCAGATAGTGAGGAAAACATGCATATGTGTCTTTTCACAGTGAATGTAAACTTCATGTTTCAACTGTACATTTTCACAAACAATACTTATTTTTTTTTTCTTCTGAATAAGTCTTTTGACATGTATATAACTTTATCATGTAAGAGTTTTTAATAAAACAAATAAGAAAAATAAGTGATCAAGTGATCAAAACATCATATCAATTCTGAAATTGTAACAATTTAAACTGCAAAAATAAACTCTCTTCAAGTCCCATAAACCGAAAAATGCAAATGTTACCAATTCAGTACACGGAATCACATGCAAATTATTTATTTGTTTTACAGATTTCCACATTTTTTAGCCAATTAAATTTAAAAAAATCTATACAAATTTGGGATTGCTGTAAACATACTGATGAAGAGAATCATTTTGTTTCGTAATTTGCACTGCATGATGAACAAGAATCTCAAAATTATTGCAGTATTTGTGCAATTTTACAGCACTTTTGAATTATTTAGAATTAGTTTCCTGGTTTCAGTATATTATATGGTAAAATGAATTGGGTCAGTCAAAATTATAACTCTTCCTGGAAAAATAAGCCCTCATATGACTATGTCAACAAAAGAATAAAAAATGTTGGCCCTTGGAAGAAGGCAAGGGAAAAACAATAATGGACAATTTTCCAGCTTGGTAAGGGATGATAAACTTCAATTGTCATTTCTCAGCCCAAGACTATAGCTTCATAAATTATTATCTTCAGTGTTGATTACCAGAAGCCGAGTTTAGTATCACATGCAAATATTGAAATATAATTCTGTATGTTCTCTACAAAGTCATAAATATGTAAAAAAGAAGAGGGCCCAACACTGACTACATTGTTACGTGTGACCCAGAGTGTGTTCCATTAATAACCACTCTATTTCCCCATCACCTAGCTAGTTGTTTATTAACACTTTTCACTAGCAAGGACATGTTTAATCTATCATCCCTGCGATTGCTTGCTGCTGCTGAGATCTTAGATGTTTGCTTTCAATTATCCTATATCATTATAATAATCAGCAAGCAGCTTAAACAGTTTTATTCAGTGTTTTTGCGTGTAGAATAAAAGTAGGAGGAAGTATAATGTAAATGACTTCAGTAAGATCATACCTCCTATATATAAACCCCACCTTCCTCCTCCAACAGTCTTCCATATATCAGTTGGTGACCAAAGAAGGGGGACACAGAAACTTTTCTTTAAGTTATAAACTGAAGCTATGTGCTCTAAATTCTTTATACCTGAGAAAGAGGAAGGGTTTAGAAGATGAACAGTTTTCTATGTAATCACTCCCCTGCCTCTATACTGACCATTTCCTAAACCTGGATGCAAATGTTTACTGGCAGGCTTCAAACTTTTAGGTCAACTCAGGTCTAAGTGGGCATGTATGAGCTCAGCAAATCTACCTTTATTGTCTTGCAGGATTTGTGTAGTTTGGGCTCTTTGGCAATGACTATGGCATTATTGTTGAAATTTTAACACTGTGGCAGTGTCTGCCTTTAGAAAACAGTTTGCACATATTATATGATTTTAATTTAATGATTAATGTGTTACGTTCGTAAACACACAAAGATTTGCTGGCAGGTAAAAAGTTAAACAAAGAAACAGCCTTAAAGGGTAGTTCAGACTATACAAAAATGGATTTGCTTGTTTTATTTTTTATTAAATCCCATGAATATCAAAAGATAGTTTTAATCTTAAAAAGGTATAACTAAATGAAAGTCAAAGTTAACAAACATTTCACTCTTTCTATATTTTATCCCTTTACATATAGTTCATAATAGTATATTTTCTTTGTACAGTGCCTGCACAAAGCATTCACTTTGTTTGGCCATGGTGGCTTTAGATTTTAATTAACAAAAAGAAAACTATTGTCAAAGTTAAATTAATAAAATACACATACACACAAACACACATACATGAACAAAGCAGTGGGCCGAGGTGAATGAATAAGACATTTAGTGTATATGACTGTATTTCTCAAACTGGAAATAACATGTCCAGATATTAAAATCCTATTAATAATGATTGGATTATTTCTTTGTAGAAATGTTCTTCACATTGATCTAAAAGGAAATTTTCTATTCATCATGGTAAGAAATTAAAACAACTGATTCCGTAATAAAACATGGAATAATTAGATCTAAGTATTTTCTACAATCTAAGAATTGTATGTGTTGTTAATTCCACCATCCATGCATATAAATGGTATACTTTTTTGCATGCTGGCACTACATAATTTCTCCAGTCTACTTTCTTATTTTCATATTTCTTTCAATGTTTGTTAAGCAACGTAGGAACATGTGCAAGGATCATTGTGGTTTGCGCTTGGGGAATTTTTCATACTTCAATGCCCAAATGGTGTAGTCTCACTTCTTTCTTTTTATCAATGGGCTTGTGTTGTGTCATGTGGCAAATGTAGGATTATCTAATTTTAATCCTGTTGACATCCTCCCAAGAGACCCAAAGGTTAAGTTTTCAACTTTCCACAACACATAATTGACAACATTATATATTTAAACACATTTATTAAAATATAAAATCTTTGTGGGATTTCAGGTCAGCATATTCCTTCATTAAAAATACAAAATATATAAATTACATAAATTAATTCTAAAATAAAGTGCATATTTATTAATTTCAGTGATGTAATTTCAATACAGTTAACAATTGCTTTCAACATCAAGTAACTACCCAAAATTATTTTCGAGCTAGACAGATAAACTATCTATCCATGTATGTATGTAAGATGTAGAGTTGATAACATGGAACTAGCACTTAGTTTCTTATTGGCACATCTACAGCCTAAAAATATAAATATAAAACTTCAAAGTTGGAAAAAAAAATAATGAGGTAGTAGGGGCATGCCCTATCCCAAATTATACTTTCCAAGACGTAAAAAAATAGAAGTTGTAGGTAGTTGCAAGCTACACATTTTGCAATTTAATTATGTTATTATACATCTACATATATTCAACTTTTTTTGATGTTTGTAAAAAAATTATATACAATTTTCCTTTCCATCACCTTCATTTTTTTTATAAATATTTCTCATTCACCTTAAGGTCAGTGTGCAAAAGGAATCTGTCAGGTCAAAAATCCACATGTAATTGCTATCATTTCCTAATTCCTCCCTCTGAGCTCACTCTATTGATGTATCATATATATATATATATATTGATGTATCATATACATATATACATATACATATATATATTACCGCACTATCCTATGTAAACTGCAACTAACGAGATTCATTCCACCCGTCAATCACTGTGCGTGATCATTTTCTTCTCTGCTGTCCACTCCCCATAGGATGAATATTCATGTCACAGATTCACATCACTGCACTACATAGGAGATCAGTAGACATCACTCACATTGGGGTGGGGGGTGTATCCTCCTCTCTGTTCACTTTGTTTGCAGCAAAAAAGGTGAAATAAACACAGAATCTGTCACAGGACAGCAGGGATAACTGCTTAGTGAAACAATTGGAGTAGATATCTTATCTAGATCAGCCAAAACAGATGTGTGCCTGCAATAGCTCGCTCTCTCCCTCTGTCTCTTCATCAGAAGCTCCTAATTGCAAGTGAAACCAGACAGGCAGAGCATAGGGAGGAGGGAGCGACGGGAGAGCTGCATGAAGAGTGAATAATAAATGAACTAGCCAGACTAATCGGCTGTGAAAGTAATGGACAGGACTAATGCACCAGCTGCCTGTTGGGTGTGAAAATGATTATGGCAAGAAAACTATAAATTGTACAATAATTATTTTACATGTTTTAAAAAGGTCTGACCAGGCACTATTCAGGGGTAATATTCGTATCATACTGAAAAATGACCAGACAGAGTCTCTTTAAAGGTTGGACGTTGTGGGTCAAGTAGCACACAGATCAGTAGATGCAAGGATGCAGAATGTTGTGCATTCTGGAGATTTCTGAATATTATAGTAACTTGGTTTAGGTGACTCACTGAGGCACCCTGAAGAATAATTAAAATTATTAGTTCTTTACAACATCTACTGCATAAGTGACAATGGTTACCAAAACATAAGTCAATCTTAGGAGAGCAGATAAACCTAGTAACTACTGATAATACTCGGTAAACATTGGTCCTCTATGATCCTTCCCGATAGGTTTGCTCATTTTGATACAGCAGGTAAACTCTTTCATCAGTCAACACCAATCAGTGGTATCATAGACTTGTTCCAGAGATGTAGAAATGGGGGTTTGTCGCAAAAAGATAATCCAAAGACCAGTCTCTGGTACCGTTAAAACTAATAGTACCATGTCCAAAATAATGTTTTTACTGTGCATGAATATTCAGTACATATTTATTATGAAAACAATGATATGATCTTAAAATTCCCACATTTCTTTCCTTCTAGATTCTACTATACCAACACACTGGCCAGTGTCAAAAGCCCTTTCGTTTGGTCATTTTGCATCCTACTCATCCGGCTGAAATGCAATGTTTGTTTTTCCAACCGAGGTTACTTGTTTCAAGGATTTCTTCTTCTTTGGTTTAACACTGCACTCTTGCTTTTGTAGACCATGATCATTCAAGCCAGAAACTACAGATGGTGATAATGTTGTTGGTGGATCCACAGGCTGTAAAGTAAGGTCAGGTAACGGTCTCATCTGCTGTATATTCTGTCTCCCTTCACTACTAAAACAAAACCATAAAATATATATGAATCACTTTTACAGTATGCATATTTCCAGAATTCAAACACTAATAACAGGGCAGATAAATAACAGAATGCGTATTGTCATTTTAAAGGGAACCTGTCACCTGATCCATGCTACTTATACCATGAGCAGCACAAATCAGAGCCTGGTTACATGAATGCATCCAGATAAAGTTGAGTAAAAATATACTTTAACCCCTTCACCCCCGGGCCTATTTTGACCCTAATGACCAGGCCATTTTTGTCAATTCTGACCAGTGTCCCTTTATGGGGTAATATCTCTGGAACGCTTCATTGGATCCGAGCGATTCTGAGATTGTTTTTTCGTGACATATTGGGCTTCATGTTAGTATTAAATTTAGGTCGATAATTTTTGCGATTATTGGTGAAAAAATTAAAAATTTGGCAAAATTTTTGAAAATTTTGCAATTTTCAAATTATGAATTTTTATTCTGCTAAACCAGAGAGGTATGTGCCACAAAATAGTTAATAAATAACATTTCCCACATGTCTACTTTACATCAGCACAATTTTGGGGAAAAAAAAATTTTTTGTTTGGACGTTATAAGGGTTCAAAGTTCATCAGCAATTTTTCATTTTTCCAGCAAAATTTACAAAACCATTTTTTTAGTGACCACATCACATTTGAAGTCCCTTTGAGGGGTTTACATGACAGAAAACACCCAAAAGTGACACCATTTCAAAAACTGCACCCCTCAAGCTACTCAAAACTACATTCAAGAAGATTATTAACCCTTCAGGTGCTTCACGGGAACTAAAGCAAAGTGGAAGGAAAAAATGGTAATTTTAATTTTTCCAACAAAAATGTTCTTTTAGCCTCAATTCTTTCATTTTCACATGGGCAACAGGATAAAATGGATCCTAAAAATTGTTGGGCAATTTCTCCTGAGTACATCGATATCTCATATGTGGTCATAAACCACTGTTTGGGCGCAGGGCAGGGCTCAGAAGGGAGGGAGGGCAATTTGACTTTTGGAGCTAATTTTCCGTTCAAAAAGTCAAATGGCGCTCCTTCCCTTCTGAGCCCTGCTGTGTGCCCAAACAGTGGTTTATGACCACATATGAGGTATCGGTGTACTCAGGAGAAATTGCCCAACAATTTTTAGCATCCATTTTATCCTGTTCCCCATGTGAAAATGAAAAAGTTTAGGCTAAAAGAAAATTTTTGTAGAAAAAAAAGTACTTTTTCATTTTTACGGATGAATTTGTGAAGCACCTGGGGGTTCAAAATGCTCACCACCCATCTAGATAAATTCCCTGGGGGGTCTAGTTTCCAAAATGGGGTCACTTGTGGGGGAGCTCCAATGTGTAGGCACACAGGGGCTCTCCAAACGCGACATGGTGTCCGCTAACAATTTGAGCTGATTTTTCAGTCAAATTGTTAGCGGACACCATGTTGCATTTGGAGAGCCCCTGTGTGCCTAAACATTGGAGCTCCCCCACAAGTGACCCCATTTTGGAAACTAGACCCCCCAGGGAACTTATCTAGATGGGTGGTGAGCATTTTGAATACCCCAGTGCTTCACAAATTAATCTTTTATAATGAAAAAAAAAAATTTTGTAGAAAAAAAAGTACTTTTTCATTTTTACGGATGAATTTGTGAAGCACCTGGGGGTTCAAAATGCTCACCACCCATCTAGATAAATTCCCTGGGGGGTCTAGTTTCCAAAATGGGGTCACTTGTGGGGGAGCTCCAATGTGTAGGCACACAGGGGCTCTCCAAACGCGACATGGTGTCCGCTAACAATTTGAGCTGATTTTTCAGTCAAATTGTTAGCGGACACCATGTTGCATTTGGAGAGCCCCTGTGTGCCTAAACATTGGAGCTCCCCCACAAGTGACCCCATTTTGGAAACTAGACCCCCCAGGGAACTTATCTAGATGGGTGGTGAGCATTTTGAATACCCCAGTGCTTCACAAATTAATCTTTTATAATGAAAAAAAAAAATTTTGTAGAAAAAAAAGTACTTTTTCATTTTTACGGATGAATTTGTGAAGCACCTGGGGGTTCAAAATGCTCACCACCCATCTAGATAAATTCCCTGGGGGGTCTAATTTCCAAAATGGGGTCACTTGTGGGGGAGCTCCAATGTGTAGGCACACAGGGGCTCTCCAAACGCGACATGGTGTCCGCTAACAATTTGAGCTGATTTTTTAGTCAAATTGTTTTCGGACACCATGTTGCATTTGGAGAGCCCCTGTGTGCCTAAACATTGGAGCTCCCCCACAAGTGACCCCATTTTGGAAACTAGACCCCCCAGGGAACTTATCTAGATGGGTGGTGAGCATTTTGAATACCCTAGTGCTTCACAAATTAATCTGTAAAAATGAAAAAAGAAAATGTTTATGGAAAAAAAAGTACTTTTTCATTTTTACGGATGAATTTGTGAAGCACCTGGGGGTTCAAAATGCTCACCACACATCTATATAAGTTCCCTGGGGGCTCTAGTTTCCAAAATGGGGTCACTTGTGAGGGAGCTCCAATGTTTAGGCACACAGGGGCTCTCCAAACGCGACATAGTGTCCGCTAACAATTTGACTGAAAAATTAGCTCCAATTGTTAGCGGACACCATGTCGCGTTTGGAGAGCCCCTGTGTGCCTAAACATTGTAGCTCCCCCACAAGTGACCCCATTTTGGAAACTAGACCCCCCAGGGAACTTAGCTAGATGGGTGGTGAGCATTTTGAACACCCCGGAGCTTCACAAAATAATCTGTAAAAATAAAAAAAGAATTTTTTTGTGGAAAAAAAGTACTTATTCAATTTTACAGATGAATTTGTGAAGCACCTGGGGGTTCAAAATGTTCACAACTAATCTAGATACGTTCCCTGGGAGGTCTAGTTTCCAAAATGGGGTCACTTGTGGGGGAGCTCCAATGTTTAGGCACACAGGGGCTCTCCATACGGGACATGGTGTCCGCTAACTATTGGAATCATTAGCGGACACCATGTCGTGTATGGAGAGCCCCTGTGTGCCCAAACATTAAAGCTCCCCCACAAATGACCCCATTTTGGAAACTAGACCCCCCAAGGAATGCATCTAGATGCATAGTGAGCACTTTGATCCCCAGGTGCTTCACAAATTGATCCGTAAGAAGGATAAAGTACATTTGTTTTCACACAAATTTTCTTTTTTCATTTTTACGGATCAATTTGTGAAGCACCTGGGGGTTCAAAGTGCTCACTATGCATCTAGATATGTTCCTTGGGGGGTCGTTTCCAAAATGGGGTCACTTGTAGGGGAGCTCCAATGTTTAGGCACACAGGGGCTCTCCATACGCGACATGGTGTCCGCTAACTATTGGAATCATTAGCGGACACCATGTCGTGTATGGAGAGCCCCTGTGTGCCCAAACATTAAAGCTCCCCCACAAATGACCCCATTTTGGAAACTAGACCCCCCAAGGAATGCATCTAGATGCATAGTGAGCACTTTGATCCCCAGGTGCTTCACAAATTGATCCGTAAGAAGGAAAAAGTACATTTGTTTTCACACAAATTTTCTTTTTTCATTTTTACGGATCAATTTGTGAAGCACCTGGGGGTTCAAAGTGCTCACTATGCATCTAGATATGTTCCTTGGGGGGTCTAGTTTCCAAAATGGGGTCACTTGTAGGGGAGCTCCAATGTTTAGGCACACAGGGGCTCTCCATACGCGACATTGTGTCCGCTAACTATTGGAATCATTAGCGGACACCATGTCGTGTATGGAGAGCCCCTGTGTGCCCAAACATTGGAGCTCCCCCACAAATGACCCCATTTTGGAAACTAGACCCCCAAGGAATGCATCTAGATGCATAGTGAGCACTTTGATCCCCCAGGTGCTTCACAAATTGATCCGTAAGAAGGAAAAAGTACATTTTTTTCACACAAATTTTCTTTTTTCATTTTTACGGATCAATTTGTGAAGCACCTGGGGGTTCAAAGTGTTCACTATGCATCTAAATACAGCGAAGCTCTTTTTTTTTTTCTAGGACTAATTTTAGAAAAAAAATGGCGTAGGGCTCCGCCATATTTTTGGTCCAGCCAGGTACAACTTGGCAGCTACGGACTGCCAGCAACCCCCAGCTGCCTCATTGTACCTGGCTGGCAACCAAAAATACAGCAAAGCCCATTTTTATTTTTTTTCTAGGACTAATTCTAGAAAAAAAATGGCGTGGGGCTCCGCCATATTTTTGGTCCAGCCAGGTACAACTTGGCAGCTACGGATTGCCACCAACCCCCAGCTGCCTTGTTGTACCTGGCTGGCCACCAAAAATACAGCAAAGCCCTTTTTTTTCTTCTAGAACTAATTTTAGAAAAAAAATGACATGGGGCTCCGCCATATTTTTGGTCCAGCCAGGTACAACTAGGCAGCTGGGGGCTGGAATCCGCAGCATGGAGAGGCCCAAGCGTTCTGGGCCCCCCATGCTGCGAATTGCAGCCCGCAGCCGCCCCAGAAAATGGCGCATTCATTGAAGCGCCATTTTCTGGCGCTGTACCCAGACTCTTCCAGCTGCCCTGGTGCCGGTGGCAAACTGGGTAATAAAGGGCTTAATGCCAGCTTTTTATTGTCAGCTGGCACTAAGCCCGAGATTCATAATATAGGGCCAATGTTAGACCCGCCATTAGGAATCTCTGGTAAATAGTCAGAAAATACACACAGAGAAAAATCTTTTTATTTGAAAAAAAAACACAAACAAAATTCGGACTCCATCTTTATTATAAAGATCCGACGTAGTCCACAACGAAGGTCCCACGATGCTCGATCGCCTATGACGTAGTCCACAACGAAGGTCCCATGACGCACGATCGCCTCCGACGTAGTCCACAACGAAGGTCCCACGACGCTCGATCGCCTCTGGTCAATCCAGAGACTGCAGCAAGGGATGAAGTGTCCTCTTCTTACAGTCTCTGGGGTCAGAGTTATGGTGCACTGTATGACAATGATCTGTCATACAGTGCACCATGACTATGATCCCAGAGACTACAACAAGAGGACACTTGATCCCTTGTTGCACCCATCCATCCACCTATGCACCCATCATCCACGCACGCACACGTCTATGCACACACACATCTATGCACGCACACGTCCACACACATGTCCACACACGCACACGTCTACGCACACATCCATCTATGCACACATCCACGCACGCACACGTCTATGCACACACACATCTATGCACGCACACGTCCACACACATGTCCACACACGCACACGTCTACGCACGCACACGTCTACGCACACTCACGTCCACGCACGCTCATGTACGCTCACGTCCACGCATGCACCCCCTATCCATTCACCCACCATCAATTCATTCATTCATTCATACATACATACATACATAGATACATACACATACATACATACATACATACACATACATAGATACAAACATACACATACATACATACATACACACATACATACACAGATACATACACACATAGATATACATACATACACATACATGCATGCATGCATGCATACATACACATGCATGCATACATACACATGCATGCATACACACACATGCATGCATACATACACATGCATACACACACATGCATGCATACACACACATGCATGCATACACACACATGCATGCATACACACACATGCATGCATACACACACATGCATGCATACACACACATGCATGCATACACACACATGCATGCATACACACACATGCATGCATACACACACATGCATGCATACACACACATGCATGCATACACACACATGCATGCATACACACATGCATGCATACACACACATGCATGCATACACACACATGCATGCATACACACACATGCATGCATACACACACATGCATGCATACACACACATGCATGCATACACACACATGCATGCATACACACACATGCATGCATACACACACATGCATGCATACATACACATACATACTTACCTCCCTCGTTCCACCGATGAGCAGGAGGAGGCCGGGAGAGGAGGCGGGGCCACAGACCGGGCAGAGAAGGAGGACTGCAGCAGCGGCGGCGGCGGCAGCAGCGGCGGGTGCACGGAAGTGTGCAGCCCGCCGCAGGAGGTGAGGAGGGGGGCCAGGCACAGGGCCCGGAGGTGGGGGCAGCCTGGGGGGGAGCAGTGGAGCAGGGGACCAGGCAGTGTTGCTGGCGGGCGCACGCGGGTGCAGCCCGCCGGCACATACATTGTAATAGAGGGGGGCGGGCGGTTGGGGGGGACGGCGGGGGGGCCCTGGACAGTCCTGGAGAGTCCTGGAGCTGGAGGGGGGTGAGGAGGGGTGGGCACTTGCCGATCCGCCCCTCCAGATCTGATTGGAGAGCTCCAATCAGATCTGGAGGGGTGAATCCCTGTGATTCCCTCCGATCGGCAGTTTCACTTTTAAACTGCCGATCGGAGGGGTCCTGGGCACGGGGGGGTTAATCCACCCCCTGTGGGGTCATCTACAGGTTGTCACAGAGCAGCAGCATCTGTGACACCTGAGCGACCCGGCTCACAGGGGGTGCAGGAGCTCAAATCTGCCAGGACGTTGTGCAACGTCCTGTGTCGGGAAAGGGCAGAAACACAGGACGTTGCACAACGTCCTATGTCGGGAAGGGGTTAAAGAACTGGCCAGAGACAATTGCCAGTGATGAATATAGTTCAGCACCATCCCTAGCCGGCGCTTCTCTTGGTCCAGATGATTTAAAAGGTCTATCCCATCAAGAGCCATCAAGAGAGATCTCTAGCAGCGCTAAGAAGAGTTGGCTGGGTCAGAGACTGGGTAGTTTTGTCTTCACTATAGTCCCTTGCCAGATCTTTAAAGAATATTTTCTTTGCTATATCAGAGCTTTTAAGTGAAAGAAATATCTGGCTGCAATCACAAAGCTAGGTTATGATACATGGTGCTCTTAGTTTGAGCAGCATCAATCAGATTCCCTTCAAAAGCAGTCTCCACTTTCTATCTACAGATATGGTGAGAATGTTCTAACTGAATATTAACCTCTTAATTTCAGAAATGAATAGTCATGTTTTTTTTAGTATTTTGCAGTATGAATGAACACCGGTGCTCCCCGGGGAGACAGTATTTCATGTGACTACACATTATTTGAAAATATGTGCAAAGCTGCCAACAACTACTTGGATACATAAAAAAGCGTTATTTAATATATAGAAAACAAAACAAAACATTTTTGGGTAGGGGTGTACTGAAATGTCAGTACGGTGACTGTCAGTTTAGCCTTTGGAGGTAGGGGAATGCTAAGCTATCAGTATTGTGATAAACAGCTCAGTCAGGGTTCGACGTTTCCTCTCCCCTTTGGAGCAATAACCTTGCTATTTTGTAGCGTCTCTGCCTTCAGTTACTGCTAGTTGTAGCTTTAGCTTGGTGGTGTCTGCCAACCTGTTGTTCCTATGCTCAGTCTGATCTATTGTTTACTCGGCCTTGAACCTTGCTTCTAATGATCCAATGCCTAGCCCCCGTACCTTTCTGAACCGTGATACGTAACCCGACTATGCTTTGCCTACCCCGGTTTTTATTGCTAGCACTCATTGTATCTGATCCCTCACCTCTTGACTAGCCAGCCTCAAGACTAGCCTGTGATTAGTGACTAGTGTCACAGTATAAATCTTGTTTTTCATGCTTTCAGAAATAAGCCCCAACGGAACCACTCCCGTACAGTTATAGTCAAACAAATCCATTCAAAAATGCAACAAAAAACAGTGGTGAGATGAAAGTTTGTTTAACTGACAACTATTGCTCTTGGTTCCCCACCAAACATACGAATGCTCATACAAGTAACTCCTGGCAGAATAAAAGAATTGGTTGTTTGAATTTAACCCCTTCACGACCTAGGACGTTGTGCAACGTCCTGTGTTTCTGCCTGTTAACGACCCAGGACGTTGCACAACGTCCTGGCAGATTTGAGCTGCTGCAGCTCCTGTGAGTGGGGTCGCTCAGGTGTCACAGATGCTGCTGCTCTGTGACAACCTGTAGATGACCCCACAGGGGGTGGATTAACCCCCCCATGCCCAGGACCCCTCCGATCGGCAGTTTAAAAGTGAAACTGCCGATCGGAGGAAATCATAGGGATTCACCCCTCCAGATCTGATTGGAGCTCTCCAATCAGATCTGGAGGGGCGGATCGGCAAGTGCCTACCCCTCCTCAGCCCCCTCCAGCTCCAGGACTGTCCAGGTGGCCCCCCCGTTCCCCCCAGCCCGCCCGCCCCCCTCTATTATACTGTATCTGCCGGCGGGCTGCACCCACGTGCGCCCGCCGGCAACACTGCCTGGTCCCCTGCTCCAGTGCTCCCCCCCAGGCTGCCCCCACCTCCGGGCCCTGTGCCTGGCCCCCCCCTCACCTCCTGCGGCGGGCTGCACACTTCGGTGCACCCGCCGCTGCTGCCGCCCTGCCGCCGCCGCCGCTGCTGCACCTCCTCTGCCCGGCCCGCCGGTCTGTGGCCCCGCCTCCTCTCCCGGCCTCCTCCTGCTCATCGGTGGAACGAGGGAGGTAAGTATGTATGTATGTATGTATCTATGTATGTATGTATGTGTGTATGTATCTATGTGTGTATGTATCTATGTGTGTATGTATGTATCTATGTATCTATGTATGCATGTATGTATGTATCTATGTATGTATGTATCTATGTATGTATGTATCTATGTATGTATGTATGTATGTATCTATGTATGTATCTATGTATGTATATATGTATCTATGCATGTATGAATGAATGAATAGATGGATGGGTGATGGATGGATGGGTGAATGGATAGATGGATGGGGGGTGCATGCGTGGACGTGTGCGTGCGTGGACGTGAGCGTACATGAGTGTGCGTGGACGTGAGTGTGCGTAGACGTGTGCGTGTGTGGACACGTGTGTGGACGTGTGCGTGTGTGGACACGTGTGGACGTGTGCGTGCATAGATGTGTGTGTGGATAGACGTGTGCGTGCGTGGACGTGTGCATGGATGTGGATGTGCGTGGATGTCAGCGTACGTGTGTGGATGTGTGTGGATGTCAGCGTGCGTGTGTGGATGTGTGCATGCGTGGATGTCAGCGTGCATGTCAGCGTGCGTGCGTGGATGTGTGCATGTGTGGATGTCAGTGTGCGTGCTTGAATGTCAGCGTGCGTGCGTGGATGCCAGCGCGCGTGGATGTCAGCATGCAAGGATGTCAGCGTGCGTGGATGTGCGTGCGTGGATGTGCGCATGCATGGATGTCAGCGTGCGTGGATGTGTGCGTGCGTGGATGTCAGCGTGCTTGAATGTCAGCGTGCGTGCATGGATGTGTGTGTGGATGTGGATGTACGTGCGTGGATGTCAGCGTGCGTGCGTGGATGTGGATGTGAGTGCGTGGATGTGGGTGCGTGGTTGTGTGCGTGCGTGCATGATGGGTGCATAGGTGGATGGATGGGTGCAACAAGGGATCAAGTGTCCTCTTGTTGTAGTCTCTGGGATCATAGTCATGGTGCACTGTATGACAGGTCATTGTCATACAGTGCACCATAACTCTGACCCCAGAGACTGTAGGAAGAGGACACTTCATCCCTTGCTGCAGTCTCTGGATTGACCAGAGGCGATCGAGCGTCATGGGACCTTCGTTGTGGACTACGTCGGAGGCGATCGAGCGTCGTGGGACCTTTGTTGTGGACTACGTCGGATCTTTATAATAAAGATGGAGTCCGAATTTTGTTTGTGTTATTTTTTTCAAATAAAAAGATTTTTCTCTGTGTGTATTTTCTGACTATTTACCAGAGATTCCTAATGGCGGGTCTAACATTGGCCCTATATTATGAATCTCGGGCTTAGTGCCAGCTGCCAATAAAAAGCTGGCATTAACCCCTTTATTACCCAGTTTGCCACCGGCACCAGGGCAACTGGAAGAGCATGGGTACAGCGCCAGAAAATGGCGCTTCAATGAATGCGCCATTTTCTGGGGCGGCTGCGGGCTGCAATTCGCAGCATGGGGGGCCCAGAACGCTTGGGCCTCTCCATGCTGCGGATTCCAGCCCCCAGCTGCCTAGTTGTACCTGGCTGGACCAAAAATATGGAGGAGCCCCATGTCATTTTTTTTCTAGAATTAGTTCTAGAAGAAAAAAAAAGGGCTTTGCTGTATTTTTGGTGGCTAGCCAGGTACAACGAGGCAGCTGGGGGTTGGTGGCAGTCTGTAGCTGCCAAGTTGTACCTGGCTGGACCAAAATTATGGCGGAGCCCCACGCCATTTTTTTTCTAGAATTAGTCCTAGAAAAAAAAATAAAAATGGGCTTTGCTGTATTTTTGGTTGCCAGCCAGGTACAATGAGGCAGCTGGGGGTTGCTGGCAGTCCGTAGCTGCCAAGTTGTACCTGGCTGGATCAAAAATATGGCGGAGCCCTACGCCATTTTTTTCTAGAATTAGTCCTAGAAAAAAATTAAAAATGGGCTTCGCTGTATTTAGATGCATAGTGAACACTTTGAACCCCCAGTGCTTCACAAATTGATCCGTAAAAATGAAAAAAGAAAATTTGTGTGAAAACAAATGTACTTTTTCCTTATTACGAATCAATTTGTGAAGCACCTTGGGGTTCAAAGTTCTCACTATGCATCTAAATGCATTCCTTGGGGGGGTCTAGTTTCCAAAATGGGGTCACTTGTGCGGGAGCTCCAATGTTTAGGCACACAGGAGCTCTCCATACACGACATGGTGTCCGCTAACGATTCCAATAGTTAGAAGACACCATGTCGCGTATGGAGAGCCCCTGTGTGCCTAAACATTGGAGCTCCCCCACAAGTGACCCTATTTTGGAAACTAGACCCCCCAAGGAACATATCTAGATGCATAGTGAGCACTTTGAACCCCCAGGTGCTTCACAAATTGATCCGTAATAATGAAAAAAGAAAATTTGTGTGAAAACAAATGTACTTTTTCCTTCTTACGGATCAATTTGTGAAGCACCTGGGGGTTCAAAGTGCTCACTATGCATCTAGATACATTCCTTGGGGGGTCTAGTTTCCAAAATGGGGTCACTTGTGGGGGAGCTCCAATGTTTAGGCACACAGGGGCTCTCCATACACGACATGGTGTCCGCTAATGATTTCAATAGTTAGCGGACACCATGTCGCGTATGGAGAGCCCCTGTGTGCCTAAACATTGGAACTCCCCCACAAGTGACCCCATTTTGGAAACTAGACCTCCCAGGGAACGTATCTAGATGGGTTGTGAACATTTTGAACCCCCAGGTGCTTCACAAATTCATCTGTAAAATTGAATAAGTACTTTTTTTTTCCATAAAAATTTTCTTTTTCATTTTCACAGATTAATTTGTGAAGCACTGGGGCATTCAAAATGCTCACCACCCATCTAGATAAGTTCCCTGGGGGGTCTAGTTTCCAAAATGGGGTGACTTGTGGGGGAGCTCCAATGTTTAGGCACACAGGGGCTCTCCAAGCGCAACATGGTGTCCGCTAACAATTTGACTGAAAAATCAGCTCAAATTGTTAGCGGACACCATGTCGCGTTTGGAGAGCCCCTGTGTGCCTAAACATTGGAGCTCCCCCACAGGTGACCCCATTTTGGAAACTAGACCCCCCAGGGAACTTATCTAGATGGGTGGTGAGCATTTTGAACCCCCAGGTGCTTCAAAAATTCATCTGTAAAAATGAAAAAGTACTTTTATTTCCATAAAAATTTTCTTTCTTCATTTTTACAGATTAATTTGTGAAGCACTGGGGTGTTCAAAATGCTCACCACCCATCTAGATAAGTTCCCTGGGGGGTCTAGTTTCCAAAATGGGGTCACTTGTGGGGGAGCTCCAATGTTTAGGCACACAGGGGCTCTCCAAATGCAACATGGTGTCCGCTAACAATTTATCTGAAAAATCAGCTCAAATTGTTAGCAGACACCATGTCGTGTTTGGAGAGCCCCTGTGTGCCTAAACATTGGAGCTCCCCCACACGTGACCCCATTTTGGAAACTAGACCCCCCAGGGAATTGATCTAGATGGGTGGTGAGCATTTTGAACCCCCAGGTGCTTCACAAATTCATCCGTAAAAATGAAAAAGTACTTTTTTTTCTACAAAAATTTTCTTTTAGCCTAAATTTCTTCATTTTCACATGGGGAACAGGATAAAATGAATCCTAAAAATTGTTGGGCAATTTCTCCTGAGTACATCGATATCTCATATGTGGTCATAAACCACTCTTTGGGCGCACGGCAGGGCTCAGAAGGGAAGGAGCGCCATTTCACTTTTTGAATGGAAAATTAGCTCCAAAAGTCAAATTGCGCTCCTTCCCTTCTGAGCCCTGCCGTGCACCCAAAGAGTGGTTTATGACCACATATGAGATATCGATGTACTCAGGAGAAATTGCCCAACAATTTTTAGGATCCATTTTATCCTGTTCCCCATGTGAAAATGAAAGAATTGAGGCTAAAAGAACATTTTTGTTGGAAAAATTAAAATGACCATTTTTTCCTTCCACTTTGCTTTAGTTCCCGTGAAGCACCTGAAGGGTTAATAATCTTCTTGAAGGTAGTTTTGAGTAGCTTGAGGGGTGCAGTTTTTGGAATGGTGTCACTTTTGGGTGTTTTCTGTCATGTACACCCCTCAAATGGACTTCAAATGTGATGTGGTCACTAAAAAAAATGGCTTTGTAAATTTTGCTGGAAAAAAGAAAAATTGCTGATGAACTTTGAACCCTTATAACGTCCGAACAAAAATTTTTTTTTTTTCCAAAATTGTGCTGATGTAAAGTAGACATGTGGGAAATGTTATTTATTAACTATTTTGTGTCACATACCTCTCTGGTTTAGCAGAATAAAAATTAATAATTTGAAAATTGCTAAATTTTCAAAAATTTTGCCAAATTTTTAATTTTTTCACAAATAATCGCAAAAATTATCAACCTAAATTTAATACTAACATGAAGCCCAGTATGTCACGAAAAAACAGTCTCAGAATCGCTAGGATCAGTTGAAGCGTTCCAGAGATATAACCTCATAAAGGGACACTGGGCAGAATTGACAAAAATGGCCTGGTCATTAAGGTCAAAATAGGCCGGGGGGTGAAGGGGTTAAACTGCTCAGCCCTTCTCTCTCCAGATATCCTCTGCAGGGGCACAGTTGATAGATGTCCAAAGATATTAAATAGTCATTTTGTCCCAATGAAATCATTGTCTTCTTCTGACCTCAATGTACATGGATGCCTTAACTACCTCCAAAGCAATGGACGAAGTGCCCAAAGATCGGCACTGCTGGAATGAAGACTAAGATCAATGCAGTCTGGTCAAATGGTGCCTTTTATTCTGACGCGTTTTGAAGCCAATACCTCGCTCCTTCCTCAGGGGTTAATCCCTGAGGAAGGAGAGAGGTATTGGCTCCGAAACGCATCGGAATAAAAGGCACCATTTGACCAGACTGCATTGATCCTGGTCTTCATTCCAGCAGTGCGGATCTTTGGGAACTTCGTCCATTATGTTTTTAGTTTCCTGTGCCACATGTATCGTGGGAGTGTGGAGCCTGCAGCAAGCTGGATAAGTGCATATACTGGTTGTGAGTGTCACAACGAACCCAGGTGAGCGAACCATATTGTGATATTGCCTTCCTTTGTCTATCAAAGGATAAGACCCTATGCGCTCTTTTGTCACATTTATTTAGGTTAACTACTTCCAGACCCCCAAGATAAGAAAATATCTAGGAGCACCATGTTCTACTCTGAAACGATATTCTAAAATGTCACTATATGTTAGATCAGGTGCACATGATCAGACACAGCCAGACTCCCAATAGAGAAGGTAGAGATGATTTATTAATGTCTTTGCCTCCCTAATTGATATATACACAGCATTAAATAAGCACTGTGTACATAGTAATCTGAAGCACTAACAGTGCTTCCTCAACAGGACCCAGTGATCATGTGATTGTAAGTTGTAGGAAGAGAGAAGGAACTGTTGGATCCTATGAGACACAGTCATTTTAGTTATGCAATCAGGAGCTAAATTTCTCCTGTAACTATGGCTAATATACCAGATGCCTTTACAAGGGAAACCAGGTGTATTATTAAACAAACAAAAAAAAGTATTTAAATGTTGAAAAGCCCCTCAGAGATCTTTTATGATCCTATGGGGGCACAATCTGTAAATTAACCCCTTAAGGACCGAGTCACTTTGCAGCTTAATGACCGGACCATTTTTTGTAATTCTGACCACTCTCTCTTTATGAGGTAATATCTCTGGAACGCTTCAACGGATCCTAGCGATTCTGAGATTGTTTTTTCGTGACATATTGGGCTTCATGTTAGTATTAAATTTAGGTCGATAATTTTTGCGTTTATTTGTGAAAAAATAAAAAATTTGGCAAAAATTTTGAAAATTTAGCAATTTTCAAATTTTTAATTTTTATTCTGCTAAACCAGAGAGTTATGTGCCACAAAATAGTTAATAAATAACATGTCCCACATGTCTACTTCACATCAGCACAATTTTGGAAGAAAAAAAAAATTTGATAGGACGTTATAAGGGTTCAAAGTTCATGAGCAATTTTTCATTTTTCCAGCAAAATTTACAAAACCAATTTTTTAGTGACCACATCACATTTGAAGTCTCTTTGAGGGGTGTACATGACAGAAAACACCCAAAAGTGACACCATTCCAAAAACTGCACCCCTCAAGCTACTCAAAACTATATTGAAGAAGATTATTAACCCTTCAGGTGCTTCACAGGAACTAAAATAAAGTTGAAGGAAAAAATGGACATTTTAATTTTTGTAACAAAAATGTTCTTTTAGCCTCAATTTTTTCATTTTCACATGGGCAACAGCATAAAATGCATCCTAAAATTTGTTGGGCAATTTCTCCTGAGTACACCGATACCTCATATGTGGTCATAAACCACTGTTTGGGCGTACGGCAGGGCTCAGAAGGGAGGGAGCGCAATTTGAATTTTAGAGCCAATTTTCCGTTCAAAAAGTGAAATGGCGCTCCTTCACTTCTGAGCCCTGCCGGGCGCCCAAACAGTGGTTTATGACCACAAATAAGGTATCGGTGTACTCAGGAGAAATTGCCCAACAAATTTTGGGATGTATTTTATCCCTTTGCCCATGTGAAACTGAAAAAATGTAGGCAAAAAGAATTTTTTTGTGAAAAAAAAGTGTTTTTTTTCATTTTTATGAATGAATTTGTGAAGCATCTGTTGGTTCAAAGTGCTCACTATGCATCTAGATACCTTCCTTAGGGGGTCTAGTTTCCAAAATGGGGTCATTTGTGGGGGGGCTCCAATGTGGAGACACATGGGGGCCCTCCATACGCGACATGGTGTCCGCTAACAATTTGAATGGAAAATGAGCTCAAATTGTTAGCGGACACCATGTCGCGTTTGGAGGGTCCCTGTGTATCTCCACATTGGAGCTCCCCCACAAGTGACCCCATTTTGGAAACTAGACCCCCTAAGGAACGTATCTAGATGCATAGTGAGCACTTTGAACCCCCATATGCTTCAGAAATTCATCCGTAAAAATGAAAAAGAACTTTTTTTTCCACTAAAAATTTTTTTTTTCATTATTACGGATCAATTTGTGAAGCATCTGGGGGTTCAAAGTGCTCACTATGTACCTAGATATGTTCCTTTGGGGGTCTAGTTTCCAAAATAGGGTCACTTGTGGTGGAGCTCCAATGTGGAGACACACAGGGACCCTCCAAACGCGACATGGTGTCCGCTAACAATTTGAGCTCATTTTCCATTCAAATTGTTAGCGGACACCATGTCGCGTTTGGAGGGTCCCCGTGTGTCTCCACATTGGAGCTCCCCCACAAGTGACCCCATTTTGGAAACTACACCCCCAAAGGAACATATCTAGATGCATAGTGAGCACTTTCTACCCCCAGGTGCTTCACAAATTGATCTGTAAAAATGAAAGAAGAAAATTTGTGTGGAAAAAAAAAGTGCTTTTTCATTTTTATTGATGAATTTGTGAAGCATCTGGGGGTTCAAAGTGCTCACTATGCATCTAGATATGTTCCTTAGGGGGTTTAGTTTCCGAAATGGGGTCACTTGTGGGGGAGCTCCAATGTGGAGACACACCGGGAACCTCCAAACGCGACATGGTGTCCGCTAATAATTTGAATGGAAAATTAGCTCAATTTGTTAGCGGACACCATGTCGCATTTGGAGGGTCCCCGTGTGTCTCCACATTGGAGCTCCCTCACAAGTGACCCCATTTTGGAAACTAGACCCCCAAAGGAATGTATCTTTATGCATAGTGAGCACTTTGAACCCCCAGGTGCTTCAGAAATTCATCCGTAAAAATGAAAAAGCACTTTTTTTCCACAAATAATTTGGAATTGGAATTGTTAGCGGACACCTTGTAGGATATGAAGAGCCCCTATGTGCCTAAACATTGGAGCTCCCCCACAAGTGACCCCATTTTGGAAACTAGACCACCCAAGGAACATATCTAGATGCATAGTGAGCACTTTGAACCCCCAGGTGCTTCACAAATTGATCCGTAAAAATGAAAAAAGAAACTTTTTGTGGAAAAAAACGTGCTTTTTCATTTTTATGGATGAATTTCTGAAGCACCTGGGGGTTGAAAGTGATCACTATGCATCTAGATACGTTCCTTCGGGGGTCTAGTTTCCAAAATGGGGTCACTTGTGGGGGAGCTCCAATGTTCAGGCACACAGGGAGGGGCTCTCCATACCCGACATGGTTTCCGCTAACAATTGGAGCTAATTTTCTATTGAAATTGTTAGCAGACACCATGTCGCATATGGAGAACCCATGTGCCACCAGCACAAGGGCAACTGGTAGAGTTGGGGTACAGCACCAGAAAATGCCGCCTCTAATGAATGCGCTATTTTCTTGGGTGGCTGTGGGTCGAAATTTGCAGCGTGGGGGACCCACAACATTTGAGTCTCTCCACGCTGAGGATTCCAGTCAGCCAGCTACCAAGTTGTACATGGCTGGCTACAAATACAGCGAAGGCTTTTTTTTATTTCTAGAACTAATTCTAGAAAAAAAAAATGACGTAGGGCTCCGCCATATTTTTGGTCCAGCCAGGTACAACTAGACAGCTGGGGGCTGGAATCCTCAGCATGGACAACTTGACAGCTACAGACTGCCAGCAACCCCCAGCTGCCTCGTTGTACCTGGCTGTACCTGGCTGCAACCAAAAATACAGCGAAGCCCATTTTTTTTTATTTCTAGAACTAATTCTAGAAAAAAAAAATGACGTAGGGCTCCGCCATATTTTTGGCCCAGCCAGGTACAACTAGACAGCTGGGGGCTGGAATCCTCAGCATGGAAAGGCCCAAGCGTTCTGGGCCCCCCATGCTGCGAATTGCATTCATTGAAGCGCCATTTTCTGGCGCTGTGCCCATGCTCTTCCAGTTGCCCTGGTGCCGGTGGCAAACTGGGTAATAAAGGGGTTAATGCCAGCTTTTTATTGGCAGCTGGCACTAAGCCCGAGATTCATAATATTGGGCCAATGTTAGACCCGCCATTAGGAATCTCTGGTAAGTAGTCAATAAATACACACAGAGAAAAATATTTTTATTAGAAAAAAAACACAAACAAATTTCGGACTCCATCTTTATTATAAAAAGATCCGATGTAGTCCACAACTTAGGTCCCACGACGCTCGATCACCTCCGACGTAGTCCACAACGAAGGTCCCACGATCACCATGCAGGGGGATCAGGGATCCCCATGCAGTGGAATGGGGGATCAGGGATCCCCATGCAGGGGGATCCCTGATCCCCCATCCCCCTGCATGGGGATCAGGGATCCCCATGCAGGGGGATGGGGGATCAGGGATCCCCATGCAAGGGGATGGGGGATCAGGGATCCCCATGCAGGGGGATGGGGGATCAGGGATCCCCATGCAAGGGGATGGGGGATCAGGGATCCCCATGCAGGGGGATGGGGATCAGGGATCCCCATGCAGGGGGATCAGGGATCCCCATGCAGGGGGATGGGGGATCAGGGATCCCCATGCAGGGGGATGGGGGATCAGGGATCCCCATGCAGGGGGATGGGGGATCAGGGATCCCCATGCAGGGGATCAGGGATCCCCATGCAGGGGGATGGGGGATCAGGGATCCCCATGCAGGGGGATCAGGGATCCCCATGCAGGGGGATGGGGGATCAGGGATCCCCATGCAGGGGGATCAGGGATCCCCATGCAGGGGGATGGGGGATCAGGGATCCCCATGCAGGGGGATCAGGGATCCCCATGCAGGGGGATGGGGGATTAGGGATCCCCATGCAGGGGGATGGGGGAGGTCTTACCAGACGTCGGGTGAGAGCGGCGGTCGCAGGCAGGAGGACGGAAGCGGGAGGCGGCGGCGGCAGGAGGACGCAAGCGGGAGGCGGCGGCAGGAGGACGCAAGCGGGAGGCGGCGGCGGCAGGAGGCGGTGAGTACCGGTCACCGGCGGGGGGGCCCAGAAACAGCAGGGGACGGGGGATAGCGGGGGGGGGCGGGCAGATGACACAGCGGGGGACAGGGGGATGAGCCAGGGGGGGGGCAGACACAGCTGGGGGACAGGGGGATGAGCGGGGGGCAGACACAGCTGGGGACAGGGGGATGAGCGGGGGGGCAGACACAGCTGGGGGACAGGGGGATGAGCGGGGGGGCAGACACGGCAGGGGACAGGGGGATGAGCGGGGGGGCAGACACGGCAGGGGACAGGGGGATGAGCGGGGGGCAGGCACAGTGGGGTACAGGGGGATGAGCGGGGAGGGCAGACACAGTGGGGGACAGGGGGATGAGGGGGGGAAGTGATGCACATAATAGGGCACAAGCAGGGGATGATTGCAGGAGCCGGGCACAGCTGACAGCCCGGCTCCTGCAGAGATCATGCAGGGAAGTGCTGACATTCAGCACTTTCCTGCGCGATTTTGATGTGATCGGTCGGTCAGATTGACTGACCGATCACATCGCTCTGAGTGTGGGGACCTCTAACAGGGGTCCCCACACCTCTGCCCCTGACCCTTGGCTGTCACTGACAGCTTTTAGATTTGAGCTGTCACTGTTCGTTTAGGAGCAGTGACAGTTCAAAGCCATGACGAGTATACTCGTCATGATGCGGGAACTGACATCTTTTCATGACGAGTATACTCGTCATTGGTCGTAAAGAGGTTAAATGAAAATGAAATAAATGAAAAGCAGGACAAAAAAGATCTGTTGTCAATTCAAATCACTGTTACCAACTTGCCCCATTAAAAAAAAGTGTCTGATACGTAAAAATAATTGTTACGGAAAGGGGAACAAATTTAAAAAGGAATTTCAGTGGCAGACACATATTTTCATTATTTTCCCACTGCTATTGCATGATATAGGTAAAAAAAATATATAAAAGATGTATGAAATATCAAAACGATGTCCCACATATGTTGAAAAATAATACATAAAAATTATTTGAATATCCAAGCAACAAACATTTTTACAGTCCTTTAAACTGTGTGTACGAAACTAACCAAAGATGTGATTGGTCAAAGGAAGGGGGGGGGTTGGAAAGCCAATATAATTTTCCTCCTAAATTCCTATCTATTTAATGCCATAATCTAAACTATTTTCTAATATACTTGCATTAAAAATTCCCTATCCTTCCCTAATGGCTATTCAATTTTTTTCCCTATTTACTTCTTGATGACGCTTCATTTGAGTATCACATTGCATGCTGGGATACTAAATAGAGCGTCATTAGGAGTCACTGTTGCTGCCCCCTCCCTGAAGCAAAACGTCATCAGTGATGCTTCTTTCAGGGGCTTTGCTAGTCCATGCACATTGTGTGATGTAGACAATGACAGTGCTTTCTCTGTTGTTGGCTCAGATCAGGAGTAACGAGCTGGCAACAGAGCGGTGTCAGAATACCCCACATGCAGAGACTACTTATCTCACTTGCAAGGGTGGCGTTGGTCTCTGAATGCCAGGTATTCTGACACCGCTTTGTTGGCAATTAGTTACTACTGGTTAGAGTCAACAACAGGGTGCACACTGCCATTGTGCATATCACACAGTGAACAGGACTAGCTAAGCTACTAAAATGAGCGTCACTGATGATGCTTCGTTTTATGGAAAGGGCAGAAGCTTTGACAGTGACCGCTCACTTTGCCCCCTGATAACACTTCATTTGAGTATCGCAGTCTGCATTGGGATTCTCAAGTAGAACAACATCAAAAAGAAACTAGGGGAAAAAATAACAGCATAGCAGTTAGACAGTGTTGTAAGGGACGTATAGCATATTTTTAATGCAAGTATATTAGAAAATAGTTTAGATTATGGCACTAAATATTATTACTACTAAATATATAGGGACTTAGACTCAAAATTACTTTGCCTTTGGACCACCCGTTTGCACTGAATTTTCTTTTGTTCACTTGCTTCCTAAATGCAAATGTAAAAAACTTTCTAAGTAGTCATTAAAAGTTTTTCTTCTTATTTTGCTGCCGTAGAGCTTCTCTAAATCCTATATCTAGACGAGCACATTGTACAAATATTACAAATCCATAAGAGAACTTGCTCCTGACAGCTCTCTCTACGTAAACGTCCTTCTCTCAGTGTTAGAGATAGCAGAAGGGATAGAATGAGAGGAAAATAACCTACACTTAAGAAGGAAAGCACATGAAGAGCATATGCTTTCAATAGTGGAGCTGTGTTGATTAACTTAAGGTACCGTATTTTTCGCTTTATAAGACGCACCTGATTATAAGACGCACCCCCAAATTTGGTGAAGGAAAAGAGAAAAAAATAATTTTTAATATTAAATGGGGTCCATCTTACAATGCCAGTGTCCGTCTTACAAATCATATTGGGTATATGTCCCTCATAGCCCCCCTCATCCTGGTACATGGTCCCTCATCCTGGGATATAGCCCCCTCATTCTATAATTAGCCCCCTTAATTTGGATATGGCCCCCTTATATTGGATATAGCCCCCTTGTGCTGGCATATGTCCCCCTGTAGCTGGCACACGTCCCCTGCAGCTGGCACACATCCCCTGTAGCTGGCACACGTCCCCTGTAGCTGGCACACGTCCCCTGGAGCAGGCACACATCCCCTGGAGCAGGCACACATCCCCTGGAGCAGGCACACATCCCCTGCAGCTGGCACACATCCCCTGCAGCTGGCACACATCCCCTGCAGCTGGCACACATCCCCTGCAGCTGGCACACATCCCCTGCAGCTGGCACACATCCTCTGCACAACTGGCACACATCCCCTGCACAACTGGCACACATCCCCTGCACAACTGGCACATGTTGTCTTACTGGTGTCTCCCATCTTGTTGCTGCAGGACCGGAGCGAGCAGTGGGAGCCGCCATGTTTTTTGTGGCCAGCTGCATTCAGTAACAGTAGAGGCTTCAACAAAATGGCCGCCGCCATAGTGGAGATAGGCGGCCAACCGAGGTTTCTGCCTCTACCGGCCAGCTGCTGCACAGTGACTGCACAAAAAACATGGCGGCGCCCACCAAACGCTGCAGCCGGTAGATCTCCGTTGCTCCGGTCCTGCAGCTGTGCCCCCCCCACCCACCGGAAGCTGCCGCTAAGCCGCCGCACCCCTCACCACCCCCCCACCGGTAATATTACATTTTTTTTTTTTTAACATTTGCTTTTTAAGACGCACCCCCATTCTCCCTCCAGTTTGGGGGAACAAAAGTGCGTCCTAAAAAGCGAAAAATACGGTATGTTATGACATCTGTATAAATCTTTTTTCTCTATTTGAAAGGTTTACATAGCTCTTTAGAAGGCACTATTGTTCTAGCAGATTGAAGTTGGCACTGTAGCAATGATTAGACAATGATTGTCTCAATACTGAAAATATTACAAAATAATCTTTATATTTTGATGCACTGTATGTTAAAATGAAATATTTGCTATTTATATTGTACCCTCTTACTTTCTTCTGCTACAAGCAAAAGTAATTTGTAAAACATCGACAACGTCAAAGAATTTTAATTCCAATTAGTTCATACAACTTTAGTCTTCTGAGGAGCTGCAAGGAAGCTCTAGATAATTTGCTTTTCTTATCATTTCTGTCTCTCACTTCTACTTGGCTAGTGATAGTATGTTAGTATAAATCCCTATTCTCCATTATCTCACTCTGTGTCCCTTCAAACCTATGGTGCACTTTATATCTCAAAGAAATAAATGATTCCTGTTATATACAAATGTAGTTTATTATAGGCAATTATAATACAATAATATGTGTTAAAAAAGGTATAAAAGAAAAAAAAAGTGTAATACATCTCCATAGAGACACAGGTCTAAGCAACCTTCTATAAAAAGAAAAAAAAAAGAAAAGACAGTTTCCGGCAGTGATTTAGTTACTTTTTTTCAATCAATAATTAATACACAAATATATTCTATAGAAAATTATTGGTCTGACATTATGAAACAGGACCAAAATCCCATTGCTTGCTGCATCTTACAGTGTCACAGGTGAGCCTGCATCTGTGTCATGATGTGACATAATTTTCAGATCCTTTAAGTTGCTGGGGACTGCTGACATCTGCAAAAACAAAAGACAGACAATATAGTAGTGTGTACGGCAAGGAGGCCAAGTCTGTACATCTTACAAACCCACCAGCTTCCTGGGAAAGAGAGAATATACCCCATCTTTAACACGCAGTCTCATTTGAGGAACTGTGGTAGGAAATAGGCTCAGGCCCCACTTTCTCTTAGCCAGGCAATTTTCAAGTGAGAAACAAACATTAGAAATTACTCAGGGTAAAACCTTTGCTGCACCTGGCTGTTCACCAGTTATAGAGAGGTTTAAAAGACTAACCACACAGAGCGACTGTATAAACAACACGTGAATTAATTACTACTAGAGATGCTACTAACTTGGAAGTATAGCTGCAGTCTACCAGATAAGAAATCACAATAATGTAAAAAAGACAGAGAAAAATGGCCCCGATTCATCAGATTGGTGTTTTGTACTCTAATAAATCTGATTCAATCAATTGATTGAATTTATTGAATCCTAACAAGTCCTGGGTGAATGGCCAACTGAGACCAATTTCCTCATCTGTAAGACTGGTCTGATAACTTGTGTAAAATGAGCTTAGAGTATCTGGTAGCTTGAATAAAATAAAACATTCATTTATTCCTCATGCACCATTGCAGATGTATTAGGCTTTTTCATGTATAAAAGAAAATCCACCCATGTGACATTTACAAAATTATAGCCTGGGAATTCATAACCAAAGAACAGAACAAAAATGTATTAACAGAGATAAGCGGACCCGTGGAAGTTGACTCTATGACAATGCCCAACAGCACACCTCCTCTCTCCTCCTTGGTCTCCCACGCTGCACAGGTTCCCAAGGAGTGAGCCTAAGTCGCATGACTGCGCTCCTGCTCTGCACTTACAGTTCCAGGGCTCGATTTCCAGGGAGTTCCCCATAGCCTATGGCTGAGAGGTACTGGATATATAAGGCATCCTTCCATTATATGCTTGCATATACATTCAGTCATGTGCCAGCTAGACTGTAGCTGGCCTTGCTCAATACAAGTGTATTGAATGAGACTGGCTACAGTTTAGTCATAATGTGGCTGGACGTAAGCAAGCTGCATACTTGCAGTCATATGAACACCTGCTCCTGGTGCCTACATCAGAGAATCCTTATAGCACTCAGTAGGTGCTGTGAGGATTCATTAGTATGCAGTCACATAGAGTGACTGAAATCTTGTAATTCAGGATCAGACAATGTCTTTAATTCCTTCATGACCTTTAACGTAAGCCTGATATTGACTGATTTAATCAAACATCATGCGCATCCAACCACCAAACATCTGTTCGTGGCTGTTAATTTGTTAAATCTTGCTGTCAATTGCAGACAGAGGGATTTAACATGTGCCGATAGGGGGGCACATCATTACCTGCTCCTATCAGCAAACCCAATACGTGCTCGCGGTGCAACAATGGGTTGTTATGACAGCTGGGGCTCAGCTAATGACCACTGTGTCTGTCATTGCCAGCCTGCATCCATAGGAGATTGTAATATTTGCTATACAGAGGAGTCCTAATGCACTATTCTATAAGGCACAAATGATCAAACAATCTCAGCTTTAATTCCACTGATGGGAGTATTAAATACAATAAAAAGAGGGGAAAAAAAGTTTTTAAACAATGAAAAAAAGAAAAGAAAAAATTTCAAATCAACATACTTTTACTCCTTTAAAAAAAAAAAATACATATTTGGTATTGCTGTGTCCTTAAAAGTCCAATCTATCAAAATCTAAAATAGATTAATGAAATTGACAATTGGTTAACAGCATAACAAGAGAGTACACAATCAAAATACCAGAATTACAATTTTTTGGCAGCTGCAAAGTTGCAATAAAATGCAGTAAGATTTGATCAAAACGTTGTATCTACCCCAAAATGGTACGAGTAAAATTGTCTGCTCAGTATGCAAACAATAAGCCTTCACACAGCCCCATATCCTGAAAATGAAAAAATTACGGGTCACAGAAAATGGAACAAAAGCAAACATTTTTTCTTACAGATTTTAGAATTTTTTTTCACCACTTAAATAAAAATAAAACTGTGTGTTTGATATCAAGTACTAGGTAGAATTGTGAGGGCACTTCCGGGAACCTGTCACCTGATTTTAAGTCCCTACACTATCTCTAGCTGTCCCTACACGTTCCTAGCAGCTCCCTATCTATCCCTTTATTATCTAAAGTGTCCCTATTAAACATGTGTAAAAGAAGTATAAACTTACTGCAGTCCCCGAGGTTGGGGGACTGGGTAGGCGTGGCCACGCTTCCTTCATCACTCCTCCGTGTGGTAATGCACGACCCGCTGGGCGGCATTATTCTGTTATCCCGCCCTTCTGTGTACTTCTATGCAGCGGCCGGGCGTCACATCTGGTGCGGTGCATTATGGGGCCGATCACGTTTTCGGCCCCAGTGCATTATGGCTTGATCACGTGATCGGCCCGGCTCCGCGCATGTGCAATGCGCTTATTGAAGCCGGGTCGATCACGTGATCAAGCCCATAATGCACTGGGGCCGATCACGTGACCAGCCCATAATGCACCATGCCGGATGTGACGCCTGGCCGGTGCATAGAAGTACACAGAGCGTGGGAGATTCCAAATACAGGGGGCAGAGAGGACACAGAATAATGCCGCCCAGCGGGTCGTGCATTACCACACGGAGGAGTGATGAAGGAAGCGTGGCCACGCCTACCCAATCCCCCAACCTCGGGGACTGCAGTAAGTTTATACTTCTTTTACACATGTTTAATAGGGACACTTTAGATAATAAAGGGATAGATAGGGAGCTGCTAGGAAGGTGTAGGGACAGCTAGAGATAGTGTAGGCACTTAAAATCAGGTGACAGGTTCCCTTTAATGGATCTCAGGATGGACAAAGGCTGGGAGCTGACCCTAGTATTCACTGCTGGAAATGTGTGTTCACATTTTCAGCAATGGATTTTGGGGTCAGCTCCCAGCGTTAGTCTATCCTGAAGTCCATCGTGGTATCTCAAACTGACCTGGGGAACATTGCTCAGTCAGATTCACCATATAATGAAAATAGTAAACAAAAACTCCAAAAAATAACTGTGGAACTGCACTGTTTTTGCAATTTCAACGAACTTGGATTTTTTTGTTTTTTTCTGTGCATCACATGATAAAATTAGTGATGTCAGTCAAAAGTACAACACATCTCACAAAAGAAAAAAGTTCTCATATGGCTATGTGGACAGAAAATAAAATAGTTATGGCTCTTCAAAGTAGGGGAGAATAAAACAATAGCACAAAAAAGCTGAGAACCACAAGATATTAAAAGAGGTTAAAGTTTTAATGCAATTATGATTGATATTTGGAACTGTTCAGAGTTCCCTTCACCTTGACGAAAGCTCCAGTTCCAGCTGCCATAAAACAGCTCCAACGCATAATGCTGCCTCCACTATGCTTTACTGTGGCTATGGTGATCTTTTGGTAATGTTTTGTGTTAAATATACTTTTTGAAATTATGGACAAAAAATGTAACAAGCTTTGGACAGATGTGATGTAGGTCTTAAGAAAATATAGCCGGGCATGGATGTTTTTCTGTCTTGCCACCTTACCCCAAAAGCGAGACATATGAAGAATATGGGAGATAGCTGTTGCATGCAGTACACAACCAATAATTGCTAGAAATTGTTGCAGCTCCTTAAATATTGCTGTAGACCTCTAGGTAGCCTACCGAGACAATTTTCTTCTCGTCTTTTCACCCATTTTTGAGAGACCTCAAGTTCTAAGTAATATCACTGTTGTACCAAATTTAAGTCATTTCTTGACGACAGTCTTTCCAGTGCTCCATGGTCTATCTAATGCCTAAGAAAATGTTTGTACCCTTTTCTTGACTTGGCTATTAACAATGAGATCCCTTTGCTATGTTTTAAATTGTTCATGAACCATGAATTTTGCTGTAAAATGCAACTAAAAAAATATCATGAAAATCCTATTACAACACCTAAATTTTATATGGAGTTAAACAGAATCACTTTAAGTTATGGCAGCTGTGTCTGGTCTATTTAACATACGTCTTTTGATTCACTATTTCTGAACCACATCTAATTTACTTTTGTTACTATTGTTTTCTCAAATTGATTTGTTTCTCAATCGATTTGCACAGATTACAGGTGAAAGTAAAGGTGGAAAAAAGTGCTGAAATAAATCCTCTTAATTTTTAACAAGACAAAAACCTAGCATTTTAACAGGTGTGTACACTTTTTGTATCTATTGTAGCCGAGGAGAAAGTTTGCACCGTCACAGGCAAAGGCATGCCTCGGTTTGCTCAAGATAATATTATTTTAATTGATTAGGTCTTTACCTTCAATGCCAATGTCAATATGTAATTCATAGGTAATTTCATTTGACAACTATGAAAGTAAAGCTCAGAGGATTAAGGTAACTCCTACGAGATAACAAACATCTCGTCATGGCTCATCAATTTCGCTTGTCCAGCCTAACAGGTTCCAGAAAGCAATGAGGAAAAAAATGACGACATTCAGATCAAATGTCAACTACAACACTTAGACCATTACATGTAATTGATCACTCAAACAATGAGATGACGTGTAAGGGAGGGATGGTTTGGATCAGGAGTGAGTATTTATTTCAGAATGAGATCTACTTTTTTTGTTGCAAAAAATTAAATCAATCTAAAAGGGAACCCATGATGGATACATTCTTTGCATGCTTTTTTATTTTTTAAACAATAGTGGTTGTGACTCCTTACTGCACTTGCTCTAGAGCCATGGCTTTTTGATTCAGGATGCTGGAGTTGTATACATTCATAGTGAGCATTTTACTAGATAAGGATGGTAACAAGATCGTTGATATGCAATGCTATAAGAAGACAATTTTCCTATAGTCTGATGATTAGACATTTAAGATGCTTTTTAAACTTAGATAAATAGTAGGAAATGTTTCAAAATAAAGATATAAGTAATGCTTACCCCATGAATCTCCTGTAGCTGCAAAAATTACATGAATGATGAATGAAATCTCATTACTTCCCATGCTGGCGGGTCCCAGGAGTAGCAGGGTGTTGGTTTCGTTAGATAAAAAAATTATTATTTCTTTATTTTATCAAGACCCCTATTTGGCCATGTGTGAAAAAAATGCTCTATGAGCTATTGGTCCACATTGAGAAGTTTGCCAGTAAGTCATGTTTCACTACACTAAACACTAGTAATGTGATTTCTCTCACAAGGGTAGCTTTGAAAGTCTTGCCATTTGGAGAGTTGTGGAGCATGGTTATTGACATGGTAGACAGGGCTCTGGAGTCAGAGTCAGTATAAGATGGGCCGACTTCAACTCCTAAAAAATATAATAAATTGGGTACAGTAGTGTAATGCAGTATGTGCTTAATATTATTATTATTATTAATTATTATTATGTTCTATCAAAGTAGCTTGATTATTGTATAATAATGATAATAATAATAATTGAAGCCTGATGTTCCCATTATACTACAATAAATGTATCATGGAAGAAATAGAACTTATTTTCCAGCTCACCTGTCCCTTTGTGTGCACGGGGGAATTCTATCAGTCAGTCCAGAAATACAGAAAAGTGTCCAGCACAGATAGGTAAAACTCCAAATTTTATTGCAATTTCAGAAAAAGCATCAATTGTATCTTGTACTATTTGTACTTTCTACTATACATGTAACTATTGTATATCATGTGACTTGTGAGCGGAGATGTCTTCCCCGGGATATTTAAACCTGGAAGTTACAACATGATGCCAGGTTATGGTTACGAGGTCTTGATCCCTCTTAGTGCATAAATTGGTGTTTGGGATATACCACGTTATATTTCTGCATGTACTGCCTCTTCTACACATGCTTTTCCTGAAGTTAGAATAAATATTTGGAGTTTTACCTGTCTGTGCTGGACACCTCTCTATAATTCTGGAATAAATTTATCACTTAAACATAAGCCATGTAAGAAAGAGTCGGAGTCGTAGACTCAGAGTTGGGGAAATTGAGGAGTTGAAGTTTTGCCTTACCGACTCCACAGCCCTTATGGTAGACACAGGGTCCTTAAGTAGCCTGTATTTCTTGATTGTGAAAAAACTGGAAATTACACAAAAGTATATTTGCAACAGGGAATGCCAAACGTATGAATATGTCTTAAAAAGAAGAGGTAGCAGCATGCTGCAAAGTTTCTAATTTATTCTTTTTATGAAATATAGGCGCCAAGTTTTTTGAGACAACCAGAATGTTTTTGTGTTTGACTCTCCACAATCATTGTCCTACCTATTTTGGGTTATTGATACTATTCAATGTCTCATTTTTTTTTTTTTAAAAACTCTTGGACTGGTTTCACACTTCAGTTTTTTCCCTGATCAGTGTCCATCCGGTTTGTGCGCCAAGACCAGGAGAGGAACTTGCAGAGAAAAACTATAAATTAAATATTGACACCTGTTCTGGGTTTTGGAGACACTCCTGGTTTTGGCACACAATCCGGTTGGAACCTGAATAGGGAAAAAACTGCAGTGTGAAACCAGCCTTAGATGCTATACATATAAAAGCATCTTTTTTTTTTCCCAGTCCTGGACTGATGCTTTAAGTCTAAGTCCCCTGTCCCTGGTCTTATACTCACCCTCCATTGTCTTCACCTTTTTCAGCATCACATCGGTCCAGCAGTGACATCTTGTGACTAACTTCTGCCTTGAAGTCACATACAAGTCTATTATAGCCAGAATAAGGTCACTATGAATCTCTTATAGGGTTGTATTGAGTTGTGACTTTTGGTATGCTGCATGAAACAATGGAGCTGTCAGCAGGTCACAAACTGGAGAAGACAGACAGAAGCTGTGCTGATAACAGATGAAGATGTATATAAGACAGGGACAGGGCACTCAAATTTAAAGCACCATTCCGAAAATGCTAGTTTCATTTCATAAGTTAGCATTTAAAAGGTAAGCTATCATCGGAAAATTATTTATTGTTTGAATCAAGTTCTTGTGTTACATTTAAAGAGGACCTGTCACCAAAACAGGCATGGTGATCTATTTACAGCACTGGATGCAGCATGTCTGCAGCATCCAGACAAGGGGTCCCCCAGCACTTGAGCAGCCCTGTACCCCGAGATAATACACTTAGAAAACTTACATCGTCCAGCCATAAAGGAGGTGGCTAGGGGCTGCAGCAAAAGGGCAGATTCACACCCCCTGAATGTGTAATCTGCTCACCGCTGCCAATCATTCTCTCCCTCTTCTCCAGCATTAAACAGAGTTTTTTTTTTCTTTTCAGAACTTGCTGTTTGGCCCCACCCCTCAGGGGGCAGGGCTAAATGGCCATTTCTGGGAGAGAAAAAAAAACTCTGTTTAATTAATGCTGCTGAAGAGGGAGAGAATGATTGGCAGCGGTGGGCAGATTACACATGCAGGGGGTGTGAATCTGCCCTTGACTGCAGCCCCTAGCCACTTTCTTTATGGCTGGACAATGTAAGTTTTCTAAGTGTATTATCTCGGGGTACAGGGCTGCTCAAGTGCTGGGGGACCCCTTGTCTGGATGCTGCAGACATGCTGCATCTAGTGCTGTAAATAGATCACCATGCCTGGTTTGGTGACAGGTCCTCTTTAATCTCTTCCGATATACACACACACTGCTCAAAAAAATAAAGGGAACATTTAAACAAGACAATGAAATTCCAAGACAATCACACTTCTCTGAAATTAACCAGTCCAGTTATGAAGCAACACCGATTTTCTTTTGCTGTTGTACAAATGGAACAGGTAGAAATGATAGGCAATTTGCCAGACAACCCCTTAAAGGAGTGGTTCAGCAGGTGGTGACCACAGACCATTTCTCTGTTCTTTTTGACTATTCTTTTGGTCACTTTTGCATTTTGTCATTGCTCTCACCCCTAGAGGTAGCATGAGGCGGTGTTTACAACCCAGAGAAGTTTCTCAGGTAATGCAGTTCATCCAGGAGGGCAACAACCAAGAATCAGGACTGCTACCTCCTCCTTTGTGCAAGGAAAAATATGAGCAGAGCCAGAGCGTTGCAAAATGATCTCTAGGCTACTAATATCCGTGGTGTTATGAGGCCTCGACATCCACAATTGGGTATTCTGCTTATAGCCCAACACCGTGCAGGATGATTGGCATGTGCCAGAGAACACAAAGATTGGCCTGTCCAAAACTGTGACATTTTTAAGGAGGGAGAGAGGATTTAATAATCAAGAGAACAGGGGTAGAGGAGCACTAATCAGCTCCCTGCGCAGATGGAAATAAAACACTTGTTAGTGGCATAAGGTTTGTGAAGATATCAAGCCCATGTAACACATGTAGCAGGAGCCACAGTGTTTTGCCACCTGGAAGCAGCAGGAGGTAAAGGAGAAGCTGCAGAAAATGGGGGTATTTGTGAAAGGTAATGAGGGAACAAGAGTACAAGGGGAGTGTAGGTTGTTTAGCATATGGGGGGTGCAGAATGTGACAGAGGGGTGCAGAGTGTGTGTTATAGAGGAGTATGTGAGAGTACAGACTGTGTGAGATGTGGCGATGAAGTCTGTTGGATATGGGGGTGCAGCCAGTATGAAATGTGGGGTTTAGGAACTGTGAAATAGAGAACCAGAATGTAGGTGAAAATGAGGGAGAAGGTAAGGGATTCACCATGGAGCTTCAGATATAAGGAACTTTTACTGTAGTGTTTGGGAGGGGGAATCAGGGTGTTCACTCAGCAAACAAAGTGAAAGACAGTGTGAGAGCACATTAGGGGGAGAGCAATATATGAAGGACAGCATGGCGGCATGTTATGGAGGCTGTACAGTAAAAAGGGAGCAAAGTATGGAGAGAGGGCAATGTGTGGAAGGGCACGAAAGATGTGGACAGTGTGGGGGCCATTCTTCAAATGGCATACATTATGTTGTCTGGACAGCATATTTGCCACGGTTCATAAGGGGTGATGGTATGACGGATATTTTTCATAAGGAAAGACAGTGTGGCAGCCAGAGTTCATTGCGGAGGGATGCTATAGTGGTTATGGCTATAGAAGCCTATTGGGAAATACTTAGAACGGACTTCAATCTCCAAAATCCCCACTAACCTCATTACCATCACTTGCACTCTTTCATCCCCCTCTTTTAACTGCGCTCTCTGGAATCCACGATCTGCATGCAACAAACTTCCTTTCATTCACAATTACTTCCTTACCAATTCTCTAAACCTGCTGGCCCTCACAGAAACCTGGATCCAGGATTCAGACACTGCTTCCCCGGCTGCTATTTCTCACGGCGGCCTACACTTCTCTCACTCCCCTAGACCTGGGAACAGACGTGGCGGTGGAGTTGGCCTCCTCCTGTCCCCACAATGTACTTTCCAGGTCATTCCTCCAGCCCCATTACTCTCATTCCCTTATTTTGAGGTCCATACCATTAGGCTATTCCATCCCCTCCATCTCAAAGTAGCAGTGGTATACCGCCCCCCATGGTCACTCACCCAGTTCCTCGACCATTTCTCCGCTTGGCTCCCGCATTTCATGTCCTCAGATTTACCAACCCTTATTCTGGGAGACTAACATTCCCATAAACAGCCCCATCTCCCCATCTGCATCCCAGCTCCTATCTCTAACTACCTCTCTTGGCCTATCATACCTCTCAACCTCTGAGACGCACGAAAACGGTAACACCTTTGACCTGGTCTTTACCCGGCTCTGCTCATCCTCCCCTTTGGATAACTCACCTCTGCTCTCTGACCACAACATTCTCTCCTTCTCACTCACTAACCGTCGGCCAACACAGCCCAATCCTACCTATCACACATCCAGAAATCTACAGGCCATTAACCCTCAAGCACTCACAGACTCCCTCATCTCATCTCTGTCCACAATCTCTTCAATCTCCTGTCCAGATCAGGCAGTAAATCACTACAATGACTCTCTCAGAAGCTCCCTGAACCAAGTAGCGCCCCTCACCCTCAGAACCTCCAAACAGAGAACAAAACAGCCCTGGCTCACACCACAAACTCGATTCCTCCAGCGATGCTCTAGGAGTGCTGAACGTCTATGGAGGAAAACTCGCTCACCAGGAGACTTTATCCATTACAAATTCATGCTAAAAACCTACAACTCTGCCCTTCACCTAGCCAAACAGACCTACTTCACCACCCTGGTCTCCTCACTGTCCAACAATCCAAAAAAACTCTTTGACACCTTTCACTCTCTCCTCAGTCCTAAAGTGCAGGCCCCCATCACTGACCTCTGTGCTGATGACTTGGCTTCCTATTTCATGGAGAAAATAGACAACATCCGCCAGGAAATCAGCTCTCAGCCTCCAAGCGCTGCCACCCCCCATTCTTCCCCACATCTCCTCCGGTTCACTCTCCACATTCGACCCAGTCACAGAAGAAGAAGTCTCCAGGCTCCTTTCTTCCTCTCGTCCCACCACATGCACTACTGACCCCATTCCCTCACACCTGCTCCAATCCATCTCTCCAGTCGTCACCACTCATCTAACCAAAATCTTCAATCTCTCCCTCTCTTCTGGCATCTTCCCCTCCTCCTTCAAACACTCAATCATTACTCCATTATTAAAGAAAACCACTCTCGACCCAACCTGCACAAATAACTACAGACCAGTCTCCAATCTCCCCTTCATCTCTAAACTCTTGGAGCGCCTGGTCTATTCCCGCCTCACCCGTTACCTCTCCGCTCACTCTCTTCTAGATCCATTACAGTCTGGTTTCCGCCCCCTTCACTCTACAGAAACCGCCCTCATCAAAGTGACCAATGACCTTCTGACAGCAAAACGTAATGGTAACCACTCTCTGCTTATTCTCCTTGATCTCTCTGCAGCTTTTGACACTGTCGACCATCAGCTCCTACTCTCTATGCTGCATTCCATTGGCATAAAGGACACTGCTCTCTCCTGGCTCTCCTCCTATCTTTCTGACCGCTCTTTAAGTGTATCTTTTGCTGGCGCCACTTCTTCCCCTCTTCCCCTCACTATTGGGGTCCCTCAGGGTTCAGTCCTTGGCCCCCTCCTCTTCTCTCTCTACACGGCCCTGATTGGACAGACCATCAGCAGATTTGGCTTTCAGTACCATCTTTATGCTTATGACACACAACTATACACTTCAGCCCCTAACCTTACCCCTGCGGTATTAAAGAACACCAATGACTGTCTAGCTGCAGTTTCCAATATCATGTCCACTCTCTATTTGAAACTAAACCTTTCCAAAATTGAACTTCTTCTGCTCCCCACATCCACTAACCTCCCTAAATCGGACATCTCTCTCTCAGTTTGCGGCACCACGATAACGCCTAGGCAGCAGGCTCGTTGTCTGGGTGTTATGTTTGACACCGATCTCTCCTTCTCCTCCCACACACAATCTCTTGTCCGCTCCTGTCGCTTACACCTGAAGAATATCTGTGCAGTCCGCCCCTTTCTCACCCTGGAAACAACAAAAACCCTCACCGTGGCCCTAATCCATTCCCGCCTTGACTATGGCAATTCTCTATTAAGCGGCCTCCCCCTCACCAGACTTTCCCCTCTCCAGTCCATCCTTAACCCCTTCACGACCCTTGGCCCTACATTTGGGCCATGAAAACCAAGTCGTTCCCGACCCTTGGCCCTAGGGGTGGGCCATGGAAGGATCGGGCTCCTGCAGGCCGAGTGAGGGTCTCACTGACCTGTCACTCGGCCTGCAGGTACATGGGGAGTTGTACAACACCCCAGGGGGGGTCGATTTGCCCTCACCCCCACACCCCGGCTACAGGCGCGGTGATTGGCGCTCAAAAGTGAAAGTGAAAATCACCGCGCCTGTAATGCTTCCCTGCCTGCCGCTGCTATCCCTACCCTCCGATCTGCTCCCCTGTCATTATCTAACTGCCCCCCTGTCTCCCACCTCTCTTTCCTGCCCCCTCTTCATCTCTCTTACCCCCCCTCCACTTCCTGTCCCTGCCGCCCGCTTCCTGTCCCTGCGCCCGCTTCCTCTTCCTGCCGCCCGCCTCCTCCTCACTGCCCCCGCTTCCACCTAAGTGCCCCTGTCAGCCCCCCATCCCCTGCCAGGCCCCCTCTTCCCCCTTCCTGCCCCCCCCGATCACCGGAGTGGCGATCGCCTCTCCCACTCACCCCTCCGGCGGCCCGGCTGTCAGCGCTGCGTCCCGCTCCTCCTCCTCTTCTGCGCCGCCTCCGGGATCTGACAGCTCTGTGCTGGAGCTGTCAGATCACTTCTACAGCTAGATCCTGAGGATCCAGCTGTAGAAAGTGATCTGACAGATCCAGCACAGTGATCCACAGTGACCATTATGTGATCACTGTGGATCACTGTGCTGGATCTGTCAGATCACTTTCTACAGCTGGATCCTCAGGATCTAGCTGTAGAAGTGATCTGACAGATCCAGCACAGTGATTCACAGTGACCATTATGTGATCACTGTGGATCACTGTGTTGGATCTGTCAGATCACTTCCTACAGCTGGATCCTGAGGATACGTTCCCTGGGGGGTCTAGTTTCCAAAATGGGGTCACTTGTGGGGGTGCCCTAATGTTTAAGCACACAGGGGCTCACCAAACGCAACATGGTGACAGCTAACAATTTAAGCTGATTTTTATTCAAATTGTTTGCGGACACCATGTCGCGTTTGGAGGGTCCCTGTGCGTCTCCACATTGGAGCTCCCCCACAAGTGACCCCATTTTGGAAACTAGACCCCCCAGGGAACATATCTAGATGGGTAGTGAGCATATTGAACCCCCAGGTGCTTCACAAATTAATGAAAACAAAAAGATTTTTGCAGAAAAAAAGTACTTTTTCATTTTTACAGATTAATATGTGAAGCACTTGTGGAGGAGCTCCTATGTGGAGACGCACAGGGGCTCTCCAAATGCAACATGGTGTCCGCTAACAATTTGAGCTCATTTTGCATTCAAATTGTTAGCGGACACCATGTTGCGTTTGGAGAGCCCCTGTGCGTCTCCACATTGGAGCTCCCCCACAAGTGACCCCATTTTGGAAACTAGACCCCCAAAGGGACGTATCTAGATGCATAGTGAGCACTTTCAACCCCCAGGTGCTTCACAAATTGATCCATAATAATGAAAAAAGAAAATTTTTGTGGAAAAAAAAAGTGCTTTTTCATTTTTATGGATGAATTTGTGAAGCACCTGGGGGTTCAAAGTGCTCACTATGCATCTAGATACGTTCCTTGGGGGTCTAGTTTGCAAAATGGGGTCACTTGTGGGGGAGCCCCAATGTTTAGGCACACAGGGGCTCACTAAACACAACATGGTTACAGCTAACAATTTGAGCTGATTTTTATTCAAATTGTTAGCGGACACCATGTCGCGTTTGGAGGGTCCCTGTGTGCCTAAACATTGGAGCTCCCCCCAAGTGACCCCATTTTGGAAACTAGACCCCCCCAGGGAACATATATAGATGGGTAGTGAGCATATTGAACCCCCAGGTGCTTTACAAATTGATCTGTGAAAATGAAATAGTACTTTTTTTTTTCACAAAAAATTTCTTTTAGCCTAAATTTTTTCGTTTTCACATGGCAACAGCATAAAATTCATCCTAAAGTTTGTTGGGCAATTTCTCCTGAGTACACCGATACCTCATATGTGGGCAGAAACCACTGTTTGGGCGCACGGCAGGGGTCAGAAGGGAAGGAGCGCAATTTCACTTTTTGAATGTAAAATTAGCTCCAAAATTCAAATTGCGCTCCTTCATTTCTGAGCCCTGCCGTGCGCCCAAACAGTGGTTAATGACCACATATGAGGTATCGATGTACTCGGGAGAATTTGCACAACACATTTTAAGATCCATTTTATCCTGTTGCCCATGTGAAAAAGAAAGAATTGAGGCTAAAAGAACATTTTTGATAAAAAAATTAAAATATCCATTTTTTGTTTCCACTTTGCTTGAGTTCCTGTGAAGCACCTGAAGGGTTAATAATCTTCTTGAATGTAGTTTTGAGTAGCTTGAGGGGTGCAGTTTTTGGAATGGTGTCACTTCTGGGTGTTTTCTGTCATGTACACACCTCAAAAGGACTTCAAATGTGATGTGGTCACTAAAAAAAACGGTTTTGTAAATTTTGGTTGAAAAATGAAAAATTGCTCATGAACTTTGAACCCTTATAACGTCCTAACAAAATGTTTTTTTTTTCCCAAAATTGTGCTGATGTGAAGTACACATGTGGGAAATATTATTTAATAACTTTTTTCTGTCACATATCTCTCGTTTATCAGAAAAAAAAAATAAAAAATGTGAAAATTGTGAAATTTTCAAAATTTTTGCCATATTTTTGATTTTTTTCACAAATAAACGCAAAAATGATCGACTTAAATTTAATACTAGCATGAAGCCCAATATGTCACGAAAAAACTATCTCAGAATCGCTAGGATCGGTTGAAGCGTTCCCGAGTTATAACCTCATAAAGGGACACTGGCCAGAATTGCAAAAAAGGCCAAGGTCTTTAGGGTCAAAATAGGCTGGGTCCTGAAGGGGTTAATGCAGCAGCCAGGATCACCCACCTGGCCAATCGTTACTCAGATGCCTCTGCTCTGTGCCAGTCATTGCACTGGCTGCCCGTATACTACAGGATCAAATTCAAATTGCTTGTTCTCACCCACAAAGCTCTTCACAGTGCAGCACCCCCCTACCTCTCCTCCCTCATCTCTGTCTATCACCCCACCCGCTCTCTACGTTCCTCAAATGACCTTCGACTAACATCCGTACTAATCCGATCCTCCCACTCCCGGCTCCAAGACTTCTCCAGAGCTGCACCAAAACTCTGGAATGCTTTACCCCAAGAAATCAGGACTATCCACAACTTGCATGGCTTCAGGCGATCCCTAAAAACGCATCTTTTTAAGGCGGCCTATCATTCTCCCTAATAGAAGTCCTTTGCACTGTACATAGTGAATGGGCTATCCCTCTGGACATTACTCGTCTACAAACTCCACCAAACCAAAGAGGTCTACACAGACTGTATAATGACCATCCATGTAAGCTTAGTCCTATGCCCCACTTCCTCAAGATGCCTGGACCATCAGTGCAACAAGCCGCTGTACCTTGGGCAACCCCTATCCCGTTGTAGATTGTAAGCTCTTTTGAGCAGGGTCACCTTCATTTCTTGCTTTATTTATTGTATTTTTTTTACATTGATCCTATGCCTATTGTTTTGTATCCAATTATTGTACTTTATTTGTTCTCTACTCTAATTGCTTACTGTATATTTTCTGTACTCTAACCCTACATTGTAAAGCGCTGCGGAATATGTTGGCGCTATATAAATAAAGCTTTATTATTATTATTATTACACAAAAAGTCTCTGTTACATATGGGAGAGAAAAAATGTATCTATATTTGTAACTAGTTTGCAGTGCGGACATGTGGACCTCAAAAAAACAGAGATGTGAACAGCCCCATAGAGTATAATGGATACGTGATCTACCTGTGAAAAACATTGGTAGAATACACTGTGTGCAGAATTATTAGGCAAGTTGTATTTTAGAGGATTATTTTTATTATTGATCAACAACTATGTTCTCAATCAACCCAACACAAAACCATTCCCAAAGGAAAAGAAATAACAATTTAGGTCCAAAATTTATGTATAACAAATATAAATCTCTCAATCAACCCAAAAGACTCAAATATCAAAGCTTAATATTTTTGGAAGTTGGAGTGGTTTTTTTTTTTAGATTTGGCTATCTTAGGAGGATATCTGTTTGTGCAGGTAACTATTACTGTGCAGAATTATTAGGCAACTTAATAAAAACTAAACATATTCCCATTTCACTTGTTTATTTTCACCAGGTAAACTAATATAACTGCACAAAAATTAGAAAAAAACATTTCTGAGAAGCAAAAAAAACCACAAAAAAATTACTGACCAATATAGCCACCTTTCCTTATAATGACACTCAACAGCCTTCCATCCATAGATTCTAGTTGCTTGATCTATTTACGATCAACATTGCGTGCAGCAGCCACCACAGCCTCCCAGACACTGTTCCGAGAGGAGTACTGTTCTCCCTCCCTGTAAATCTCACATTTTAGGAGGGACCACAGGTTCTCTAGGGGCTCAGAGCAGGTGAACAAGAGGGCCATGCTATTATTTTTGCTTCTTTTAGACCTTTACTGGCTGGCCACACTGTGGAGTAGTTGGATGCATGTGATGGAGCATTGTCCTGCATGATAATCATGTTTTTCTTGAACGATATCGACTTCTTCCTGTACCACTGCTTGAAGAAGTTGTCTTCCAGAAACTGGCAGTAGGTCCGGGAGTTGAGCTTCACTCCACCCTCAACCCAAAAAGGTCCCTCAAGTTCATCTTTGATGATACCAGCCCATACCAGTACCCCACTTCCACCTTGCTGGCATCTGAGTCGGAGTGGAGCTCTCTGCCCATTACTAACCCAGCCTCTGGCCCATCCATCATCTGGCCCATCAAGAGTCACTCTCATTTCATCAGTCCATTAAACTTTTGAAAAATCAGTCTTTAGATATTTATTGGCCAGTCTTGACATTTTGTCTTATGTTTCTTGTTCAAATGTGGTCATTTTTCAGCCTTTCTTACCTTGGCCATGTCCCTGAGTATGGCACACCTTGTGGTTTTTGATATTCCAGTAACGTAGCTCTGAAATATGGCAAAACTGGTGGCAAATGGCATCTTGGAAGCTTCACACTTGATTTTCCTCAATTCATGGGCAGTTATTTTGCGCCTTTTTTGCCCAACACGCTTCTTGCGACCCTGTTGGCTATTTGCCATGAAACGCTTGATTGTTCGGTGATCACACTTCAAAAGTTTGGCAATTTCAAAACTGCTGCATCCCTCTGCAAGACATCTCACAATTTTGGACTTTTCAGAGCCCTTCAAATCTCTCTTCTGACCCATTTTGCCTACGGAAAGGCATTTTCCTGATAATTAAGCACACCTTATATAGGGTCTTGATCTCATTAGACCACACCCCTCCTCATTACAGAGATGTACATCACTTGATTTACTTAATTGGTAGTTGGCTCTCAAGCCTATACAGCTTGGAGTGGGACAATATATATAAAAAGTATCATGTGATCAAGATACTCATTTGCCTAATAATTCCGCACACAGTGTATAAATCTGAAAATGTCTCTCTCTCTGTCAAATTCAAGCAACCTTAATTAACAGGACTAAGTGCACGTTAGTATTGCCAAAGCAAAAGGTAAAAATAGGGGGACAGTGATAGGGTGGGCTAGGGTGGGAGAGAGGAACATGTCCATGGTGGGGTATAAGAGTCCATGACATATCAGTCTCCTCTTGATCTGTGGCAAGAACTGACATATTCCGATGCTATGGCCACTGCACTTTTTTCTTCTACAGTAGTATTGGCAGTTTCTCTTACTCCTCCATGGAGGTGAAGTCTGGGGGGAGATCAGACAGTCTCCTGAAAAGAGTGTCCCTCACTGCAGAGTATTTGGGGCACCTCAACAGGAAGTGGGATTCATCCTCCACGGCCTCTTGGGCACACTGCTCTCTCGAAGCTTGGAGTTCTGTTGGTGCCACCCGGATTCGATGAGGAGACTGTGAGCACCCAGTCTGTACCAGCTCAGGATCTGTCACCATTTGGGGTTTTTGTACTCCCTCTGTAAGTTCTGGTATATCGTCAGTTTATGTGATTTGTTTATGTTGTTCCTCCAGATGGTATTCCTCTCTGCCTTTGTGTACCATCTTCCAGATTTCGCATTTTGTAAGGCCATGTAGGTTGGTGGCTTCGTCTGGTTGGCTTTGGGTACTTTGTGTTGGGAGGCTTCCTGGGGCTTACTGGAGTAGCAAGGCTTTGTGATGGTAGGAACTAGGACTACTACTTTGTAGATGAGCCTTGAATGATAGCGTCTTCTTCTGGATTGCGAGGTGTAGAGGGAATCTGCACCCGTGTTGAGCCTGATCCTGACACACCACAGGATGAAACCAGTCTTAGGCAGGAGACTACAGAAACCCCACAAGTATCATTCATTTTCTCAGGGTTAGTTTATCTACTGAAGGTTTGGCCTTAAATAATAGATATGTACATTTACACAACTATTACATCAAGTAAATAATAACCCAGTGACTCTCACCTAGTACAGGTTGGTTTCATCATGAACTGCACATGGAATCAGCATTTCCAAGTGCAAGCGCTAGATTTCCAGCACATACAGGTTCTCAAATAATTACAGTTACTGTATATAGTCGAGTATAAGTCGAGGCCCCTAATTTTACCTACAAACACTGGGGAAACTTATTGACTTGAATATAAGCCTAGGATGGGAAATTCAGAAGCCCCCCCCCTCCTCCTGATATATAGACCTCCCTATCACTGTATGTAGCTCCCCATCTCTGTATATAGTTCCTCATCCTGGTGTATAACCCCCATCATTGTATTTAGTCCTCCCATCACTGTATATAGCCCCTCATCACTGTAAATAGCCCCCCATACTGGTATATAACCCCTAATGAGTGTATATAGCCTCCCATCCTGTAATATAGCCACTCCATCACAGTACAGAGCCCCCCATCCTGGTATATCTGTCTCCATCCTGGTATATAACCCCTTCATCATGGTATATAGCCCCCCATTACTGTATATTGACTCCATGCTGGCACATGGCCCCCCATCACTGTATATAGATCCCATGCTGGTACATGACCCCTATCACTGTATATGGCCCCCATGCTCGAGCACACAGTAAAATGATTAACAATTGAACTCACCCTCCATCGCTGTACTGCAAACACCATCTATCCTCCAGTCTTCCTGCTTATCCAGGGCATTTGATCATGTGAGCAGGGCGCGCAGCGATGAAGCTACTGCTGCTTCAGTCACATGATTACATACCGTCACAAGCAGACACATACATCACATGGACCCTGAGCCGGGCACACAGGGTTAGCGGCATTTAGACCTGTGTGTGTGAATAGATGGGTGCTTTACTAGACCTGGATGGTGCACACAGGCTTGACGGCACCTAAGTCTGAGTAAGTGCTGATTACCACAGCATGACAGTTGTGGGTGTGGCAGGTAGGCTATGAGCTGCCTAGGCCTGTGTTTCACTGGCAGATCAGGATGAACCTTTGAGATGTGAGGTTGTGGGACAGAGGCATTCCCGTCTCTTTGGGATGAGGAGGGAAGAATGCCTCTCCATGCAGGAAACATCTGTCCCTCTGACCTGAGTGAGAGCCTGTGGCTAGACAGCGGGATGTAATGGCTCCTGGAGTTTAGAAGACCGGTGAACCTGGAGGGGCTCACTCTGGACATGTTGGTGAAGCTGCAGTCTGGAAGGCTTGCCTGG